>VZTX01025497.1:182280-201755 GCA_013400915.1 Pardalotus punctatus
TTGTTTTTATTTTTTTTTTTTTCCCTCCAGCATATTTGTAAATGTTATTTACTTATTGTCTCTAGCTCCTTCGGGCTGTCTACTTTAATTTTATATCACAAATTGTGACCGGCAGCATTTTGTTGCTGCTGCTTTCTTTATTAATTTGTATCTTACTGCTCCAGCAAAATAAACAGTCTTCAGCCCCCCCATAATTTGTGCTCCATTTTGTTGGAGTGGTTTCTACCATCTCAGAAAATCCAAGAAGTCCCAAGCCAGCAGAAGCACACTGGTGGGACAGTTAAAACACGCTGGATGTTTCTTGTATGATTTGTCCCAAAACCATGGTAACCTTTGTATGTTAATCCCTCTGTGTTGGTTGGTTTCAACATGATCCCTCGCTCCTCCCCTCCCTTCTCCCCATTGGATTGTTGTATCTCCCCACCCTCTCTCCAACCGTATTGGCCCAAAAGGCTATATCCCTGTGCCCTCAGCCTTCCCACTTCCTCTTACCCCTCTGGGCTCGTTTAAGAGTGAGACCATAGGAATTCTATATGATTGAGCCCTCTGACATTCGCCATCCTGAGGATACGTGAGCTGTCCGTCTCTCGGGTGTGTGTGTTTGTGCTTTCCAACAGCACAGGTGAGAAAAAAGGTCTCCTTGCACCGTACCAGACTGTACTGGCTGAAGTGGTCTGATATCAGAGACCCGCTCGGAATACACAGGGACTTATTCCACCCCACCATTGCCAGAACGTGGCTCCATTTTGGATCAAAATTACACAGGAATATTGATAGAATTCCAAGCCTAGCAGGGCTGGGAAGGTACTGTGGGCATTGCTATGGCATACCCACAATTCTGATTCAAATCCAGGGCCCTTTCCTACAGAGGAAAATATAATGCAGCAGTATCACTACCAGCACTATCATATTTCTCTTTGCCTCTCTAAGCATCATCACCAGCACATTCCTAAAAATTTTGCTAGCATTTAGAGCCTCCATAGTTCAAGTATGTTATATAGACCTAAAAATAATGCTTTACCCTTTAAGCACTTTGGACAGAAATTTTTTTCTGAGTCTTGAGCAGTTCAGAAAGCCTTCCTTGAGTCAATTTTACATACAGAGTTTATACCATCAGAATTATAACTCTACTCATGTGACTGGCCTCACCAAGTTTCTCTAGTCAACATGTCCATGTTTATGTACCACTCAATTGACTTTTATCTGTGAATACAGTAATGGGATTAGAGTCTTGACTTGATCCCTGTTTGATACTCTATTTCTGACAGTTCTCATTCCTAATTCTCTTAATTTGGACCATCACATTATCTACAACCAGCCTGTAAACCTGAATGTGATGGTCTGATTATTAAAAATTATTGAAATCATCTTCTCTTTCCACACTTGATCTTCTTTAAATGTCTCGCCACAAATAAAATTTGTAAGAGCAATTCTTAGTTCTGTCTTTGTGCAGTAGTGCTAATAAAAGCAATAAAAAAGTAGTTTTTGTCATGAAAAACTTGTTTTTGTGTGCAGAGTAGGTATTTAACTACATTATGGGATGTTTATTCATGTCTCTTACAAGTAATAATGAAGAAGCTATATTCTACAAAGGGAAGTTCTCCAGACACATTTGGCTACAGGGATCCCCAGAAGGCACACAGTATTGCAGCAGCTCTGGATTTCTATTCTTTTTCACTAGCATGAATTGAAACTACAGCCTCTACAGTACAATATATTACATTAAAACATAAAACAGGTATAGCTGAGGGGAATAAGAGGAAGGAAGAAAGGCCAAAAATCTGTGATATTAACCCAAAAGAATTAACTTGTTTTCAAATGTGTTTAGTTCCTACAGGCTTGAGTTACCATGTTTTAAAGCACCACTCTTTTTCTTAAAGGTATTAGTCAGGGTACAGGAGCTGCAAGATAAAAATAAGATTGGATAAATGTGCCTCCGGCTCAGATCAACACCCGTTAAGCAAAAATCTGCCTGTCATTATGCCTGCTTTGTATGCCATCACTGTTGATCCCTGAGTGCAAGGATTCATGGCATTATCACAGCTTCCTTCTCTAGACCTAAATGCTGGCTTCACCACCATTTGTTTTTTTATTATTATATAGTAGGAAAATTGAATGACTCACACTGCCCACACACACTGGCTGATGCATTTGTACTCAGCAGTCAGAGCCAAAGGTTGTCTAAATGACACACAGAGTGATGCTTTGAAAATTCACAATAAAATGAGATCCCCCTCTCATTTCTAAATTACTGTTCTTCCTACTTGCAAATGCGTATGAGGCATCCATACTAGGAAACAAGCTTTTTTGCTATGCCAGGGCTGACCCTTCAAATGAGGGCTTTTTTTCCCCATCATATCATTAATTTAAAGAGAAAAAAACCCTCTCTGTAGGATTTGTTTCTCTACAAATACATAGCGAAAACATCATAAAAAGGCTATTAATGACTATTAATTCTTAGGGGTTTTAAAGTAATTTCTGTAAAACACTATTACACTTTTATTGAACTTGTTGAGGTTTTTAATAGATTTTAAGGCTAGAAGGAACTACCGAATCATTTAATCTGAGCTCATGTATTACTCATAAAATAGCATCCAGTTAGTCCTGTCTTGAGCCCATTGCATTTGTCTGAGTCACACACACCTTTCAGTTTCAGCTCATTCATTCTGAGGGATCCCTGGGTAGAACTGCCTTTTCAAAATACAGATGGTAGTCACATTTGAATTGGAAAGAAAGGAATCTTGTCACTGCTTACCCAAAGAGGAAAAAAGACAGAAATTATGAGAAATACAATCCCATAAAGCATTTGAAAACATGGAAATATTGATTACCAGGATTCCTCTTAGCAAGTAAAGCTATAAATTATTATCTGTTGTCCCCTAAGCCTCAACAGTCTGTCCCATGGCCTGAATTAATTATAGTGATCTAATTAGGTCACAATTTTTGAAACTAGCAAGTCTCAAGACCTCTTGTATTTTTGAGGTACCTACTTCGGTATGAAACAAATTGCATCCCAGAAGTGCCTAGTTTTCTTCATTAATTAATGAAGAAAGATGATTAGCTCAGTTACACAGAGTTGCACTTGGGCAGATGAGTCTTATTCACAATAACTTGGTATTTAGCTGTCAAAAATTAGAAGACCATTATGTAGCATTTCTCTGCTTCACATAAAGCTCAGGGGATCTTCAATACAGTGAGTATGAGAACCTGGGATAAAGTGCAAATTTAACCTGTTCAAAGGTCTGACAGGTATTGTTGGTCCTGCCTAGAAGAGAAAGTCACCATGAAGAACAGCTAAAACGGTTGCTTATTCAGGGTTAGAAGCACTTAACAAGTACCAATGAGAAAAATGCTTATCCTTCAACTGAATTTTTGAAAGACAGAGTTCTGCAGGAAATAATTCCCTCTCAAGACTTTGTTAAGCATCTGTGTGCAGCCATGCAATGGCTGGACCAGATGACATGGGCAATAATCCAGCAGTGACACACAGCACGGTGCAGCCTTCATTATCTGCCGCTCCTGCTCAAAAATCATGGCTGCACCTTCGTGGTGGCTGAGCCCACTGACAGCATCTCCAAACTGCTAAGGAGTCACACACCACTGCAAAGTGTAAAAGATGCCACAAGAGGCTATACTCCTGCTACTGTTAAGGAAAATGCTGGGGATTAGGGGAAGGCAAATAATATACTAGCCTCTTCCCCCACAAGCCAAACATAGCTTGTATTTGAGAAGAGACTGGACAACCTGGAACCTGTGAGACACAGAGGATTATGTTGGAGGCTCTGCACCAGACTTCAAAAAGTTACATTCACTATGCAATAACCTTTCTTTGACACTGCATGCCTACAGTATTTAGTTTAGGTTTGGATTTCTCACTCACACCAAGCTCCCAAGGAGCTGTATCCATCGATAATGCTTTATCTCTGATTGGTTAAAAACCTCCATCCTGAGCAAGTCCATCTTAGTTATATATGCCATCATCAACTCCCTTCTGGATTGTACCAGTGCATTTTATTTGAACATGAAGTAATCAGACCTTCAGAGACACCTACTAGCTGATTACAGTGAACAAATTATATTACTTTCTCCACTGACTCTGCAAAATATTGAATTAAGCTCAAGATTGCAGTGTTTATATTCAAAGTACTCCTGGGACCTCACAAAGTTCTGTCAATGAAGCCTTATGGGGTACAAAGAAAAGTTATTTGCCTGAAAAATAACTGCTTTGTGATCTAATTTGCAGCTCCTGAATCCCACCAAGCATCCCACCACCTCCCTTGAAATGTATTTTATACTTACCCAAAAAAATAATGACTCTACAAAAAACAAAGCTCATGAACATTCACTCCTTTTCCCCAGGGGTCAACTGGGAGAACAACTGTTATTTGTGGCAGTAAATACTTTAGGATTTTGATGACAGTAAAACTGCTACCACAGTGAACACATTCTAGATGTTGCCATCTCTGACAAAAATTGTCATCTTCAGATGGATTAATAATCATAGAAATTACAGTAATTCTTCTTTTGCTACTTATTATTCAGCTACTCTTTTCTGGACTTTTATTGCAGTTAGAACTCTGGAATGGACCAGAGAAAGTATATGCAAATCATCTGTTCATAATGAAATAAAAAGGCAATATATACTATGACTAACTTGCTTCTATCAGAAGTCACAATTTCTCATGCAGACACATGAAGGACAGATTTTCCCCAATTTACTTCTACTTACAAAAGACTCACTTGTCCCCTTTCTCCACCAGACCACTCCTGAGGTTTATTACTAACTGAAAGATTGTATCTGCAATAATATTCTTTTCCTACAAGGTAGTCCCCACCAGGAATAACAGATTAAATCATGTTCGAGCTTAGACGACTGTTAGCACACACCACAAGAATCCTTTCCTGCCAATTTTAATGATTCTGTCTGAGTGTTTACAGAGCCTGTTTCACGAAAGTGCTAACTTACTTTGCAAACCTTTTGGCTATAAGAAACTGGGGAGGGGGGGGAAGAGAGAGAAAGAGAAAAAAACAATTTTTCCCACACAGAAGAAAGAATAAAGATGCAAAAATTTTACTGTCTATAAGTGAAATACTGGTACTAGTTGTTCCTAGGGATTTTGGGGAAGTTGCAAGGATGATCTCCCTCAAAACAAATTCTATGGTTTCCTATAGTTTTTCAACCACCTTTAGGAAAGTGTTAGCTCCAAAGGCTGGATTTCAAATTGTCCAGTGATGAGGAGCAAGGCAGAGTGACTGTCTGGTGGGGAGGGCTGTAAGAGGGGGACCTGGAAGGCATCAGAGCACAACAGCCATTATTAGCACTTCCCAAAGAGCCAAGGCAAAGGAACAGCAAGCACTGTTCCTGAAACTAAATTCATCAATGTCAGTGTTGTCCTTGCTAGCTCAAATGTACAGCTTTCAGCTGGCACAATTTATTATTAATTATTATTAAATTTATTTATTTAAGTGTGCTTTGCATAGATAGACACATTGTCAGTCACCAAGGACTTAATATCTAAATTAGTTAGGACAAACAAACACAAGATGAAACAACACCTATAACAAAGAGCATGTGAAGGGATTACTAATGAAGAGAGAAAGAGAGAAGTAATTGTTTGAAGTAGTGAGTTATTTAAGTGAGTCTTTTAAGAAGAACCCATGGATTTTAAAACCAATGATTATGATCATTAAAATAATCTCGGACAACCATTTTATATGATGCCAAAAGCAGGCTGTAATGTCAAAATGGACATTCACTGAAATATTTCAACCTAGGTCTTGAACCCACCTCACAGGTGGAATTCAATTCCATGTCTATTCACTTCTTTCAGTGATTATTTTTCTTCTTGAAGAATGGAAAATAAAAGTATTCAGAAGATGAGGACAAAAAAGCTTTCCTGATACTGGAAAAGAGATCCAAATTCTAAAGAGCAGCAAGAACAAAAGAGAAGGCAAGGGAATAAATGAAGCAAGCGGGTTTAAAGGGAACCCACACAGGTGCCCACACAGGTGAAAAACACACAGGGTGATCATAGGGTGATTAGCCTTACAGGGTTTTAGTGAGCTAACTATTAAAAGTGCTGGAGGTAGAAAGACAGTGCAGAACTAATATTATATTTTTAGAGTAGATGAGAAGGATAATAACTGTATCAGCAAAACACCACTAGATAAAACGACGAGGAATGAGCAGGCCATGAAGGCCAAATGAGATCTAAAATGTCTTTGGCTCCTTAATAAGGAGAGGCTTTTATCTGAGGTCTTTTCCATTTCCAGATAGAACAGACCAGCAATTTCTATCATTTATTAGATAAACCAGAATCCATTCTTCAGTGGGTGACTAGATATATGTTTGAATTCTTCCAAAAAATGGTAAAAGCAGAAGAGGAAAGTACAAGGACTCCCAAGCTTTGAAGGTCAGCTACTTCACCCTGGAGCATCATGTAGACTTGGTAAAAGCAACTGACAAAGAAATTACAGGAGAATAAGACTTTCCAAAGATCATTTTATTGGATCTATTCCCTCTTAAGTGCATTATTAAAAGATTTCTTTTTATCTTGATCCTGTTGTCCCATTTGGTGGCCATCTCAAATTGGCAACCCTTCAATTTCTTTCCATAATACCAAAACTGTGCTTTAGTAGAGGTTCCCTAAAGCCCAAAATGGCTCGTAAAACAGTAGGGTTTCTAGTTCATTTACATCAGAGTCTGCAGATGTTTCAGAGTGCATGTGAGCTGAGTCTGGCCTGTGCAGGTGTGAGTCCATCTTAATAGTTTTCTTAGGCTTCAGAAAAGGATCATTTAGGAATAGAAACCAAAACTGGAAACCAGAGGGCAAATGTTTTCAACATCTGCTACTCTCTGTGTGATATTCCTCTGCTTTCAGAAGTAGGATTCTTAAAATTGCCTTGTATGGCTTTGATTCAATCTCTGAAGTGCATTTTTATAACAAAGAAATACTGTTACTGGGATCTAGTGTCATGGGAAACAAGATTCTCAGATTATAGGGCATAGGCACACCTCCCTTTCCTGCTTGTAGCTATGTAGCTCACTTTTCCCCCTGCAAAGATGACTTGTGGCACTGACAGCAAATTCTGACATAGAAAAATGATGTCGGAGAAACATTTAATCTCTTTTCACCTGTTCTTTATGAACTCTAAGTCCTGGAAACAAGCACCATACCCATGTTATTTAATATCCCTACCAGCAATCCTATCTATGTACTACTGGCGAACCACTTCAGTGTGATCCCTTCAAGCATATTTCTCCCATCCAGCAGTCTCAAGAGCCTACCTAAGACACATGCTTATTCTTGTTAGATCTCATTCAAGCACATTTGAGACACTGCTCCCAGGTCCAGAACACATTTCCCAGGGCATTGGATATATTTTTCTCTCATGAAGAATTAATATTATTATCTCCATCGAGAAAAAAATGGAAATCTAAAAAAAGCCCACAGAAAGTGTTATTTTCAGTATGCACATTTGCAGGAAAGTCCCAGAATTCGAGGAACTTCTTTGTGATAAGGGAAAACAGTAGGAAGAAAGAAGCCTTTATCAACAATAATAGATGGAGATTGTTCAAAAGCAGAGCCAAAAGCTGAAAATACTGATAGGTCATTTTTTAAGTAAGGTGTACAGGCATTTAATAGACCATAACTTTATGCTTTGAGAAGATATAATCATAGAGAACTTCTTTGCTTGGGTTCTGATGACTAAAGAAAGGGTGCTCATTTGTAAATGTACAGAATGTCTGAGCAGAACTGTTTTGTGTAGCTCTTCCTATCCTGCTCTCATGTTACCTCTGGCACAGCAATAGGAGCATAATACTGATAACAGACCCCACAGATCTGCTTTGCAAGCACTACTTGCCAGGAGACTAATGTCCCCTCAGTGCTTCTTTTAGCCCCTATTTGCTGTTCCCATGCCTCCCACACCCTCACCTCAGTGCTGCAAAGTCACATATTCCTAAACAAGGAGTATCTTCTGTCCTGTTTTCACCCCAGCAGGATCACTTCTATCCTCTGACTTCGAGGCCATGAAGGGCCTGCTGTGTACACTGACAAGTCCTGCTTGTAGATTCAAGGCATTCACTCTGCCTCCATACAGTTTGTATGGTGCCATATTGTTGCATTCCCTTCATTTGTGACTCACTTGGGGTCTCTTGTCACTTTCCTGAGGCACCTTGTTGTCCCCGGCCTGCCATGGAGCACAAGAACTTGGAGCGCAATGTTTACAAGGAAGGTTTGAAGAGCATACACTCAGCCCTCCAATGCATTTCCTCCATTCATGAAGTATATAAAACCCAGAGAAAACTAACTTATTTTTAGAAAGCTATTAGATATCACTAAGTAAGGCATAGACCATTGAACATTTTTTTAGTAATAGTTAAATGTGAGCCTCTGTATGTATTTTTTTTTATATATATATATATACATGTATATATAACTGGAGCCCATTTTGATGTTCCCTCTTGTTTTAGGTATAGATTCTGCATGACACTTGATAACTCCTATGACCAGCATCTGTAGGGTAACTGCTTTACCAAGCTGCCTATGGTATATCCATGCACATGGGGTGAATAGAAACAGCCACACAGAAAAACACAATGGAGGAAAAGGCTGGATTATAAAAACAGCAGTTTGTGTTTCTAAAATTGAGCAAAAACCTACCTGAGTCCATCCTTAGCTTTAAGCATAAGGATGACTCACTGGATCTAAACAGACCAACGCCTGTCCTCTGGTCTTGAGACCAATAATCCCTCCACAGCAGACATCAGTATAGCTGAACTCTCTTCCATGTGAAGTACAGGCTACAGCCAAACCCTGATTAACTCTGTCTGGGGAGTCCTTAGCTCTGCCAAGGACTATGCTGACCATTTAGCAGCATGCAGAGACCCACACCAGGGCTCAAATGTCTCCCCTAGCCTTATTCCACTTTCCAATATAAGCTATAAGCTACAGTAGTATAGAAGTATAGACATGACCACAGAAATCAGGCAAGTTGTCAAATGTGATGGTGGGGTGCAAACACATAGAGCTGCTCACAATAGATCCTACAGACCTCTAGAAGCAACTGGAAGAACCCCATGTACTGCTACAGAGATTGACTTAAATGACTGATTATGTTTTGTTCTTGTACTTGACAGTGGCTAAGTCAGTTTTCAGGGAGGAAAAACCTGCATTCTCCTAAATACTTAATGTTTTTAATTTATTTTCATGTCTGCAATTAATTGCAGGTACCTCCTTACTTACATGTAACCAAAGGGGAAAAAAAAGAGATTAATTTCTCAACAAACTTAGAAGAGGTATTATTTTCGTTTGAAAACAGAGGAGTCTGAAACAGAGTGATCATAGTTTTTAAAATGCAATAAAAGGTGAAAAAGTCCAAACAACAATAATGGAAATTTTCTGACAATCACAACTTGCAATAAAATCTATTTTTAATGAGAAAAAAAAAGTTGGAAAAAAGCACATTAAAAAAGTTTTAAGAACATTCTGCTACGAAATTTGATTTTAACACTGAAAATTTCTTCTTTGCAAACAAAAATCTGTCTTTAAAACATGTGCAGAAGCAGGCACAGATATAAATCAACTATAGCCAAAAAAAGAGCTGTATAGTTAGTACCACAGTACCACCTTGTGGGGAAAGAAAAACGGCTTCAGTATTGACTTCTTCCACTGCAGTTTCAGGAAATACCCATCATATAAACATAAAATTATAACTAAGACAAATGAATCAGACCCAGACATCAGCAATGTATGTGATGCATGATTTCTTCCAGTGTCAAGTTACTCTTTTTGAAGAATCCATGTTCCAGATAAAATCTTTCAGAATTCTACTGTAAAAACTTCCTGGAAAAAAATGTCTCCTTTCACATTCACTTGCATTCTTTACTTGACTTCCATTTGCTGCAAATTTATTTCTCTAGTTACACTGAATCAAGAGAACAATTGCATCAGGCATGTCAAATTCTAGCCACACAAAATGCTTCATAAAGTTAAAGGCTATGACACAAATAAAGTAATGCCAGGATCTTTGAGATTACTTTTTTTATTGCTTTTCTGCAACTGATGTAGATATTAGAGACAGTAATATTCCTGACTACATCTGAAGAAATAAGGTTATCAAATCCTCAATCCCCAAAGGGAATTATCATCTGCTTTTCTCCATTTCTTCCACATTGTGAAAGAAATTTGTATGATTAAGTAATTGCTGGTTGTCAGAAGAAATAGTTGCCCAGACATCATATTTTAAGAGCTGTATTAAATGCAATTTTTACCCTTTCAAATATAACTTCTTACAGGCGTCTTTGAATTTAATGTCCCTAATAAAGCAGAGCAACTAGTTCTTTCTTACCCAAGTTATTTGAGTGTTGACCAACAGGTGGGGTGGAGGGAGTATTCTTTTGGGGATTTTGTTGGGCTATTTTATAATTTCTTCCAATATAAAAATGAAGTTTAAACTTACTTGCCTTCTTGCTGTGGAAAACCTGCCATTAATGGGAACAGCGCAAGAACAAACTCACAAGAAATTAAACAAAATTGTATTCACGTTTAGTCTTCACACAAAGCTAGGTTATGACATTCAGACAACTAGAGTTTGGGGATTCATCCACCTACAGCTATTCTACTGAGACTGATACTGGATTTAGCTGGCCTGGGGTCAAGTTCTAGTAGCAGGCTTCTCCTCACCCTACTTTAAGTCAGAAACTGGGTGAGCAGTCCAGTTGCCCATGCATACCTATTTAACACCACCTTAGATTCCCTGGAATATGCTTCCTGGACCTTCAGATCATGATTTGTATCACATTTACCAACCTCATGCAGAAGTCACAGAATCCCAAGTCACTAAATGACTATTAGTGGGAAGCTGAACCAAGTCCTAGGAGTCTAATTGAAGTTTGTCACACAGGCTCGCAGTAGAGAGAAAGAGACATCTCCAAAGACTAATTCATCATGTGCTAACACATTGGCAAGAAATGCCCTCTGAAGATGTCTGCCTCTCCTTACTGATCAAAGAAGTTGCTTCGAAACCATCTAACTTTTGGGGGATCACATTTTGATGAGATTAAACTGATAGCAAATGCATAACAGATTATAGACTTTCTCCCTATTTTTGCATGCTGACAATACACTCTGTGTTGCACAGTGTACATATGAATTGTATGATGTGATCTGGCCTATAATGAATACAGTATTCCAGGACACCAGTCAGCTAAGATGCCCTCAGTGGTGGCAGTACCAGCAGCTGAGGTCTGATTGCCAGGGACTGTTCATATGCATGAACAGTGCCTCTGCACCCAGCTGCGCCTTTATGATCATATGCTCTCTTCCCAATGAAGGCAGCACCCCTCTTCTCCAAACATGCATTTTGTTTGCCAGAAAGACAAAAAAAATTTATGCTTCCCTTTCAGCATGTTCTTCCCCTCCACAAAACAACACCCTAAATTCATGGCATCACGCAAATTCCCTAAATTCAATCTCCACGTTCCCAGTCTCTATCAGGGTGGATCTGGCACACATTCCAGAAGTAGATATCTTTCTAGAAGATGCCACCACAGGGCACACTGACCTTGGACTGCCTGCTGTGCCACTAGCCATGTATGCCCCACAGTCTAGGAGTCTCACAGACTTTCTCAGACAAAAAATATGCAAGTCTTGAAATTACCATTTCAGGCTAGCTTTGAAGTTATGTTTGGAGTTTTCCACCACAAAACCATGAGATCTATGTATTTATTTTTCTTTACAAAAGTTCATTTTCCTTTCTCTTCACAAGAAGGGGCCAATGGATACAGATTTAGATTCCCAAGAGGGCACATACCTCCAGGTCTCATCATGGTAAATGAATTAGACACTGAAATGCTGAGATTATGCCAAAAGTTAGGTCTTATCAAGTTAATTGGCTCATGACATCTATTGCACTGATCTGTTGAAGCAACGGCTACAGTAATGGCCTGAAGAAGGCTGCCTTTATGAAACAACACTGGAAGCTTCTAGAGGAAACACGAAAAATGTTGGTGATTTTATCACTTCCAGATTTACTGTGACTTTTGCTCCTATATGATCTCATTTAATTGGGAGCATCACGTGTAAAACAAGACAATGTCCTCATTTCATCACCAAACAAGTGATACAATTATATTAACGGTTTCCTTCCTTCTATAATTATATTTGCTTTATTCTTCCACTAACAGAAATGTGTTGTCTTGATTACAGATGATTTTGACTGATCATTTTTTTAAGATACCTTCTAGAAAGAAGTATCATCTTAATGATGCACGGCAAAGCATGTTAACAAGTACCTCGTTAAAGAACCAGATCTTTGTGATTTTTATTTTACATTACAGAACACTGACTTTCATCACACTTAACATGTGATTCGCCTATCCATTAGAAACATGATTTTCTGCTGGCATCTTTGGGTTCTCTATGTGCATTTATAGGCTATTTTCCAAACACATCCACGACCAACCAGAAGGCAGATCCACAGAGAGGACATGACTATGCACCCAACCAGGCTGGAGCTGCAAGTCCATGTTTCACACTCATGATGCTGGCTTTTGCAAATCACACAAGAATCAAGGTGCCTTCTCTGAGATATTTCCAGCCTGCTAGCATATTTCTTAGGAACATAATACAGCCAAGTTGGAAGGAACCTTGAAAGATTATCTGGTCCAACATTGTGTGGGAAGGGGAGGCTCATGAGATTATCTAGCATCCTGTCCAGTCATTTCTTGAAAACCTCCAGTGAAGGGAACTTCACCATGAACCTGGGTATGTTGTTCTGGTCCATGGTTATTCTCACTGTAAAAAAATTCTCTCTTGTATCAAGATGAAACCTCTCCTGGCACAACTAGTACCCATTTCTTCCCCGTGGAGAGAGAGACTCCATCCTCTCTGGAGAAGCCCTTTAAGTACTAGAATATGTGGGATAAGATTCTCCCTCAAGCCTTCTCTTCTCAGGGAGAAAAGAACTGCTTCAGACTTTCCTCATAGGCAAGTTCTCCATTTGACTGAGAGCTCTATATGTTCCTTGTTTCTGTCAGTTCTAGCTGGCATGAAACCAGAAGGTAAGCACACACGTATTCCTGTTTCTCATTTAAATAGCAGAATAGATCTTCTAGAAGAAAAGCTTTGAAGATAACTTCCTCATACACAGAAGCCTTAGTGTATGTGCTCTCAGACTACCTTAGTCTTTATCCTCATCATCTGATGAAGGTCATGAGCAGTTTCCCCTCCTACTTCCAGTCCACTGCTCCCGTGTTTTGTGATACCGCACCCACTTGTGTGTCTTGTATAAAACATAAAAGGCTGTCAACTCCCTTTCCCAATATTGTTTAGAAATCATACCTGCAACAATTCCCTTCACTTGCTCTGATTTATGAGATAGGAGCTTTAAAATATGAAAGATAGTGATATTACTTCTCCAAAAGATAAAAACTCAAAAATTTCTCCTACTTCCGAATTTCACTTCCTAGTTCAAAACACAGCCTTAGTCACATATGTCAATGGAATTTTTACTTAAGAACATACAGTTTGTTTCAATCTATACTCAGGTAAAGAAATATCATGATAAGAATTTGTTACGTTATTTGCACTTTTAATAGCACATTTTGGTCAACATATGATTAGAAGATACCTCCTTAGGCAATGAATACAATCCTCTGCTTTCACAGCTAGTTATGACAAATAAATTATTTCACTTATCAGGACAATCCAGTAAAGTGACTTGTACTGATTGCAAGGAATATTTACAGGTCTCCAATCTGCAGGCATTAACAGGGTTCTTGTGCGAAAAGAGGTTTCCTTTTACTTGGACATCACTTTCAATCAGTACTGTTTACCTCCACCATATCTTTATCTTTACAATCTCTTTAAACAGAGGCAACATACATCCTCTCTGTCTTTGTTTCACAAGATTAAACATGCCAAGTTGTTTTATATTCCCTTCTGTGGTAAGCCCTCTCTTACCTTGACCATCTTTGTAGATTTTCTCTCCAACTAGTTAGGTCTCAATTCATTTTTCTTGGAAAGCAGATGCCAACATGGTAGAGCCTTTCAGATAAGGTCTGCATAAATTTGTATAGCTTTATTGGATATATCATACAGGATATATAAGCTTGCACATTTTCCAGGTGCATTACCTACAAGACTCACAGTCCTCCAAAAACCAGTTAAAACATGCAAGTTGTAATCTTCCTCACCTCTTCCTCATAAGCCTTTTACAGGATAACAAGATACTATGAGTTCTCAAATTAATTCAAGAATTTGCACTCTAATATTTTAAATACTAACCACTTTATTTCTCTTATCCTTAGAGTCATCTAATTTTTCCCATTTGATATTCTTATCCTTCTCTCCATTAACTATGCTGTCTAAATTTGTATCTTCAGAATCACTGTCACACTCCTAATTCTCTTATCAACACCGTTAATGAAATTACTAAGAAGCTTCCTCTCAAAATTTAATCTTGGAAAAAAAATCTATTAGTAACTTCATTCCAATACTTCCCTTTGATAGGCTCTACTGTCTCCTAACTACTCCCCTACTGTCCTTACCCACTTTCAGTTCTTTTAATGATTCTTATCATGTCCAGCTTAATTAACAATTTCCCACAAGACAATATATCAAATACATTCAAGATGGAATAGTTCTACCCAGTTCCCTTGCCTAAAAATATCACTGAATTTATCAAAAATGATCTTTTGTTAATCTGAGATAATCTACCTTTGATTAAAAAGATGTGACATTTCATTCCATTTACCTCCATGCTCTTTATTTTTCTCTCTGTCACATTTTATTTTAAAGCCTACTGAGAGCAGAACAAAAGACACTTAGACATCTGGATCAGTTTTTGCACCTTTCTAAAATACCTTGCTACTTTATAGTTACCTAGTAACGTTTATGCCTTTCTCTAATACACCTTCTATCCGCAATTTCATGTACCATATTTTTCAGACGTCCCAGTTCAAGATCAGCCCGTCTACTGCCATCTGTCTCCTTCTTTTCCATGCTAAATTTGTTACTCTTTTTCCCCCTGGCCACTTAGCCAAGCCCAGCTGCTGATAGCTGCAACAGAAGAAATGTGTTTGTATGGTTTCAGGACTGCATCTAGATAGTCTCTCACCTTTACTCTGCCCTTCTGTACAGTGGCTGCATTACTTGACTTTCCTGGCTCTCTTGGTGGTTTAGACTGCTGGAAAACACTGGGAGATCTAACATGCCTCACATTAGAAGGTAAAACAAGGTTCAGAAACAACCATGACCATTTGAGTTTCTGTAATATTCATACAACAGAAATTCTACCAAAGTGAATACACTTCCTTGCATACAACTGAGTTTGGTATTTAGCAAAGCAGCTCATGCAGTTATTTTGCAAGGCTTTTTTCAGGCGTTTTTTGTTTGTTTTTTTTAATATATGCATTTTATCACAAATAATAAGGAACACCACGACTGAAGGAATTAATAGCTATTTAGTAGATCTTATATACTGTGGGGAAGTCTACTCAGAAAGCAAAAGAAGCAATAAAAAAAACATGAAGCATGCTGGGGCTGCTACCTCAGTGTATTTGGCAGAAGACACACTTGTGCTGCTTTCCAAGACTTTGCAAATCATTAATGCAAGACAGAATTGAAGAAATCATTGAGATTCAAAGTGGAATCTGACACACACAATATTGCAACCTGCTCTTGGGAAACATAAATGTACAAGCCAAAGGAGTTGCATGAGAAGAGTGGATTAGGCCACAACTCCGCCATGCTGAGAAACAGAAATCTTTCAGTATCATCACAGTGATTTGTCCTTATGAGATATTTCCACCATATCTTCACTGGAAAAAGCAGCAGACTCCTCTGGGATCCCTCCCAGCTGGAACCTGAATTTGTGGGGCACATGTGTTCCATAGAGCTCTCCCATACTACTGTCACCAGGAACCTGCTCTGGCCTCACACTTGGAAGGCAATGCACAGTTCATCCACCAGTTCCTGTCACTCAGTTATCCAGTCTAATTCCACTCCTTTTAATTCCTGCAGGTTGCCTATGAATAGAACACACCCAAACACTTTCCAACACACAGGTGAGATCAGGCTGATGACTGGCAATCAGTTCTAAAAGTGGAGTCAAGATCTTTAATCATAGAGGGTTCCCACCAACCAAAATGACAAAAGTTCAAGTTCACATTTACAGGACAATATTTAACTGCCAAAATAGAGTCAGTCTTGGCGGAAACATATTCCCGTGCTTAATCTAGAAGGGAACCCTTTTCGTTGTAGGCATTCCAGTTGTAGCTACAATCAAACATGTTCCACGACTGTTTTGTAGTATCAATCTTCAATCGCTTTAAGTGTGACATTTTAACCAACTTTTAAAAAATTGCATATACTGAAAAAAGAACACAAAGTCTTTTGAAGGAAGAAATCACTTAGCTGTTTTCTAAATTAAGTTAGTGGAAAACAATGCAAATTCAGTCCCCTTAAAAAAACTCCTACAACTGTCAGAGTAATTTTAAGGAAGCTGGAGGAAGGGTAGCCAGTACAATGTATCGGTGCCTTTGTCTGTATGCATGAAGATGTATCCAAATTCTAAGCTGTACAACTCTGTATATGTTGGATAAATTTTCATGAAGATATGTGGATATTAGGGCTAAGTCTCAGGTCTGTTAAGCTGCCAGGTAGACTTTGTTTATATTTTGCATCAGACTTACTGCTGTCTCTTCTGAAAAAACAGAGCTCTGCACTCTAGGACAGGTGTGACAAACAGCTCCACAGCAGTTGTCTCAGGTTTGAGAGTTTGTGCACACTCTGGCCATGGTACTCAGATGTTTCCAAAAACCTTTAAGTAATCACCTTCCAGGGAGTGTAACCTCTTTCCAATGTTAGAGAGGGGTGACTGAGACCCAGAATGTGGGCTTCTCAGGTTCTAGATTTTTCTTCTAAACTAAAGAGAAGATTTTCTCCAAAATAAACACAGCAGGCGCAGCTTTTTTCTTCCTTTTCCTCCCGTATTTGTTGAATAAGTATTTGGGGGCTGTACAACCAATACCCAGTCCGCGATACAGCTAATCATAGCTAATTAAGACTGTGTCAGTCAGGAAAGAAGAAAAAAAGAGTAATATCAAAATTACCACGTCCTTAAAACCCCTCCTGATCTTCACAGCAGTGACATTTTGATAATGATGATGACTCTGCCTTCACAAAGAAAGAGCTCATTATTTTTGAGATACATATTTCTACATCAATTTCTGAAAAGAAATGAACCTTACAATCAACTATAATTGGAATACTCTCCTCTGCTGTCTTAATACTCATCAACAAAATATAACAAAGGTAACAGAAAAATCTCTCCACTGAAATATAAAAGACTGCAACTGCTTCATACATATCCTCAGGAGAGGTCTGTGAAACATAACAAAACCCAAATATTCCGTTACTTTTAGCAGCTCCCTAAAGTACAATCACCCACTTGGCCACCTTTCTAAAAAGCATTGATGTAGTTCCCCTTCCCCAATGCATAACATATATGTCCAAAAAAGAAACAAAATTTTAAGCTTTCAGCCTGACACCATGCCCATGATTGCAACTAGGTATCAAGAGCAGGAGTGATAGATTTTCACACATCCCCCTTTTTTCATTCATGATTTTTCCTTGGCTTCAGTTGACTTTATGTGTTCCTTGTCTTGATCCAAAAGTGTTTAGAGAGCTGAAGCAATACATCCACCAGTAGGAAGCCAGTATGAACCACTATGAAAAAGTAGGAACCAGACTGAAAGAAGTCTGGTTTTCATCAGACTTGCAGTTTCCTCAATACCTCAGAAATCCATATTCTTCATCTTCTAATAATCAATATATTGCACACTCAGCAGCTGAGACAGCAGCAGCTGCTTACACAAAAGTGATACGCTTTCCTTTAAGAAGTTGTCAGGTCCAGGTATAAACACAGTACTTTAAGACTGTGTCACAGCATGACCAAGATGTGCACTAATGGTGGCTTTTGAGTAAATGAAAATCAAATGCATCTCTGGGTATAAGGGGGTGCCACGGTCAATACAAACATCTAAACCTATAAATAACTTGAGAAAGCAGGGGCTCTGAATAACCCCACTGCTGGATGAAGCCCATATTAGCCAGATTTTGTGGTACGTGGAAACTTCCTGTGTCTAACAGAAGACTCTTTAGATCTTTCTAGACCAAACCATATCAGAAAATCAAAAAGCAACAGAAACACAGCACATTCAGGATACAAGTCTGCTCCCCACATACACACAGATTGCTTGGGCGATATAATTGCACTGACCCAACCAGCTCTGCATACGAGTTTCATCTTGCATGCAACAGAGTCAACGTGTACTGTGACTGCTTGGCTGGGATTTCTGGATTGTTGTACATCTGAAAATCCTGGACAAATTACAAAAGCTGACAGAAAAAGGCAAGAGGGGAGCAAACAACCCATAATGGCAACCTGTCACAAAGTGCAGCAGCTCTGCTAGAGGTACTTTCACTTTGGCTTTTTCAACAGCTGAGCCACCATGAGATTAGGTCACTGCCCATATTCATCCTTCCTATTTTCTTTCCTAGTTAATTGTTTAAGTGGCTTTCTCAGGCTAGTTCTGTAAAGCAGATCTATCTACATTCATGAGACTTCCTTGTGAGGTACAGATATTCACTAGCATACTAGCAGAAGAAGATCTAGGAAAGCTTACTAGATCTACTAAAATTACACACTATTAATAGTATTGTACAATAACATAACTTTTTATATATAGCCCCAAGGCTAAACATATCAAAATGAAGCACAGCTGTTTCAGTGGAACACAGCAGCTCTATTCATTCATCCTAGCACTGATTTCACACCATGGACCGCCTTGAAGCGTCAGCCTGAGACATTTACCACCAAAACACTGATCGGGTGGGTGCTCCAGCCAAAAGCAGGAGCTAACCCTGGGAAAGAGTGGGTGGAAACTCCCTTGGAGAGGGGGCAGTTACGGTATACATTCATCCCCGACCTCTGTCCCTTTACTGCTATGTGTTCACATCAACTGCTCAATTACTCTCCACTCCACAGCCACCCTCCTACACACAGGTTTCCCCCGAGAAAGCGCCGCTGAAGAGCATGAAGGCTGCCCTCATCCCAAGACCCCATACAATACCTCCTGCCCTGGAGAAATACAGGCATATATGTATAGTGGAAAGGCGCGTATACATACATATATATATGTGTATAGACACGCACACACACACATACATATATATATAGATATAGATATATTCCATATATATATGGAAAAGGCCTGCGTCCCCTAACACCCCCGAGGCGGGGCCGTGTCCGGTAGCCGCCCCCAACCCGAGGAATCCCGCCGGACCCTGCCCCTACAGCCCCAGCCCGGGGACGCGCTGCCCGCCGCTCCCGCTTGGCGGCAGGAACAGGAAGCGGGGCCGGCGCGGGGCCGCGGCTGCTCCCCCTGGTGGCGGGCGGGGCGGGGG
>VZTX01025497.1:201888-339752 GCA_013400915.1 Pardalotus punctatus
CTCGGCCAGGCCCGCCCCGACCTGCGCCAGGAACCGCCGCTGAGCCCCGCGTAGCTCCGGCCCTGGCCCCCGGCTGCCTGGTGCCGGACTCTCGCGTAGCCCCGGCCCCCTCTCCTCCCTGCGGTGAAAGAGGAGGCATGTCCGCTGCCGCCTCCGCTGAAATGATTGAAACCCCCCCGGTCCTCAACTTCGAAGAAATCGACTACAAAGAGATCGAAGTGGAAGAGGTGAGTGAGGGTCCCGCCGTGCCCCGCACCCCCTCGTTCCCCGGGCGCGGCCAGCCTGGCCCCTGCCGCGCAAACCCCGAGCCCCCCCGGGGTTCCCCTCCTCGGCGCCGTCCCCCCGCTGCGGAAGGGGCCGCGGACGCTTCCCGAGTGCTCGGGGATGCCGGGACCGCCCCATTGTACCTGGTCGGGGGTTCTGTTCTCCCATGGATGCTGCAGCGGCTGGCACCAGCGAACAAAGGCGGTCTGGCTGGGAGCGGACGTGCCAGCTTACTTCTGCCGGCCCTGCTGCTGGATGCTTTACTGTGGAGTTTTATTTAAACAGGATAGATTTGAACAGGACTTTAAAATTTCGCCTCCCATTTTGCCACCCACTTTAGCATGGGTGGCAAACATAGTTGTCAAGCATTGTCACAAGAGGGAACTCTTAATTCTAATGTTTCTTTCGGATCTCTACTTCTCTGTGCCCCTGCTTTCACCTTCTGCCACCAGACTACCATCTTTTTCTTTAAATGGTTGTATGGAAGTGGATTTCGTTTTGTGTAGTAGCTTTTGTAGGTACTACGAGCCTGTGTCTCAGGTTTTTAGAGTAGTTTGCCAGATACTGGTTTGTTCATAATTCAACATACCGGGCTTGGGTCACCTGGGGAGAGTTCACAAGACTTCACAAAACTGTTGATATCTACAGTGTTTCTATAGAACACCAGGGCACTTTCTGCTGTGTTCAGCTAGTACTGTGGTAATGTTGGCTTTCCCCATAGCAGGCACTGGAAATTTTCAGAAGACAGTATCTTTCAAAAGATTGCCTTTATCTCTTTCTACAAATATGGCAATCATGAAGATTTGTTTCTGGAAGTCTAATTGTTCCACTTCACTTTATGCATGTAACGGTTCTGAAGTGAAGGTATTTTTGCTGGTTTTGCAACACTTACTAATAGCCAGGGATCAAATCACATGTTTTGGGAGAAATGGCATTTCTCACTCAAGGAGGAAAGTTTAAGTGGGTAAGAATTTATCCATCATAAAAAGGTGTCCAGTGATGGCTCATAGAAGTGTGTAGAATATCTTCTGTGTTAGACGTAGCACTTTGAACAAACCAAGTGCTGTACAAATCTTTAATCCTCACAACATCCTAGGGAGTTTGTTAGCAAGGATTATATTGCTATTTTACATATAGGAAATGTGGAGCTGCATAGTGTGTAATTGGTGTAACTGCAGTTACCATTCTAGGGTTTAGTGCTTGGAGCTTGTCTGTGTCCCATACGCATGCCTGGCACTTGCAGAAACAGGACTATATACAAAAATGTATGTAGAGACGATGCCTAAGAATATATTTGTTAAATGCCGTTGTTTGCATTATTCTCATCGCAGTATCTTTGTTAGAGACAACAAAACTCGTGGTATAAGCAGGATAACTCTGATAAAAGGTTGTCTCCGTGAAAAAATCTGGTCACAGCTGGCATAACATTTTGAGTGTACCTGTCCTACCAGAAGTTCTTTTAGGCAATGGGGATACCCTAGTGCTGAACACAGTCTAAATGTCATTGTCCAGAGGAAGAAATAAGACGTACTTTACAATAAAACAGATGACTTGGAGACCATACTTAGACCTTGCTTTTCTCAGCTGTGGGTGTTGACCTCTTACTCATGATGCAGTTTCAGCACAAGTAGTGAACTTTGCAGTCATAACAAAACACACATCCTTAATGAGGATTTTCTGTGCTCTCTCTTTAGGTTCAGAAGTTTTCAAGGATTTAAGTGGCTGTAATATCTCAAAATGGTCATATTTATGCTTGTCAAACTTCAAATGTTTCAAAATAGAGTGTTAAGAGATCTACACTGGAAACTCAAATGCTTTTATAATCATGGCCTTGCTGTTGTATTATCAAGGCTGTCTTGTCAGCAGTACACTCTGACACTGGTTTATTAATAGATATTGAAGTTCTAGAATACTTGCAGGCCCAAAGACCTTGCTAATAAATGTGAGATCTATAAGTGCACTTTCATTTAGGTTTGTCTGAACTCTACTGGATAAAAACAAAAATATACCATATTTTGCTTTAGCCACCATGCACATGATTAACTGTACTCTAGTGTTACTTCCCACCAGTCAGATACCTCTTCAGGTTAAGGCTGCCTTTTTGTTATTTCAAGTGCTCAAAATGAAATAAAATATAGAGACAATTAATATGAAAGAGTTGGAGTCAAATCAGAATTGATGTGACACAGCAGGAGCATCTTCAAAACTAGAAAAGGAAAAACAGCATAAAACCTGTGTTCAACACAAATGTTCTCTATTTTCCATACAAGTTTTTGATTGTAAAAATTTCCTTTATTAAGTTTTTAGGTATTAGATAGACAAATCATTAGAAACTGAATAAATAAAACTTAATATAACTGAAATCAAGTTAACAGTTAAAAGCCTAATAGCCTTTTTTTAAAATCTCATATTTAAATCTAGCCTAAACACTCCTGTCTTTTCTTCCCAGAGGAGCTTCCACATCTAAGCAACCAACAAACTTTAGTCTTTAATTGTTCTGGCAACCTACTTCCTGCCACTCTTTCCTGAAAATTCCACAGGCCTTCCTCCATCATGTAACTGGATAACAGTCCTATACATGACCAAAACGTAGACCTCTTTATCACATGATGCACGTATGCCTTGGATAGTGCAGCCAAAGGTACATGTCTGGTCATGTGTACTGTGGCCCTGCCCGGTCACTGCCTGATGTAGCCAACTTAAAAAACTAATGCCATGTTTGCATAGTTGTGAGTTATTTTTGGACAGTCTGAAAGTGTAAATTATTTGAAAGCTGCTGTTTAGTGCTTTACTGGTATATTGCAGTTTACAGTGAAATTCATTTTCAACAATCTATTTGAGCAACAGTGGTTAATTCTAAGAGAATTAGGGTGATGTTTTCTTTGAGATGAAGAAGTGAGCTTTATAAATATTTATTTTAGAAAATTTTCTTAAGGTCCCAGCAACTAAGGAGATGCAATTTGTGGTACCTATCTTAGATATTTTTGAAATAGTTGAACGATTTCATTAACTGAGTAGTGTGGTGAGCTACAGGCGTTCCTTTGAATTCTGGAGCAAAACAGTTCTGAGGCAAGAGAATGAGCAATACAGCAAGGCAACTGGGTTTTGCTCCCCTTTGTATAGTTAACTTTTAAAAAGTTAATGAGATGCAGTGACTGATTATGTCCATTACAAGGTAAAGCAGATTTGTGTAAGCTTCTGTCGAACACAGAGCTGTTACTACCTCCATTGTTTCTGTGTACTGGGAGAATCATCTCCAGTTGTAGAATGGAAGAAATTTGGGCAAGAACCAGATGTGATTTGAGATCTGAATAGCATTCTGGGATGCTGACATGAGTACAGAAGGATTGGTTCTCAAGAGCCAAGGGTGGGAGTTAGAAATCCATTTGAGCATAGTTGAATTTCTCAGCTTTTTTCAGTAAGACTTCAAGATGCAAAGCTGGGTATTCAAAAACAAAGGCAAAAAAAAAATACATGGTGAAAACGTATGCCAGTATTTCTCTGATTTTGCTCTAAATACGTTTTTTAATTAATTCAGATAACTATTTAGTTTAGTTACATCAATGGAAGATTCTCTTCTTTCATCTATGTAAGAAAATAGCTGAAGTGTCAGGTGGGCTGTGAATTTATAGTGGAAGTAATGCAACACCAATTCCATGTGGATGAAATTTACTGTGCAGTGAGTTGGAAGATGGCTAATAAGCTAGTTAAACTGTTAGTGTTAGACACTTTACACTCATTTCTACCCATGCAGATACATTCAGTGAATCAGTTTGTGTCCTGTGAAATAGATTCATACTTCACTCATAAAGAACTCGTGGGAAAGAGACCTCACAGACCTTCCTGTTCCAGTGATGAAAGCAAGATCTTGTATTTATGAGATAATAATAGAGTTCTACATCTAATGCCTTTCCCTAAGAAAAAAACTAAAACAACAGAGCAATTTTCACTTATCCCTTATTTGTTCCACCCAGTGGATTGTAGCAGTATTTTACTGGTTGCAGAATATTTGTTTGTTTTTTGGTTTGGTTTGGTTTGGTTTTTTTCCGAAGACCAGTAATTTTAGACAGTGCCAGCTCAGGAAGCCCAACTCATGTTGGAGTCCTGTACCCTGAGTGCCTCATTACCCAACATTTTGTTTCTGAAACAATAATCTGCTCTCTGGGCTGCTCTAACAGAACAAATTGATTCATACTAGAACATCAGACAGTTGTTTTGTTAATGTTTTTTAATTGCTGGTAATTAAAATCAGTTCAGTTCTCAAGACAGATGTATAAAACCCTATCAGGGCATAAAAGCTTTTTAGTACGTAATAAGCCAGAATGAAAGTATGACATGATAAACTATTATCTTTGAGATGCATCCATTTCTTGGAATGACTTGAGCTATCAAAATGTATAGAGGGTTCATTGCATGTTCAGAGCAAAGGAGGAATTTCTGGAAACATAATTTTCAAGACCAGGCTGGATGGGGCTCTGAGTAACCTGGTTTAGTGGAAGGTGTCCCTGCCCATGGCAGAGGAGTTGAACTAAATGATCTCTAAAGTGCCTTCCAACCCAAACCATTCTATGATTCTGTAATTTCAGGAACATGTAAGATGATAGTTTGATTCTTCGTAAACATGTTCTGAAGAAGCTAAAAAGAAAATTAGTTCTTAAAACAGAACTAAATTCAGATAGAAGAGTCACTCAGTGAGAACTGCACAATGTTATACAGCTCTAACAGATGAAACCCTAGATAGGGACCGACTGCATGAGTTTGTGTCAAGCAGAACTTGCCTGTATTTGTTAAGAATCCAAGTTGATTTTAATAACCAGTTTCTTTCAGGAAGAAATACTTTTTTCCTACTGTGTTTTGCATAACTATTAAGTTGAAACTTGGAAACTAAATCTGAACTAAATTAATTAGTTTACTGAAAATTAGTAGGATTGCCTACAGGGGTTTTGGAGGTGGGGGGGTAGAGAGGATTTGGAGGTTTCTTCGTTGCTGTATGAATCCCAGAAAGGAAAAGAAACATTTAGAGCTGGGCTGACACTAGTACAAATAAAATTAACCAGTCAAAGAACATAGCTGTAAGAACTGGCAGATACATCAGAACTCCTTCCTAAAAGTTCTGCCAGGGTATTGGCCACAGTCATTTGTGGCACAGGGCCGATTTGCTTCAACCTACTTAATAAAGCATAGCACACAAAAAGGAACGAAAGTTGGAATTTGAGGCTAGTTGAGTGAATGATAGAAAGCGTTGCCATATATTTTTAGAAGCTGTAAACTGTTATTCATGGCTTCTTTTGGCACTTATTTTTTTAATTTATGTTCCCTGTGTCATATGGGCAGATATTTGAAAAACTGAAAACATTAGTATGCTTTATTGGTACTGCTGGAGCTCTGGTAGACAGAGAGAGTAGAAGCCCTGAATTTAAAAGTGTGATTCTTTTTTGTGTTTTTACGAAGCATTATAGAATATTTCTTTTTTTTTCCACTCTGTCTTGCGTAGTGTCTGGACCTTGCGAGATCCAAAAGTTCAGTTTGCATATATACCATTTCATTTGCAAATATACCAGTAAACAAAGTGACAGATATTAAAGATAACTTAAAGCCTGCTGTCATTTTGGAAGCACAGGATTTGTTTGGTTTCTGTTGTTGGATTTTTGTAACTGCTTGTCTTGCTTCCCAAAATTGTAAACAAGCATGTCATGCAGTAGATACTGCAAATTATGAAGTCAGTTCTGCAAAGAATACTACATCTGCTAACCACGGAGCTATTATGTTTTATTGCTGTCTTATATATCCAGCAAGTTTTTTTTAGAAAGAAAAGCACTAGGTATCCAGGATGCAAACTACCTTACATGGAAACTTTATGGATAGAGATGAAAGCTTTGCATTTTTATGATTTTAAGTTAATAGAAAACTTGTGCAGTTAATACAAAGTTGAAATTAATTCTTCCACATTTTTGACATTTGTTAGGGGATTATGGTGCATCTGAATAAACAGAGATGCATTTTTCTTGTTTTAGTGGGGGAGGGGAAATTATTGGTCACATCCCTTAGGACAAAATACATCCTTAAGGTCTTAACATATCTGCAGTCTCTATTTCCTGCATGATTTCTAGTCTACATAACTTACCCGTCAGTATAGTCTACATACTTACAAGTCAGTATCATGTATCTTTGTTTATGTACAGCATTTGATACTATTTGTACACAGAGACAGAGGTAATGCTTGTTCCAGGCTCTTGTATGGTTCATATTCTTTAAATAAGACTCTAAATACATTATCTGGAAAACATGCAAGTGGCACTGTCCTTCACCATGTCACTTTGTCACACAGTAAAACATAACTTTTTACTGGTATGAATTTTTTATCTTTAAAGCTCCTTAAATATTACTTCGAGTTTAAAATGTTTTTGTGTCATGTACCAAGTGGTTTTTGACAAACATAATTCTCTTCTGTGGTAAAGGTAGCAGCACACTTGTTCTTACTCTATTTCTAAATGTCTAATCTGCCCTATATTTTCCTTTTTTTTCTCCTAGAAGATATTTAGAGGAAAAAAATCTTTTACCACAAGTATGTGTTTATTTTTAGATCATTTTCCAAACATACACAGTGCTTCAGATCAACTGCTGTTTATTGATTTGTTGTGTCAATAATTCCATTAACTGTACTTCATATAATTCCGAATATGCACTATTACCCAAACATATGGTGTGGCACCAACAGCAGGGGACAAGAAGGAATGAGCATGAAGAAACTAAAGTTCAGGCAGTGCCTCCCTCCTGTGCTATTAAGTTACTTACTGCTAGAACACAGTGCTGTAGGAAACTACATGGTGTTTAAACAGTTCTGACAAAATCTAACACTTACTCCTTTAAAGAATAAGTTCAAGGGACGAAAATGATATGTAAATGGGCTCCACCACAAGCTGCATTCTGTCAATTATAAAGGGGTTTTTTGCTATGAATAAGGTGCTTTTTCCAGATTAAGTAGGAAAAACATGCTGAGTTTTCACATATGGTAAACTTCAATTTGTATCAGATCTGTCATTGTTTTTGATAATTGTTCCTTTCATGTGCTATCCAAGAGCCTGAGCTGCTTTAATGGAGGATCAGCTCTTCTGTTTTCCCTGTATCCTAGGTAAATATTCACTGCATTCATGTCCTCTTCTCAAGTTCAACCCCCCTGCCTGAGCAGGCACCAAGTCACTGATAAATTGTTATGAAACCTTGACTGCATAATCATTTATCCAACTATTTTCACCAGCAATAAAATTGATATATCTGACAGTCTCACAGCTTCTCTTGGTGCTTGACAGTTATTTCCTTTTCTTTTTTTTTTTTTTTTTCCAGTCATTAATGGTACTTCTTAAAGTGCATCTGATTCTTGGGATTTATTCCACTTTTCAACTAAAACCCAAATATTGTGACATTCATGGCACAATGTAAAACACTACATCGGGCAGTGTACTTGGTTTTGTTAGTTTCTTCATTTAATAGAAACATTGTTAATGAATACAACAATATTGAAAAATAATTATTTTTTTAGTATATTAAATGGAAATACTTGTACCAGTTCTCAGGATGAAACTTGCAAATACTCATGGATTTATCTGCAGGTGAACAGTATGCATTTATATTGAGTTATGAACTGAATCTGACCATGTGGAATCAAATGCAAGGGATATATGGGCTTTCTTTTTTTTGTTAGAGATGTGAAAAGTAAACATATTTAATAAATAAAAATGTGTAGCATATATTGCATAATCATAATATTGAATTCATATATGTAATACATATAGTGTATTTGTACATATGACCATATGTAAGACTTTTCAGCAAGGAAGGATATGACTACCCAGAAAAAAGTAAGCCTGACCCATCACAAACTATTGTAAGTGATTCAGGCTAAGTCAGAAAAAAGTCAAATTACTTCATTAAATTTTGAGACCAATCTTTAAACTGATGTATATGCACTGTTTTCAAATAGCTGTTTTTGTTTCTGTCACTGGACTAAATATAACGGAGTTGTAGTCGAAAACTGTCGAAGATTATGAGAAAAGGTATAGTAAGAAAAGGAACCTTCTAAAAGGAGTCTCACAGAGGCTTGCACCATAAGGCAAATTGCATCCACCTTGGAGAATTCATTATGTGCTCACCTCCTTTCCCCTAAGTGGAGGGGAGAGTTCTTCACACTCGCTTGGGTTACCCTCTTGGGGTTCCTTCACAGTGTAGGGGAGCAGCAGATCTGGAAATGTATTGCTGCTGCCAATACACTTCATCCTGCACAAGCTGCTCTGTGGCATCCTTCTTTCATTAACTGTCCTTAGGATTTCCCTGGTGTGAGCAGGCTGCTGAGCTGCATGTGCTTGCCCCATGGGTTAAGTGCTCACTAATCAGCCTTTCTGTGAAATGCTGACTTATGGCACACCCCGACTGATGAGACTTTTTCTTACTCTGTAGGTCTGGTCATGTGCTATGCAAGGTGGGTAGAGGCATTGTACTGGACAACTCTTGTGGCAGTAGAAGATGGGGGCCTGCCAACCCCAAGAAAATGAGAAATTTTATTCAAAACATGGTCTGAGAAAAGGAGATAGCAGCTAAGACTGTTGGGGGCTTTTATGTCTTCCAGTGACTCATTGTTTCCAATTTGTTTATATGTACTATTTTTGTAGGCTGCTCAGCTATCATTCATGTGGCTTGGTGTTTCCAACCTCACTTGTGGAATGCAAGAAAATAGTGTGTGTTATGTCAGGATGAGAGTCAAGGCCCTGCACTTTGCCTGGAGGAGGGGTTACAATCAACAGGTTCCGTTCTTAAACAGAGCATAACGGGGCGTGTTCTGTGCATCTCCTGTGTACGTCTTATGGTAGACTCAGTCTGGGAACCACTGTTGTGGAGGGTAAAGGTGAGAAGGCAGGAACTCCTGGAAGGCTAAGTGCATGCTGTAATGCAAAAGAGAAAAATACTCTTTTAATGTAATAAGGAAACCAGAAGAAGAAAGTGCCATTGATCACCATGTCTGTTATGGCCAGCTGTCTCTCACATCCACATTAAGTCTTTAAAAAATATTAAGCATAATTTCCCTTATTTGATCATTCTAAATGCAAGGTCGTGATGGGGTTTTTTAATTTATGTTTTTCGTCTCTTCAGATTGGGGCCTGGATTGCAGACCTTCTCATATCTATCATTATAGTTTAGCAGGTCTTGGGTTATGCATCTGCAGCCTTTTCTACCCCATTCCTAGGGGAAATCAGTTTCACTATTTATTTATGTATTTATTTGGAAAGCATGTAATAAGAACCTAACCCAAGAATGGATTACATAAATAGTAGTCAGCCCCTTGTTTCTCCTCCCCTCTCCCCCTTCTCATCTGCCCTGCCTTGCAGTTTTTGGATTTGGAGGAGCTCCTTTTTCTTAGCTGCTTCTGTGCCTTTGTGTGCCTTACATTTCCTCCTTCTCACTTCTTTCTTCGAGCATATGAGTAACAACTTGCTTGTCTGTGCTTTCCCATAGCAGCTGCAGTCACTGTTTTGGCAACATCTTCATTTCAATTTTATATGGCGTGCATGTTTTGTTATTATTCCTCTGTGTTGCCATTTTGCCTCCAAAGAACAATTAGGTAAAATTTCAATTTAACGTTAAAATTTCAAGTTAACATAATTTCAATATAGCGTTTCCTCACCAGTAACTGAAAGTGACCTTCTCTCTAACCTGCTTTCATTTCCGTGCTTGGTTTCAAAGGGCTGTTCTAAATAATGGTGGTGTTAGAGCTTCTTCACATCAAAGGTTAAAAGACTACTTGAACACTACTGTAGTAGGCAGAAGCTGCTACTACTGCTTCTGCGAAGTTGCAGTGAAGAGTTATGACTCTTGTCTGGGGTTGGTTTTTTTTTTCATATTTTTAGGCAATGTTAATTCTAAATAAGATAGAAAGCAAACTTCAACAGAAATAAAGCTTACTTTATAGACCCTATGATTCTTTGGAGGGCTTGCAGGAGAATTTACTGCTATCACACTCTTGAGTCATCTGTGAGGAAAAAATGGATAACTTTGAGCACACCGAACATCCCATCCTGACTTCATCACGGTCCTGTGCAATTGTTTGTGTATGCATTTAAATTTCAGAAGTTTGAATTCCTGTTGTTAGCAAGAATAAACAAACACAGCAGATAGATATAATACAATGGGTGAAGCGTAAAATAAATTGCTCTCATTCCTCTAATTTTCTTCTGAGCAAATCTTGTTCTAAATAATTGAGATTATACTTTTCTGAAATACTGTTACTGCACATTAGTAATAAAACGTTTTGTATGCATGTTTTCCAGTTCTTCTGTGAATGATCTCTTGAGGAAGCTTAGCAAAGACCAGTTATATTTTAATCACATAGTATTCAACTCCTACTGCAAAACTCAAGCTTGTGTATCTTCAGTTTTCTAAATTAAATTTCTTTTGTGTTTGTGAAGCAAATGAAACAATTTTAAGTTTTAACTCTAGTGTTTTGTTTTGTTCTAGGTTGTTGGAAGAGGAGCCTTTGGTGTGGTCTGCAAGGCAAAATGGCGAGCTAAAGATGTAGCCATTAAACAGATAGAAAGTGAATCTGAAAGAAAAGCCTTCATTGTAGAGGTACAGTAAGTTTGATGGAAAATATGGGGTTTGGTAGAGCTTTTTTCCTTAAATTCATGGGTGCATTTAGTGTACTATAAGTATGTCTTTATCACAAGATAAATACTGCCTGTGGTACCCAGTTTAGACCTGGACCCTTGTCTTGCAGAACAGACCTGTCAAAGCACATTGCAGCTCCTTTAGTTTGCTTCTCATGAAAACTGGAAGGCAAGAGTGGGGGAGAGAGGAGGGCACACAGTTTTGGAAATAACAGTTCCTAGATTCTGTCCCAGTCTGAAGTCAGAGTGCAGCTGGAATGACCACCAGTCTTGGAGCTGATTAACACTTCCAGGGGCTACAGCACAGGTTCTTCAGGACAACCAGCTTTCAAACTGTTTCTGAGTTTTTTTCAGCAGTTCTAATAATTTGATTAGTTTTTTCTTATATGTATGTATATTGCTACCTGTAACTCATTTAAAGGCAATCACTGTTTTCATGCAATGTCTGCTTCTTAAAAAATATCTTGAGTAGTTCAGATATACTGACAAACTTCCCAAGATATGTAATATTTTCTAGGATCAAAAGTTTAATTTAAATTATATATATTGTGACATGCTGGTTACTATTTATTCAGTTATAATTTAGGATGTTCAAGATGCACAAAATATGTTATAAATAAAACTCTTACATTTAGAACTAACTCTAGTAAAATGTAACACACCAAAGGGCTGAAGAAAGCATGTTTGTAATAGGCCTGTCTGTAAATATTTATGTTGTTCATTACCATGGAAAGTTTTTAAGGTTATTAATCTGAGTGTAGTTTAATACTAAGTAGATCTGATCAGTCTCTTGGGATTTTTGTGTTCGAAAAAGATCTGAGTCAATAATCCCAGAAATGCTTCAGTAATTACTGGTATTTAGGAAACCCTGGACAGGGCAAGCATCAGTTGAAATATTTCATTCTGTTTTTTTTTAGATATTCTGAAGTGTATAGAAAAAACAGCATTTGCTACTGTGTAGTGGTAAAAAAAAAAATGCAAAATAGTGCAGTTGTCAGTAAAAGCCGTAATAGGTTCTTGAACTATGTCATTTTAATATTAAATGATTTTATAAGGTTGTGGGCTTGGGGATTTTAGAACATTAATCTTCTGTATTTTGAAAACAGCCAGTTTGATTCTGATTTTTTTTATGTAATCAGACATTTTTTTATATTAAAGGCTCTAGGAAGAGCACCAAATCTATCGACACCACAGCTGCACAGTGCTTGGGACTTGAGTGACTTTACTACAACCTGAAAAAAATACTTTCTTTAAATGTAATTTCCTCAAATTTTCTTTTAAAACACAATTCCAGTTTGACACAAACCTGATTACATGAATTAAAAGAGGGACATCAGTCAATGCCTAAAATTACTGTCTGGGGTTATGCAGACACAGAAGATTGTACTTGCAATTGTAGTGTATTATTTATAGCTATGAGAATAAAGCATTAGCCTTTTTTTCCCATGGTTTGAAATTGTGATTTGTGTTGCAGCTTCGACAACTGTCACGAGTAAACCATCCCAATATTGTCAAGTTATATGGAGCCTGTCTAAACCCAGTAAGTTATAACTTTGTCAGTATGACAGAAGGTGACCAGCTTAACATATGCATGCCTCAACGCACAGAATATGTATTTTGTATTAAAAATGTATATTTTATATATTTTTTATGTTTTAGCCGTCATAAGGAAATATACAGATATGTAGGTTGGTTGATATTTTCAGGTATTTGGTTTTTCTTTCTTCCGCTATGAAAAGTAAATTCTTTCAAGAACACCCCAAAGCTATTTCTAAACACCAGTTATATGTCAGTTTGTCAAAATGGCATCTGGTGTATTACAGATGTAGTTACATTCATATCTACAGTCCTATTAATTTCAAATCAGCAATACAAAAAGTAAATGCATTAACAACCCATGATTATGGCTTGTAAATCAGTTCCTATTTTCATACATGAAATTTTCAGGATTTGCTTGCTTTTTGCCCCAGCTACAAACAGCCGCACAAATTCTCAAAGCAGAAAAGCGAGTACTGTGACAGGACAGGTGTATCCTTCGCTAATTCTTGTATGGGCTATTTAATTGCTTAAAATAATGCTGCATCCCTTTTCTTTCTTAGTACTAGTGAAATTCTTTTGATATGGTATTTAACTAATTTTTTGTAAGCCACTAAAAGAAAAAAGTAAAAGACAGTGAACTGCAGTTTGAAGACAGTATTTGCTTTTTAAGACTGAGGAGGTGGGAGGACATTCTCTTATTTTCTAACTTAAAATGAGAACTAAGTGTAAAACTGATTTCTCCTACATGTAAATACATAAATTTTAAACTGACTGATATATTTTCCAATAGCAAAGGCTTTCCAGTTGCTCTCAAAGAACTTTCCTTTCAGTTTACGAAATCTGTTTTCTGCCCCTACATTGAAAACATCCCTATTTTTTGTCTCCTTCCCCGTCAAAGGTGTGTCTTGTTATGGAGTATGCTGAAGGAGGTTCTCTGTACAATGGTGAGTATCATTTCAACTTCCTGGAGCTACAGTGCTAGTATGAGGGCAAACATAATCTAAACTACAAGTTGTTTCATAAGTATGTCTCCACTCTTGGAGCTATTCAGAAGCCACCTGAACACAGTCCAGGGCAGCTGGCTGGAGGTGGCCTCCTTGACCTGCTTGGTGGACTTCCAGAGGTCTCTTCCAAGTATAATGTGGTTCTTTGAAATCCTTAAAATAATTTTAAGGAGAAAGGAGTGTGCTTTTTAAACCCTCTTTTCAGTTCACTGGTTTGTTCTTGATACCAGTTTCTTGTATCTTATACAAGTAATTTAAGGTTTTCCAGTGGAACATCTGAAAACGTTCTTCCTTAATTTGTAAATTCCCTGAGCATTTGTTTAACATAGACTTTACCAGGGATAGCTGAGAGCAAGCAACACCTTTCATATTGAATTTTAACATACAATATTATAGAAAGCATACTAAAAAAATAGGAAATACTTTTACATTTCTGTTATTTTTACAGGCTGCAGAAGGATATTTTTAGTTGCAGTAATAAGGCATTGGTAATTACTTAGATTCCATAGAGCTTTCTGACTGGTATTTTGTTAACTCCGTTGTATCTGTTGTAATATGCAATAAAGTTCTTTTTAGTTTGTGCCTTTGTTTTGCAGTGCTGCATGGTGCTGAACCTCTGCCTCATTATACTGCTGCACATGCCATGAGTTGGTGTTTACAGTGTTCCCAAGGAGTGGCATATCTCCACAGTATGAAACCAAAGGCTCTAATTCACAGAGACCTGAAACCACCAAAGTAGGTTTATGGTTAATTTTTCATATATTCTTATGATTGGAATTTAAGATAATTTATAATTAAAGCTCCCATCACTTTCCACCGAAACAAAATTGAATAGTTTTCTACCCAGTCAGTTTTTTACGTGACTCATTTTACAGCTTCAGATCTGGCTCCACAGATTAGGTAGATATTTGGGGATCATCAGAATCATCCCTTTTTGGTGGTAACGTGCAGTTATTACCAGGTAAAATTATAATATGAAGCCACAATTTAAATCTTTAGTTCTTTCTTGTATTCCCCAGTTTAGGTTTAGAGAGTTGTTCACATGTAATTAAAAGTGCTTCCATTTAAATAAATAGCTATGATGACTGACATTAGTGGAAGTCTTGATTGTTCTTCTTTTATTAAAATTGTTACAGCACTTGTTTGTTTTCAGCCCTGGCATTTGAAAGACTAATTTTTTCAATATATGCTTAGTGGTTTACTATGACTAAAGATATTTATTTAAAATCTAGCATGTAGAAATATTTTTAATAAATTACAACATATATTTGATTACTTTAAAATATTAAATATGTTCACATTAGACACTAATGACCTTACTTACTTCCCAGATTATGAAACATGAGAAGCAAAGCCTAAGATATTCAGCTATATTAGAATCATAGTTGTTGGGATTAAAAAAAAAAATCAGTGGTTTGTTACCAGACTATTTCATTCTACAATTTTAATATCCTTTTTTTTCTTTGACAGTTTGCTCTTGGTAGCTGGGGGGACAGTTCTAAAAATCTGTGACTTTGGTACAGCCTGTGATATTCAAACACACATGACCAACAACAAAGGAAGTGCTGCTTGGATGGCACCTGAAGTTTTTGAAGGTAATAAAAGTGCACTGTGTCAATATTACATTTTCTTTTTAGGGATGGAACTGTGAATTAATGTGATGTAAGAATAAGAGCATAACATCATCTTTAAAATAAAGTTTACTGAAGAGTCTGAAAGAGTCTTGGCAAAAGTCTGACATTTTCTTAAAAATCTCTGCAATTGTGTATTGTCAAATAATTGTGCAGAGGTTTGAAGAGCAGCACTGAGCCGACTCTCTCATATTAATATTAGACATTTAATTACATGAAGATGTGGAACCTTTATTTGTCATTGCTGAGATTTAAATAAGGAGTACCTTTAGACATCTGCTGTTCCTTAGTTTGTAAGTAAAATACAGCTAGAAGGCTCTTTCCCCACAATTTTGCTGTTTCCAAGATTCTTAAATCATTTCAAACTCTTCTGACATTTAAATACTGTCATTACTTTACTACTCGGATCAACTTTTAACTTTAGAATTTTCCTGTTAGTGTCTCTAAATTGAACATAATTGCCTTCTTTTTTGATCCCCCACTTTCTTGTAACTCCAATCTTCATCTGCTTTTTGTGTAATCTAGAGATTTGATGTACTTCCTCTTTCCTAAATACTGAGGACCTTGTTTTTACCAGTTAATTTGGTTAAGTAGGAAAACAACCTATTTCTTGGAGTGTAATTAGGGAAGACTGATGATACTTGATAATTAGATAGGTATAATTGCTGCATGATTATCAGAGAAATAATCCACTAGATATTAAATTGCAGATTAAACATATTTTTACCAGTTGGTAATAACCTTAAATTATCAATGCAATTCAGCAATGGTCTGGGAAAGTCACCTTCCTGCTTTGGGAAGCAAGTGTCCTGGATTTTATATATCTGGCAAGGGCCTATGTGCAGCAGTGGTTTCCCAGATTCTGGATCCAAGTGGCCTCTTTTCATTCACTGTCCTTATTCCAGAGACTGTCCATACACAGTTTTAGGATTCCTCTTGAACATCACCTTTAGAACTTTTGTTCTGAAGGTACCATTTTCTTCCACATACTGCTTAGAGTACCCACCCAAGGGTTATTTGTTTCACTCTGATGCCTGAAAATGTTCCATTATGTCACTTTATGTTCAGGCACCTGCTCTATTTTTTTAGCCACAAGTGCTTCTGTTCTTAACACTTGTTTGTTATTAAATTAAATTGTATAAATAGGAAATTATTTTTCTTTTAAAAGTAATTGGACAATCAGTGTTAAAGATGGATTTTATTTTTTTTGTGAAAAATCTTTATCTAAAATGGGTATAAATAAGTGTATTGTAGTAGGGATTTACAGTTCATATTGTAGTTTCTCTGGTGTATGAATCCAGCAAAGCAGAAGAAAGAAATCTTGTATTGCAGTTCTGTTGTTGGACAGCAGCAAAAAACCTCCAGTTTACAGTTGTTTTTTTGTTCTTTTAAGTGAACGCATTTACTAATAAATAAATAAATTGTTATAAAAAGCCAAGAATCTAGTAACTTCTATGATACAGCATATCAAATTACTCTTGAAACAGTCATTAAACTACTAAAATAACCACTAAAAATGTAAAAATTGTTAAAATTTCTTTCCTTATGTTACTGCATCAGAAGTCAACAATGGAATAAAGACTAATATTAATTTGGTGCTGTTCTAGTACTAAGGTTTTTAGATGAGAATGATAAAGGTGTGAGAAGTATTTGTTACAGAAGACAGTGCTCAGTAAAGTAGTTGCCTTAATATTAAGATTCTCTCCCCATTTTAAACATTAGGGCACATAAAGCCATGTGCAGATTAAATAATCTAAATGAAAATAATATGATTTAGATAAGGATAAAGCGAAAGAGCAATTCTAATATCAGAACTCCCATTAGAAGAAACCATTTTAAAAATTTTTGGGGATAATTGGATAAATTGAGGAGTTATTGTGTCTATCTAATCGTAGTCTCTCACATAACAAACAATGCAGAATACTCTCTCACTTCTTTTGGACTCTCAGTTTTCAGAATTAGTCCAAGACTGCTCAGCCATAAAATAGAATTTCATTGCTGAAATGGGAATAGCACTAGTTCCGTTCCATAGGCTGTGTGTCACAGAAGTGCTGTCACTGCATAGATGAGGCTGTTTTGTGTCCCTCAGTGATCTGCCATTGTTTACATGACTTTTTTTCCCCAGCACCTTTGAAAATAAGATGGTTTATAAAGCTGATGTAATTTTTCTTATTCCTGCCTTTTGCACTCATTAGCCACACTCAGCTACTTTGATACAGGTGCCAAGAGTTTTGGAGATCCGCATTCTTAGGCAGTTCTGTAAAGTCCAAATTAGTGCCTTCACTTGAAGAGGTCTTGTGGTTTTTGCTGCAGCCTGTTTCTTGTATTTGTCTTGGAAACTGGCTGCACTGCAAGAACTGGCCAGAGAAGGCTGTTTGCCTTGCCCAGTTTGTCAGAGGTATGGGGGCAGAGGAAGCTGCCTCACAGGTAGTGGAGCCTGTTGCAACAGTTGCTATGTGGTGGGTATTCACAGGAAACGAGACTTCTTTAATTCCGCTGTTACTGCAATGATTTGCCTGAATAATGCTTTCTGATTAGGTATTAATAAAAAAAAAATCTCTCCGCCACCATATGCCAATTTTAATCCTTGTTTGAAGACAGATGAACAAATCTGCTGTAATTTCTGTTCACACATTTATTCTCATGTCATTAGCCATTCACATTTCGTATTAGCATTTGCATGAGTTATGGTTGCAAAGCATACATTCTTTCCTTGCAGCCTCTGAACATTTTTATTTATTACTCTATGTCACCTACCTGTCTTCAGCACCTTAGGAGTCTTAGAAATATTTAACTTTTTGGTCAAAGAATTTTAATTAAGTAATGGCATTGCAGAAAGAGTAAGAATAATAAACGAGGAGAAAATGAGATGGTGAGGAACTCTCCTGATTTGTTCATTTGGTAACTTAGTAGTTCTTCTGAAGACCTGTAATTAATAAAGAGTAATGGATATGACAGATGTTACTGGCTTGGCATATTGTGACTAAGGTTGGAAGAAGTGAATTGAAGAATATTTAGAGGAAGCAAACATCATCAATTAAACCCTGAATGCAAGAGATTGTTTTTAACCTAATAAGTAGTGGTTTATATTATGTAAGAAAATGGATGCATTTTATCATTTCAAGATGACTCCCAGTGAAAAGGATTGATTCCCAGAGGGAATTTGCAAGGGTATTCTTAACAGTCATACTGTCAAGGGATTTCAGACTTAAGTTAGCATGAATCAGCCAACTTAAGAAAACTGGTGTTTCCTCAGCAAAATAAATGTGAAGTGGAAGTAAGTGTGTGAAGCTATTTATTTGTTGGAGCAAGCTGCCCAGGGAAGTGGTAGAGTCACCACCCCTGGAAGCATTGAAGAAATGACTGAGGATGGCACTTAGTGCTGTGGTTTAGTTGACATCATGGTGTTTGGTGGAAGGTTGGATCCAATGATCTTGGAGCTCATTTCCAATCATACTGATTCTGTGATCTGCTCAAACTGTATTTCTTTTTAACATGTTACAAAGAAAAGAGTCAAATTATATTAATGGCTTTCTTCCAGGTAGCAATTACAGTGAAAAATGTGATGTTTTCAGTTGGGGTATTATTCTCTGGGAGGTAATCACCCGTAGGAAACCTTTTGATGAGATTGGTGGTCCAGCTTTCCGAATAATGTGGGCAGTTCACAATGGTGAGTTGAAAATACTTTATTGCATTAGAAGTTGTGTATATGACCTATAAATTTCCTAAACACTCTTAAATGTACAGCTTTAAATTACTAGTCTTTCCATGTTATGCTTCATTGAATATGCATTTTTGTTACTAAGACTAAATAGGCACTGCCACATTTGTGTCAGTGTGGTTTAGAGTTACTTGGCTGCTACAGTGCTTGCTGCCTGTAACTGGTATGAACAAAGAAGGATAAAAAGCAACATCCTCATTGTTACAACACTCTATTTCAAAAGTGATCTGAGAAAAACCTCTTACCTGTGAATGATGATTTTATTAGCTAAGTTATCCTTCTTTTATTTTTTTTTTTTAGTTGGCCATCTATAAGAAATGTGTAACTTGAAGTAACTTACTGTGTGTGTAAAAGTGTTAGAAACTATGAAACTCCTGCAGGACCATTAGGCATTAAAAATACTTTTCATCCATGGTGTTTTGGGTTTTTCATTCTGCCGTTTAAATGGTTTACCTTTATACCTAGGTATCTGCACTCATGGAGCAGCACTCTACTGTGCTAGGTACTATACAGGACAGGGTCGGGGTAGTAGTGTAGACAGTAGTATCTTCATGCTAGAGGTGTAACTTTTTTACTGCTGTGTTTTTTAGATACTATGGCAAAACAGAGTTTTTTGAATAATAAAGTAATGATAGTGAAGTAGTTCAGTGAATGTCTGCAAAGAGTTTCTGCTGTTTGTGAGATACAATATCAAAGCAAGCACAAACTTCTTTGGAAGAAAAAAGTAAAAAACAACAATGAAGGCTGGTACTCCGGCCTGAGTGTCATTGCTTCAGTAGTAAATGATAGAAGCTTAAGGTGAGCACAAGCATATCCTGTTCAAAGAAGAGAATGGGGAAGACAGTGATAGAATCAATGAATATTATAGTCATAATAATGCACAAATATAGATGTTGGCAAATGGCATTTTTGAATGAAGAGATTCTCCAGTTTTTCAGGGACACTGGCCATTGACATTTGGAGTGATAAGTGCCTTGCATAAAAACATTAACTGTAAAACTAAGTGTAAATCTAATAGTTGTAAATCAGGAAGCCTCAGTAAGGTGTGGACGTATCCTTTAAAATTCCCTATCTGTCCCTATTTTTGCTTTAAAATTTTATCTTTTTTATCTTTTTCCATTTTCTTTTCCCTTCATAACAAGGAAGTGTTAGTGTGCTTCATCTCACTTTAAACTGTTGCGCCATTCTTACTTCATGTTTACTTGTTCTGTTTAATATATTCTTAAATACTTACTGCTTTCTTTGCAAACCATCACTATATATCATATATCAAACACAACTGGTTGTCCATGAATTGTTCTGATTGAAATTGTAATAAAAGGAGGAACTTGAACCAAAAACCAGCTTTACTTCAACCATTCAACCAACAGCTGAAGTAAAATGTTACTACAGATGTGTATAGGCCATGAAAAAGTAATACAAAATTGGTAGTTCCAGTGCCTAGTAATTTTTCAGGATGTTCTTAGGAGCAAAATTATCTTTGAAAAATACTTTGAGTCTTTTGGTTTGTTTTTTTTTTTTTTTCCTTGTGAATACAACATTAGGAACCAAAGACTCTTACTACTTGCTTCCTAGTTTGGCCTAGAACTTTATTATTCAGAAAGAAGTGATGTTTCATTAGCCTTTGTAATATGCTGTATTTGGTCAGTCAGTGAATGTATTCAAACCTGTAGTACTGAAGGAAAAGTTTAATATTTTTTTTACTGCTGCTGTGTAGTGCAAAGGAACTTTTTTTGTCAGTTTGTAAGAGAAAATTAAGTACAGCCCAGTTCATTCAGATTACAATTAACTCTGTATTTTCCTTTATTTAGTTAGCAAAATGCTGGAGAGAGATCAGATACTCTGTTGTTTTATAGTCTGTTTAAAACATTTAAGGGTGTTTTCTAATTTCAATTACAGGTACTCGGCCACCACTGATCAAAAATTTACCTAAACCAATTGAGAGTTTAATGACCCGTTGTTGGTCCAAGGATCCCTCACAACGACCATCCATGGAGGAAATTGTTAAAATAATGACACACTTGATGCGGGTATAAACATTTGTTTAAGTATTTTAATCATGTCTTAAGCTATTAAGGTGGGAAATTGATTTACAAAAGGTATGCTTTTCATCCCACTCAAGGTGGGCTTGTGTGTTTTCTTTTTCCTCTCTCTTTTTGACAAAAATCATCAAATTATTACAGTAGAGAATGGAAATAATTTGTCTCCTTATGGGAAGGGTGTAATAGCTCATAACAGATCTGAGAAAATAAAAAAATAGTCATAGGTGTATCTAATGTATTACTAAAATAATTGCATTCATTTATCTTCTAAATAAATTATTATAAATGTAATACATAATTTACACTTATAAATTATGAGGTACTATTTAAATAATTTTAAAACAATTGTTAATTACTTTTTTATGAAATAACTACTGCTTTTTCACAGTACTTTCCCGGAGCTGATGAACCTCTGCAGTATCCTTGCCAGTATTCAGATGAAGGCCAAAGTAACTCTGCTACTAGCACAGGTACATTTATCTAAGTTAGAGAAAAAGAACTGCAACATGAAATGATGCAAATAGGTTATAAAGCACACTCTTCTATTGATTTTGAATTCAAAATGGAAAATATTTCCAAAATCTTAAGCATCAGCAGACCCTATTTATTTTGTTAATACCTCATTCCACATCGTATTTAGTGTTCTCAGTTAAACAGTTTTGCTGAACTGTACCTTTAATGAATAAAAAACTCATAATAAAAGCTGTCTCCAAATGCCCGGGTTTAACATCTCCTTTTTCCCCGTGAATGTTGCTAGCAATATACACCCTTTTATTCCTATGTAATGTTTAGGAGTTGTCAATTTTAAATTTTTCACTATTCTTGAAAGCTGCCCCTGCTTTCATTTGCAATCTCTACAATTTAAACTTGCATTTGCTTTATGTTAAGATGCAGTAGATACAGTAATTTAAGTGCAAGAAAAATCACTAGAAAGGTGGATGGAACAAAATGTGGGCTAGACTTTCAGGTAGTCTTTCCCTCACATAAATTCTTTTAATAATAAATATATAAAGATCACTTAGTCTCTTTATTGTTTGAGGAGTACATTTTGAATACATTTTTTTCCACTTCAGTAGTTTATAATCTTAGGTGTCTTCAGCTTCCTTCCTCTGCTTGCTTGGTTTATTTTCTATCTCCAAAGAAATTGCTGTTATTTTGGATAAAGCTTCATTGGCTACTTTGCAACTTAGTGACCTTTATATTAACAAAACCTTTGCAGCTGTAGCATTTCACTGATTTTAATAGTTGTTCTCCACCTCTCAGCACATGATTTTAATACATAATTTATCACTTCAAACTATGAATATATATTGGCTAATATTTTTCAGGCATTTGTGCTCCTCTGTGGTTATTGATGGTCTTTGTCATTAATTGTGAATGAAATTGCTTTTGTGTTGTTAATATAACTGCTACCCTAATAATTTCAAAGAGAGATAAATATTGACTTCAGACTGTTATCATAGTATTCAGTTATGTATTCTTTTTCTCTTCTCTCGCTTCTTATACTAATTGATCTGTAGCAGTCTTGTAATTTGTCTTTCATTAAAAGTTTTCGAAAGTGTTGCCTTAAAGCCAAGTTAGACTTCTGAGAGCTTTCCTGTGAAGAGATGTGCTTCAGTATTTTTAGTGGACATTCTCAAATGCTCTTCCTTGTTACTGGTTTCTAGGTTCATTCATGGACATCACTTCTACAAACACAAGTAACAAGAGTGATGCTAACATGGAACCAAGTGACTTCCAAGGGCCTTCTACCAATGATACTATTAAACGTTTAGAGTCAAAACTGGCACAGCAAATCAAAAATACAGCCAAGCAGCCGGTAAGCCAACATGCACGATTTTGAACCATAGTAATAAAATGGACATGGGTAGACATAAAAGTTGAATCTACTCTGAAACATTAGTGTCCTCATCAAAAAAGAGTGCAAAATTTGATCCAGTTAGTTATAGGAAAAGAACACAAAAAGGGATAGAAAAATGTTGAAGGATTCCAAAAAGGTAAACTGGAAAGCTCTAGTAAGATCTCCAATGAAGTGTAAAAAATAGTTCATTTTATTTAAAGGGATTTATTAGATTAAAAAAATAAGTTTGAAAATTGCTGTGTTAATTTATAACCAAAATACTAGTATGACATGAAAGGAGTAAACATTTAGGTTAATTTTGAAAATGCTGTTGTTTATTTCAAGTAGAGTGCAAAAGTACAAAGATTCTCTTCTGACAATACTGGCCTAACTCTACTGATTTTTTTATCTGTGTAAAATTAGATTATTTTCAAAGCTCCAGATATGTCATTTTTACATACCAATAATAGTTAAATTATCACAATTTATTGTGTTAAAATTTTAAATCTTGACACTTTTAAAATGCACATTGTAGAAACATACTGGTGCATATTATGGAGGAGCTTCTGCAGAATTTTCTTTTTACCAATGTGACTGTTGAACAGGGTGATCCTGGCCGTTTGAGTTTGCCCCCATCTCGTGGGAGCAGTGTTGAGAGCTTGTCAGATGTTCGCGCACGACCACCATCAGCCCTTGTTTCTGGAGAAGCCAAAAGGATGAGTGCTGACATGTCTGAAATAGAAGCAAGAATAGCTTCCATCACAGGTAAAATTTAATGATATTTGGGGAGTAGGCTAAGGGATTGGAAAGGAATAAAGGAGGAAGGAAAACATAAAAAAATAATCATACAGAAAGTTAACAACAATATCCATGTGAAAATACTTAAGCTATTCATGTAGTCTTTATTGTCCTCTATTAATTGGGAGGGGGGGAATGCTTTTATTTATGGTTGTACATTCAGCAAGACTTGAGTTTTTAACTGAGTATTTTAAAGATTTTTAGAGATTTTGATGAATTACATTTTTATGTGTTAAAAAAAATACATTATGAGACTTCTAAATATCAGTCCTATTCCAAATGCACAACTTTCGCCTTTTTGTCTGAAATAGTGTTATTCCATCTCTGCTAGCATAATCATTTACATAATAACATTTTCTTCAGGGTTGTCTCTATAATATTTTTGAAATTAAGAGGTAGGTTTAAAGTTCAGCATTCTCCCAAATAAGTTTTAAAATCTGCTTTGACAGATTTCAGAAAGAGAAACATAGTTAGATTTTATTCACAAGGTTAAGAAAGCATTGTCCTTTGTTAAAAAAAAAGCTACAGGTGTTTTGCCAGGTTTCCTTCAGATATAAACTGTCATTTCTAAACCTTAAATCTTTGAGAGAGTTAGAATTTATCTGTAAGTATAAATACATAGTTTTATGGTGAAAGCAATCTTGATTCATCCCAGAAGACTGAATTAATAAAAACGTGTACACTTGGCAAACACTTTCTTTTCTCTTTTCTTCATCAAAGATACTGTTTGTTAATCTGTGTAAACTTCAGGTTTTAAATTTCATATGTGGAAGTTTTTTGTGTTATGGCATATAACCACAGATTTAAATAATTAAAATTACTTTGATTTTTTCAGTCTTATTTAGCTGTTTGAGTATTTTTCTACCAATCTGAAAATTAGGGTAGTCTATTAGTTGCAATTAATAAGGAATTACACATCAAAATTCTGGCTTTCTTGTGCACCATGACTATTTCATTTTTGTTCTTCATTGTATTGTGATTACTCCAGGATCTTGTTTTACTAAATACTGAGGTACTGAAATAATACTTATCTTGCCCTAAATTCTTTTTACTTTCATGTTTTTATTTTAAAGCCTTATTCCAAAATCTGTCTTTTTGTATTGTCAGTCTTTGACTGGATGACTGTGTAGCACATCTCACCCTGAATATCTCTAAAGGTTTCTTAACGCAGAAGGCAGCTGTGTACTTACCTGGTAATAACACCATGCAGGTTTTATTTTAAAACATGTCAGGATTCACTTTGGTCACTGACATTCTTAATGTAATTTTTTTACATTAGCAGAGATAACCTGGCCCTCCTTTGTATGAATTTTTAATTTTCCTAGTTTGTCTTCTTTAAGTATATTGCTCTGAAATAATAATTACTATTCAGAATAGTCTAAGGGTTTGTTTTGGTTTTTTTGTTATGACTATAGGGTTTCTTTTTCTTGAAATAAAAGTACATATTGAACATACTGGTTTTGGTTTCGGTTCTTTGGGTATTTTTTTAAGAAATCACTTCATGCAGTAGTGGACTGTGAGAAATGAAGTCAAACACATCTGACTTTTTCAATATAGAGGTGAAACAGCACTGTATTGGTTTTGGTTTCTTTTTTTAATCTTGTTAACTCTGTGACAGAAATAGTATGCTGTGAACCTGAAAAAAAATATTGCACGGCCAGGTGAGAATTGGGCTGTTGTTAAATCAGGTTGAAAATTACTCAATCTTGTTCCATCTTCCTCTAGATTAAATGTAAGAGTAAATCATGTAATGTACATCACCATTACTTACTGAGTATGCTACAATATTCTACCTTTGGGAGACATATTCAGATTTTTTTTCTAAATAGGAACTCTTTATCTGCAACTACAGAAGTAGTCAAATAACAAAAAGTATTATTAGGTTTTATTTCCAAGTGTATAATGTTTCTTGAACATTATTCAAAAATGAAAACAGTGGTAGTGATAGCCAGTTTTCAAAAAAAATCCTCACTAGTAGGACAAAGAGTAACTGGCAGGAATGATTGTCAAATGTAATAAAAGTAAACATTTTTTCAGAGATAGATGAGATTTGCTTTGAAAGGAGGTGATTTAAAGGAACAGAAGTACCTAATTGTTAGACTTTTTTATAAAATAGTTTGTACCTAACATGAAAGAAAATGTTAGTTAAGTTCAGGCAATCAAGATTTTTTTCTGAATGTATAGGTGAACTAAAATAATTTAATTTGTTCTCTGTTTGGATAATTACATTTGGTTTTCCCTTCTGTGTTGCCATGCTGCTTTCTGTGTTTGACTTTTGTGTTGCTAACTATAACTAATTACACCGTGTTGTAATGATGGCTAGTTCTGCATTTTTTGCTTTTTAACAATTGCTTTACTATATGTAAGCATGAGTGGAAGGCAATGCAGTTTATTCTGCATGACACATTTTTGCATGAACTCTAGTTTAACCAAGTATATAAACAATGCAGTATTAAGAATTTAATAATTTTGCTCTTGCCATTTTAGTGTTTTGCATGTGTATTGTATATGTGTATTTTTTCAGCCTATTCCAAGCCTAAACGAGGCCATCGTAAAACTGCTTCATTTGGCAACATTCTGGATGTCCCTGAGATCATCATACCAGGTATCGCAGACCAGGTGAACGAGTCAATTGGTTAAGATGCCGGAATAATGATCAGACTGCTAAAATACTTCTTGCTCCAGTTACTGTAGGACAGGCCCAGAAATTGTCCCACTAAATTTTTCATAATGCTTCTGTAAAGAGGAGCATGATATTTTATTACAAACTTACTTTTGTCAGTGAAGAATTCAGTCTTCTAGTTCGAATTTACTTCTACTGATAAAGGATTTTTTCCCTTATGATCTTGATGTTCAGAGTCTTCTTACAGAGCAAAACTATATATGCAGTTGTGTATTACAGCACTTCATTTGGTGAAAATGGACCTAAGTTGAAAAGTTCCTGTCTAGATAATTGTTTTGCCCTGATCTTTGTCTAAGATAAATTACATACAGAATTTCAAATCCATGTGATATTTATGATTAAAACATTAACACTTAGTCTGTGTAATTCTTATATTTGACTGCACTTTTTTAGAGCTAAAATGTGTGTGCATGAGGTATTGCTGTTGTGTTTAAGTTAATGCAAACTAAAATTATTAGGAGAAGCTTCTGGTAGGAAAAAAATTAATATAATGAAGCACCATGGATGGTAATATCACTTGGGACTTTAATGAATAATTCTCATGTATCCCAAGTCTATTTTTAGTTAGTAGCATGTCTCCTTTCTTTCTTTCATTTCATACTTCTCAAAGCCTAAAAATAAGTATAATCAATCTCAAACTGTGATAGGTGTACCATTAGCCGTATGCAAGTCACTTCAAAATTCTCTGTCAGGGGCAGGAAATGCAAGTGATAGTATCTAGAAATCAGCTAAAAACTGTGTCCCTCCTATTCTAAATTTGTGTCATCTCAGAAGGTTTCCTTGTAAATCTTGATGTTGTTTTATATTATAAAGTTGAATGCAAAAGATAATTTTATACAAAAGTTTCTTTCAAATAACTTTATTGAGGGTTACATTAGAAGTACAGAATATGGAAAAGTAGATTCCAAAGAGCAGTAGCGCCCATGAAAAGAAAACCTCTTTGGCATTGAGGCTAACAAATTAGTAAAAAGTTTACTAGGGTAGCTTTCTAGTGTAACGTTCAAGTGGGCCTAGCCTGCACTGATGTAAATGAAATAATGAGAAAGCAAGGAAAGCAAAAGTGAAGACATCTGTCCAGTTTCAGTGTTAACTCATGATGAGAACCTGGTAAATAAGATCTAGAAGCTAATGAGTGCCTCTTGTCTGTGTACACTGTCGGCCCATAACGGCACTGAGGTTTCCAAGAAATAGTGAAACTGTCAGGCAATAATGAAGAAGTCAGTGAAATAAAATACAATGTTGTTTTCACAAAACAGGTTGTACTAGTCTGTTGGTTTTTTAGTTAGGCAGTGGCAGTAATTAAAAATTCTTCACCTGGTCTGTTTTAATTTAACTTGACAGGATGGGAGTTCCAAGATAATTTGGAATACATGTGAAGGAAATAGCAACCTGTAGAAATGAGAAAGGATGTAGGATTTGGAGCAAGCATATTAATGGATTTTCTCAAAATTTACTCCTAAAGTATTTAAGTCAAATGAGCCATAATAAAATTCCCTATTAATGCTTTATCAGAAGCAACTATTCATAAAGAAGAGAATTAGAGTATCATGTAGGGAGAATTTTGCTGTGACTGAATAGAAACAGGGTAAAATCCAGGGTCATGCACTAACAACAATTTCTTTTAATAAGATGACATGAGACCATAGCACATGCATGCAGATTAATCCCAGGTAGTATGAGCCATGAATCTAATGCAGTTGTGAAAAACTGTGAAATCATAAGGTTTATATTCAGGAAAGATAAAGAAGCACTGACACTATTACTCTCCCTTGTTGGGTTTGAATCTGGAATTCAACATACTGTTTTGGTCAGCCATATAAAAGAAACATACATGCACTACAATAATATGAAGAAGAGTTAATAGGATAAGGTGGGTATAGAATGTATAAAAAACAAATCTGAAAGCACGGCTTTTTTTAGCCCACAAAATGAAAGATGAGTAATTATTTTCTGTAGATGAATATGCAGCTAGAAACTAAGAAGAGAGAACTATTTAAGCTAAAAGTCAGTATTGGCACTACAGAAAAAATATGTAAATTGTCTGCAAATAAATCTGAGCTTTATATTGAAAGTTTTCTAGTTGTCAGTACAGCTTTCTAGTAATAATCCCAAAGCCAGAAAAAAATGCAGTTAATCATTACATGCCAGAATGTGATCATCTGCCCAGCAAACTAATTATATTCATCTGTATATTTCTCACTTCTTTCCTCTCCTTTCTCTATCAGCTCAGGGCTCTCAGTTCTGGCCTCTGAACACGCTTTTCACTTTTTAGACCCCTAAACTTCCAAGACCCCCAAACTGTCACCACCATCTCAATCCCACCCAGTTACGTTCCATACTTCTGCCGCAGACCCAGGTCCTCCGAACTTCCCTGGGCATGTCCCTCGATGGGGCCAGCAGCTCGTCCCTGTCCTTGGAGCCGCACAAGTGCCGGTCTGTGCTGCTGCATGGAGTTGTGCTAAGCACATGGTAGAGCAGCTGCTGCCCGGAGAGGGGAGGCACCGGGCAGGCATCTTACCGTGAGTCAGCTGCTTTGGGCAGGGCTATTTTGGAAGGATGAGTACTACATCTGCTATCATTGGGGGTTTTCGTAATGTGTTGCTTCAACTACATTTCGTCCATGAACTGATTATGCTACCAAGGTCGTAAAATACATGTTTTTATCAATTAAAGGTAAAATATTGGCAGAAGGGGAAGTTTTTAGAATATATTTGCTCTGCTTTCTAAATAAGTACAGTAAGGGTGAATAGAACTATTTGTTCATTTAAGATGCTATTTTGTGTTACTAGCTTACAAAACTTAGAAACTGAAAAATTGATCAAATAATTCCTCCTTTGTGTAGCAACTTAGCAAATGAGTTTGCAGTGGTGGTATCCTGCAACCAGATAGCCTAGTGACGTATCAATTCGTTTTTTTCATTTACAGTATGTATAGTACAGGTTATAAGCACCAACTTTAGTTTTATATACATATATATATGTATATATATATATAAAAACTTAGTAAGTACAAAAGGTTTAAATATCTTTATGTTTAAAGAAACAAACAAAAAATAAGTCTGAATTCTGGTTTGTATACCTTTTTGATAGAGACCATTTGAGCAGCATCTAGCAAATATACCTACTATGCCACTGAAGAGAAGGCTGTACAATATTAGACATCTTGTGCATTTAGCATGTGTGCATTTGGCTTTGTAATTTGTCATCTGAAACTGTGCTACAGAGTTAGAATTTTTATGGCATTGACACTGCATAAATGATTACTCAAGATAGACACATTTTGTAGAGTGTCTTTAGAAGGTGGATAGGAATTGTGCATGCTGTAGGTCTATAGTTTTTCTATCTACTTTTAAAACCAATGTATGCCAGAAATTCCACCCTTGTCTTCCCAGATCACTTCATTCTTCTAGAATTCAGATCAATGTTTTAACTTCTTCAAAATGTCTTGTAGCACTGTTACAGTCACTGATAATCCTGCATGGTGAGAGAGGCTTGAGCCTTGTAGGTGTGTAAGGAAGAGAGAGGACTGTGAGTAAGTAAGTGTAAAAGGAGATGCCAGTATCTGCTAAAGGGCAGGGAGAAGAGGTCATAGCTGGTCTGGATATTTGGCAGCCGGGTGGGGGTGGTGATCAAAAGCTTTAATAAGTTGTAGAATTTATTTTTGCCTGGAGTATGTGGGGCAGGACATGATGGAAGTTTCCTGTTCCTTTAGAATTTAATTTTAGAAAATAAAAAACAGTATGTGAAATGGGTTTTTTTGAGGCCAGGAAGTATGTTTGTGACATTTGTTTTTTAATCTTAAAATCCTGTAAACTATCAAAAACCTGATACAGTGCATCAAGCTACTGTGGATTAACTTCTGTGCATGTACAAATCTCTTAGTTTTATAATGAGGAAAAATTATTTTTAAATGGACATAGAGATAAGAAGATTAAAACTGGGAGAGGAAAGCATAAAGAAGTAGCAGTGATCTTTTCAAATAACATTTTCTTTTGTATTGTATAGTATATTTTTCAGTTGAAATTTGTCTTGAATCTGGAGCAATAAGTATTTGTTGATTTGTAGTCTGTTTCTGCCTTGTTAAAGCTATTTGCCAGATGTCTGCAGTAGTTATACTAATTAAAATGGCATTGCCTAGTAGAGCTTGCTCTTCCCTCATGCTACTAACTTGAAAATGTTTCATTTAAAGGTGTTCATTTTTTACAACACAGTAGTTTTGGCCCCTCTTCCCCCCACCCTCCACCCCTTCACTTCCCACAAGGCATTTTCTCTTCTTTCTTGCACCCCACCCTGATTATTTTAACATTTTGGCAGCCATGTTCTAATATTTCAGCAACACATGTGCTGGGTTCTTTAAATTCACAAATGTTGCTAATCTGAAATGAGAATTTCAGCTATTTTTGCAAGCCTATTTCAGCTGAGCTAATTTTATAACAATGTTGTTGAATGAAATGTGCACATAATTTTGTATCAGTCGTGGGTGGATCGCACATATCTTGAATATTGAGATGAGCTGTGGCAGCCCGATGAAGTATCCACAGCACAGAATTCTATTAAATGTATAATCTTGTTTGTTAAACGATTATGTAGTGAAAAAGTTCACTGCAAATGAACAAGTTCAGACATTTTGACATAGATTTGTCATTCACAAGATCCGTAGTATCAAACACAACCATTGTTGCTTAGGTGAGTATATACTTTCCCTGAAGCAAAAGATCAAGACCACAAAACACTTGCAATTGAAATCCATTTGTAGTCAGAGCAAAAAGTATATTTTTTTTCTAGAATCCTGCTTGATTTTCTCATATGCTTGTTTCTTAAAAGTACTTTCTATAAATTTTAAAATGTGATGACAAACTGATAAAGTGATACTAAAAATTTTATATTGCTGTTTCATGGTAGTGTGTTCCTACATGTAATAGTACATATATTTAAAAACTTAAAGGCGTAATAAATACATCAATCAATATTAAATAGTCTTGCACTTTGTAGTAACTGTTGCCATTCAAAATACGTATCAGGATAGGCTTGGAGTCGTGGGAATGATGCTGAATAAGTATCTAAAAGGTCAGCAATGTGATGCCTTTTGAGTGAGCTCTGTTGGTTGCTGAATGCAGGACCGCTGGGCGAGGGGCTGCCATGGCTGCAGTACATGTTTCAGATGCTCCCCTCCAGTAGCAGAGTTACGTAATGCAGAGCTAAGAGCAAGAATTTTGAGCATTGTCAGCTGTTACTCAGGACATTTTGGTGTTTCCTTTTGGACAGCTGACCTGCTCTCAAGAGATAATATAAACAATCACTGTAATAAAAATCAAAGTAGCCAGGGAGATTCTGTTGCATAATCTCCTTTTATTTTTAAGGAGATTTTGTTTCCTGAAAATGCCTTTGATTGCGTGTCAGTGCTAAAATTTAAACTGTTTTATGTAGCTGTCACTGGTGGATAATTGCGAACAGGTGGAAGGAGAAGAGGAAAAGATTACAGCATTGTGCTTCATAGGTTGATGGTGAGATGTGATTTAGCTGAACAGTCCCCTTTTCACACTTCTCAGAGCATGAGAATAGGACATAGTTTCCTTCCTCTGAAGTAGACAGGAGACCAGAAGGAAGCACTTTTGCTTCTTAGTTTTCTTGAGGGGAGCAGCACGCAGGCAGAAGTCCTTGCTGTGTTCCTTGAGCAAGCCAAAGAGCAACAGGTTAAAGCTGGCAGCCTGTTATCTTCGCGGTTTAGCTTTTAGAAATCCCCATAACGTAACGCACTTGAAATAGATGTCGTCATCAGCTCCTGCCCCAAGTACTAAGCCTGACCAAATACATGTGACAGAAGATGGTGGAGTAGAGTGCAGCAGCTATTCATGTGGTAGGAGTGGTTATTGTATTAGGGTATACTTTTTGTTGACAGGCCAGCATGTTTTGAGTTAAAATTCTGCAGCTGTCTCTCTCTCCCCCTCTCTCACTTTGTCTCTGTGGATTTGTACAAATTCCAAGCTCTTCTGCAACAGTCGCACCCTTCTTATTTTGTTCTGAATATATTTCACTGGTTTGTTTTTGTTTTGTTTTTTTCCCAGCAGGAAACGGACAGCAGAGACGCCGATCCATTCAAGATCTTAGTGTTGCTGGAACAGAGTCCAGTCAGGTAATGTCCTTCTCATCTCTTATTTGCTTTTCAGTAAAGTCAGCACCAAATCTATACTGGGGAACCTATCTGGAAATGTTCACCTTTGATGCTTTCCTAGAAATGATGTGGAAGCTTGGCGGACTGTAGTGTGGTTTGTATTGCATTGAAATGGCATTCCATGAGGGTAACTATGAATGAGCTCTAGATGAGAAGCATTTTCTGTATAGCTTATGCAGTATTTATCATTTTTATGTACGCATGTTTTTTTTGTACCACTTAATTTGACTGAGGGCAGATGTTACACAGGAAAGCCTTTTTGCCTCTCTGTATGTAGAAAACAATTGTAATTACTACTTATTGTCTGAGGCAGTTTTACATAGACTCACTTTCTGCATGAAAATAAAAAGCATGTGCATCAGTATCATAAATGTTATTTATCAGTCTCTGAATTCTGAATAATAACTTACAGGAATATCTATTTCGCATGCAAGGTTTACAGCAGGCTGTTGTCACAAAGTTATGTTTAAAAAATACTATTTGAAAAAGATGTTTTATAATAACCTAGCTATTTATCTGGTATGGTAAGTGCCATGGTAACAGAAACAGTGGTATACTACATAACATGTTCCTAGTTTCATTTGAATTTTAAATGAAAAAAGTACAGCTAACGCTTCATTCAGATGTGTATATTTTGTGTTTTTAATTGCTTCAGTGATTCGCAGAGGCTATTTGATCCTTAATGTGAATTGCCAATTTTGAGATGCCTGCTATTATTTGAATGTGGGATACTGGCACTTAGCATATTCATCAGGTTAATCAGGTTTCTATATTAAACAGTCTACTTCTATGATCTAAAATAGGTGGTAATTCTTGAGGTGTAGTTATCAGGGAGGTAACCTTTGATTTTTCTTTAATTTTGTGGAGTATGATAGCCACAGAAACCTCAACAATCCTATAGGTATTAGTAAATTTACTAGGTACATCAATCAGAAAATAACAAATAAGTCTTAAATACTTTTTAATATCTTCAGAGAAGACAGGTTTGTTAGACAGTAAAGAAATTAATCTTCAAAATTTAGGAAAGAATTCAGCCTGTTCAGTTGACTGTAGGATTAAAATTATGCAAGACTTGGGGGAAAAAAATGAAGTGACAATACATCAGTTATACCAACTGACAATATATTACTTATATGCTGATTGATGTAAGAATTATTTAATTATAGCTTTTTTATTTTAAAGTTTTCATTCTGTTCATTTTAATGAATGGCTGATATTTCAAAATGCAGATTTTCATCATTTGCTTCCTATCTTAAAAGCTGTTATAATAATCTTTCTTCAAAAGCTGCTCTCCTACTTGTATGGATGTTCTAGCTAAATTGTCCTTGTAAACGGAAGGATACAGAAATTTTGTTTTATGTTTACCACACCAGTTTCTTATGTGGGTCTATAGAAGTACCAGAGTCACATTTTACTTTCTTGCTTCTGATAGTGTACATAGTGGAAATGTGAGTGGAAGAATTACAGTTATATGTTGCTATCTTGCAGTTTCTTTGGAAATACTGTGTAAAATGTAAAAAACATAATATTTTAACAGGCATAAAAAATGCAGTTTCAAAGAAATTTTTGAATTGTCCATGCAAACAAATAATGAATTTTTATCCTCTTTTTTTGTGTGAGGAGAGATAGAAAAGTCCGCTGAAACTAATGCTAACTATTGATGTACATATGCTTGTATATTTTTTTTAAAAAGTAATAATTGGAAAACAATGAAGAAACAGAGCAGGAATGTTATTATGGCTAAAGACTTAAGATTAATCATTATGGGTTTCTATAGCTCTGGACTTCAGTGCCTTGATTTTTTATTAAAAATTTTGAACTGCTGTCCATATAAGCAATCTACAAGCCAAAGCAGAAAAAACATCTGACTAGTGTATCTCTGTTCAGTTTATCCAATCTCCCCATATGCACCATACCATATATAGGGTATCTTTTCTAATGTGAAAATCCCCTTCCCCCTCCCTCCCTTCATTGCAAGCATCCTTCTTCCCCATATTCCATTCTCCCTTATACCCACTCTGCGGTACGGCCTTCTTCACCAAGCAGCCATGACACTGCCTCTGCTCCTTTGCCCAGGCTGCAAAAGCCCCTATCCTACTCAAAATTGAAAAATTGCCACAGTGCCTCTCTTCTAGCTTTTAGCTGTTCGACTGACACAGTAAAGCTGATCAGAAATCCTTTTATTGAATGTATTTTTCCTGAAAATTGCTGCTGTGTCAATAGAAAATGATTCTCTTATAACTACTGGTTTTTAATTAGAAAGATTTTTTTTAATTCAGAATGGAATTTTTCTTAAGGTGATGGAAAACACCTGGCTTATATATAAATATTCAAATATATACATATATATGTATGTATATATATATATATATATAAAATGATATACAACAAAATATATACTATATGTATCTGAGTATACAATAAATATTTCATAGTAAGTATACCAAAGTTTGGGTGCTTACCTGAAGGGGTAGACCAAGACTCTTGTCTTCCTGTTTAACAGTTTGTCTGTTTTAATTTGACCACTTTGTGTGTTTTATGATTGTATGTCTATTTTATTTTTGTGTTCTCTTAGAAGAATTTTTTGTGTGGCTTGTATGGCTGACAATTGCTATGTTTATGTTGTTGAGACACTTAAGGTGCTTTACAGTATTGCTCTTACTGGTGTTCTCAACAGCAGACAGTAATAGTGCTTTGCAGATGGTTTTACTACTCAGCATCAACAGTTTAGATAGGAAAATTTGCTAGGTCAAATATTTTCCATCTTTGGATCAGCTGTTGGAGTGATTTGGTGTTGAGAACATAAGTTGAAATCCAAATTTTCACAGATTTTAGTGCATGGTGACCTTAGACTGGTCTTTACTCCAAATGACTTGAGCAGCACTGATGCAACCGCCCCTTCTAAAATAAAATGCTACATTTTCATTTGTTTCTGTCACTATGCTATGGTGCTTTATTAGTTTCTCCCTTTTTTTTTTTTGCGCTTAATTGTTTCTTCTGCCTTTCTATTTCCCTGTACGTGCACTTTGAAACATTTTAGTTCGTCATCTGTCTAGCACTTTCTCTTGCCTAAACACCTTTGTAACACAGAAACAGATGTGCAGATTCTGAGCTGCAACTACTAATACTTTTGGGTACTTGAAGAAACAGAGCAAATAGCTATTTATGCTGCATGCAGTCTTCACAAAATTTAATGTTTTATATGGATACTAAGAAACATATCTGTCATAATGACTTAAGATCTGCAGGTTGTGATCAGATGCCCAGTGTGGTATCCATCTCCTTGCCTGTGTATCTTTTATTGGCTTGGTTGTTTTGGTACGTCATCTTTCACAGTACTGTCTTAAATACCAATACTACCTACTACCTCTTTTAAAGTTTTTTGTTCTGTTTTGGGATCGTTGGCTTTTGAGGGCGAGGGGGTATTGCAACTGTTGCTGGGCCTTCATAACTCTTATAGTTTACTTTGAAGTGAAAAAAATTAATATATTAAAGAAAACAATATACTGACGTGAACAGTTGAGAAGCAAGGTCAGAATGTACATGCACACATGCATGCAAGATAAGTGGGATAATTTGGGGATCTGATATTACACAGATGAATCATTCTGTCTGTGAGATTGTGAAATTTGTCACAGATGCACATTAAGGTTTTTTTCTCCCCTTTCACAGCAAGATAAAATTCACAGAGATGAGGAAACGGGACTAGTAAGGAGGATTTCTTTAAACTCTTGTCTGTTTAAATTAAACTTCGGGGGGGGGGGTTATTCCTCAGCGTACACCAGCTTTTCAAGACTGCAAGCCTTTGAGAAATGGAAGCTAAGAATGCCATGTGGGTTTGGCCACCTGACAAAGATGATTTGAAAGTAACCTGCTAGCAAGTCTGGAGGAAGCAAGGATGAAGGGGTAGCAGAAACTGATTTCTGAAGTACAGACACTGGTTTACCTCTCGGAGGGGCTGCTGTCCAGGAGGCCTAAAGCATCTCACTCATCACATACTCAAACACTGTAATCTAACCTGTATTCCGTTTGGGGAACTTCCCTTCAACTTTGTAGTGCTTTTCAGATATGCTTCAGATGTGATTCCTTCATTTCTATATCCACTGAATTTCATGTAAATAATGTTATCAAGAAATTTTTCTTTGGTTGATGGACCAAAACAATTTGTTGTAAAGCACTAAGTTACTGTAACTAGAGTATTTCTCAGGTGCCCTTCAGTATCCACTATAGATACTCAACAAATCTCTTTTTGCTTAAAGGATTTGTATGCTGTTAAAAGTGCTTTCTCTGTCTTCTGATCTTATACATCATCAGCAGGATGTGTTTATCATTCATATCTGAGGACACTAACAGTAAGCTCAGCAACTTAAACCTTACTTAATATCAACAAAGACTCCAACACAAAAGATTTTGCAAAATGTCTGATGCCATCATGTTGATTATATCCATCAGATTATTTCCACAGTAGTTTCTTGTCCTGTTTCTGGGTATTAACATAAAACACAAAATGCTTAATAAACATTACAGAAGAAGGACTATGCACTTGAACTAATGGATCTTTCAGTGTGTAGAATCATGTTACTCTTTGGATTATTTGTCTGAAATCCTGAATTTTAAAACTTAAAGCAGGATGTTTGGAAATTAGAGTAATAAAGAGATATAGTTTCTAGTTAATGTATATTTGAGTGCTTCTTTTGAAAAATTGAGTCACGTAATGAATCATCTCATGATAAATACACCATCTTGAAAATAGTTGTATTTTAATAGGATTTTTCTACTTAATTTTTTTCTGAAAAACTTGCTGAGGCTTATAGTCTTAAATCCTTTACTGTATTAATTTTACGTCACTGAGGGGGTATGTGAAATAGAAACATATATATTGTAAATAACATTTACGAAAAAGCAGCTTAGTAGAATAATCAAGTCTGTATTATGTTTTTGTGCTGTGGTAAACAAAAGGATTGGAGGAGTCAAACTACAAAAAAAAGCATCTTACAGAATTTTGGTTTAGTTCTTAATTTTCTTCATGAGGGAGAGTGTACTCATTTTGTGATTGAATGCTTCAATTGATTGATCCTTTTTGATTAAGCACTTTTTTCATATTTTCTGAAGATTTAATCATGTAACTTCTGAGTTAACAAAAGAACCAAAAAGAAAACTGTAGATTAATACACAGTAGTCTAGTGCAGCTACTAAGCTGTATTCCTTTAATTGACTGTAGTTCCATTCATTGATTAAACATTGGAAAAACTGTACTTCTTACGGTATGGAGCTCCTAGATTTCACTGAATGATGGTGTGAAAATTACTAGACATATTGTCATGATTTTCTGTAAAGATCTTGAACACGTTGTTCAGCATAGCTTTTTGTTATGCTGAGTAGAAAAATTGTATCAATTTCTTTTACACAGTAAAGGAGTAGAAGTGGGGATGAAATTATCCGTGCAATGCATGTAAAGTTGATCAAACTATCAGGAGAAATTCAGGGTAAAAGCCTGGGGAGGGAGAGTATTTCTGAGGATTATAGGTTCTGATTTCTTGCTTTTTTTTTTTTCTTTTTAATGAACTTTTCAAAATATCATCTGTTAACTTGTAATTTTATTTTATTTCATCATTTCAGGAGAGTAGAAACAGCAGTAGATCATCTAGTCCTAGTGTGAGAATGATCACTACCTCGGGACCAACCTCTGAAAAGCCAGCACGTAATCCATGGACACCTGATGATGCAGGTAATCTTTTGTTCATTACTTAACTTTTTACCTGTAAGAAAAATTAAAATATTTAGTTGATTGTGATGTGGGGTGAGTGCTCAGACATGAATAAAAGTAAGCAATGAAAGTCATGGTTCTTTTAAGTTCTGCTTAAATCCAATCGTTACATTACTGCCTTGTTTTTCATGTATACTTTAAGAATGCCTTTTTGTGGTTTGTTATGTTACATAAACTGGTAAGAATTTTGCTTTCAAGAAAGTACTGTACATTGCGGTGATAGTAATATTTAATGAAGATCTTGTTAGCACCAGTTTTTTACTATAGTGTGGTTTTGGGAAATTAGGGGAATAGACATCTTGGAATATTTTAGTCTTGTCCATTTGTATTTTGAAATGTACATTTAAAGATTTCATTGCCCTGACATCTGGAATTAAATGCTATGTAGGTAAGTATCAGCTGGAGTAGGTTACTTCTGTTTATCATCTCTGTTGTAATTTTGCTTTTGCAGAACGTTCACATGCACACAAAATTCCTGGTTTTAAATGAACTAACACGTGTCTGCAGAAACATTGTAAATGCTTCTAGTTCGTCACTAGTTTCATCACTGTTCTTTTGTTATGAAATAGGATTAAGAATTAAGATAATTTAATAGTTCAATTCGATTTTAAAAGTCATAATGCGTTCTGTTATGAAAAGAGCCAGTACTGGACTGCAGGAAAACAATGGATCCCCACAAATTCCTTTTTAGAATATAACTAAAATCTACATTTTTGTTACCAAAATGTACATGTTGAATCTTAAACTTAGTCTCAAGATGGTATTTCGCAGTGCATCAAATTCTGCGATCTTTTTCTTGTTGTCTTTTTCATCTGGATGATCAGATTCTTTTCCTGAAATCAACTGCAAAATGGAAACTCATGTGGTGACTGACTCTTGCACAAGCATGTCTATATATACGCATATATATGTATGTATATTTGCACACTTGTATTTTACCAAATATAAGGCAATCTTGTAAGATGTCCTTTTTTTTTCTCCCTTTTTAGTGGGAGGACAACATACTCTTGTGTTTTGCTTCCCTATTTTCTTCTTTTTGTCTGTTGTTGCTTTGCCCAACCAGAGTCAATGCCCGGTCACTCATAACTTCCCAAAGCCCTTGCCCAATGCTACACCCTGTGCCCTCTTGTGCACCATGGATCCTGAGCGGCTTTAGGCAGTGAGCACTAACGGGAATTGCTGCCTCACACTGGAAACAAGCTCTTACCCAGTCAGCAGTTCATTGGGAACTGAAAGTTGCAAATTGTATGCCTGTGCAACAAAAGTTTGTGCCGAGTTTTTGGCCTTAAATGCAGCACAGCACTGGAGCTAAAAGTCAGGCCTACAGAAACCGTTCACCTTACACTCAGGTAAACACAGAATGTGCCCTATGTATATTTTTTCTTGCTAGGTTTATGTAGTCCATGTACAAAGAATTGTTCGAATTTCTAAAGCAAGAAATAATTTTGGTTTTCTGTAAAAGGTGCTATGTTTTTAATTTAATGAAGCAAAATGATAAAACAAGGATGCAGCCAAATCTGGTCAGTCAAAGAAAATTTGCAGTTATGTGGCACAGTGCTGAAATGCTCGGGAGTTTGAAGTGTTTACATGTATTGATGTATTTTTGACGCATTGCAATGATTCCCTTCATTGTCACAGTATCCATATATGGCAGTAGTCTAATGTAGGGAAGGACTTCTCATGTTGATTGCATTTAAGATACCATGGTGATTAAGTCTCTGGTTTTAGGGTTGTTTTCTTTTTCTTTTTTGTTTTTACCACCTTCCTGTTTCCTTACAAGCATACACTTAACCACTTTTTCTCCATTCCCACCCTCTTATTTCTGTTTCCTTTTGAAGCTGCTCTTGGAAATAGCATAGTCTTTGAGGGCAACACCTTAGTTTCTCTACCACGACTACTCTGTGGCAGGTGCTTTTGGGGTATGGGTAAGCAGCCCCTTTTTTTTCCCACCTACCCTCCTCCATATAATCCTCTAGTAGCAATTATGCAGCTGTAAAACCAGTAGTTTCTCCATGTGTCTTTACTCCTATGTCTCTTAAAGCTTAAGAGTAACCTTGTGATCCCCAGACTGTGGACTACTGAAAGATAAGAATTCAGGAACATATTAAATCTGGAATGAAAACTCTAGAGAAATCCAGAGTAACTGCAGTGTAAGAAGAGAGCAGCCATGTCCAGGAGCCAAATTGGTTATTGGGCTCCTTGCTACCCACAAAGTATCTATACAGCGCAGAGAAGATGCCCTAGAGCATGTTGTGAGGAAGATACTTAGAGACCTCACTGGGAGCAGGTTTCAAAACTGGGCAGGAGGTTGTGCTTATTTTATTTTGGCAGAGCTGATTTGCACAGCTTCTAATTTTAAAGTCATTAGATGCATGGGCTGGCTGGCTGATCCTTCATAAACAAGAATGAAATGGCAATTTTTTTATAAACAGAAATGATCGCAGACTGTACAAAAATAGTATTTTTAAAATCTGTGTGCTGTTACATGGCTTCTAGAAATGTAGGTTGATAACCATAATTTTTATTTCTTCTTGATGTGATAGACCATACTTTTGATGTTCTTAACTATCAGAAAAACAAAATGATTCATCTGCCTTGGGATTGGAACGCTGCTCTTTCCATCTGCCTATCCACATTCAGATTGTGTATTGTGAAATTACTTAGAATTCTTTTTTTTGTTTTGTAAGAAATAGAATTAACTCTTGAAAATACATTAAAGTTTGCTTGATATTGTTACAGAGACCAATGGGTCAGATAACTCCATCCCAATGGCATATCTTACATTAGATCATCAGTTACAGGTAATAAATACACACTTTATTAGATTCTCAAGTTTGCATTTCATTCTAACATGTGACTTTGGGACTGCAAAATATAGTGCCACATATTAACCTGGGTTTATATTCTGTCTAATTTTTGACCAAGGCTAAAAAATATATTATGTAATCTGAGATTGGTTGACTCAGGTTTGATCAAGCTATTAAAAACAAGCCCTGGGAAACATGATCCCTAAAACCAAATGTAAGCTGAGTTTGACTGTCAAAATAAGACATTATTTGCTTGAATGTTACTGAATCAAATTGTTATACACGCCTTATTTTTTGTGTGTGGGATTAAACACTGCTTTGATTTTTGTTACATGTATCAGATTAAAAACTTCACATTTGAGTAAACTTTGACATCGGTGCAGTAATATTTTCCAGGGCATGGTTTAACACTTATTTTTAAAAGCTTACTGGTTTTTAAAAGATGTTATAAATACACTGCAGAGACATTCTAACACACTATTTACTAAGATATCAGTTCATTAGTCTTTAACATGTCTGATTTATTTTCAGCCTCTAGCACCATGCCCAAACTCCAAAGAATCTATGGCTGTGTTTGAACAGCACTGCAAAATGGCACAAGAATATATGAAAGTTCAGACAGAAATTGCATTGCTGTTGCAGAGGAAGTAAGTGAAGTGTGTTTAAACTTTTCTTCTGTGTGTTTCCTTTACACTAAGTCTGTGTATAATAATAAAAAGTAAATAATAGTCACTGTGACTGTTATTTCTGGCTTTATGAAGTAACATTTCATAGGGCATAATGATTTTCCAACCTAAAACTCAGAAATACTGAGCTGCTCAGTAGAGATGGAATATTTAGAGCAGGTAACTGAAAGTTCTGGTCAATATCATGACTTCTTCTGGACAAGTCCTACATAAGGTCGTGGCAAATCTCTGTTTGTAACGAACTGATAATATTTGTTTCTGTCATCTCAAATGAAAGATCTGGACTGTTAAAGAACCTTTGAATTTTATTTACCACAGTCTCTATTAAAATATTTTCCATTTTAATTTGTAGATACAATCCATGAATCATTTAGTTAATGGATCGTAGAATTTTGAGTAATATGTCAATGTTACTCATTTTGCACTTAGTTTTTATTGTATATCTTACTTCTGTCAAGCGCTGCATTTACAACAGTACTGTCGACACTCGTATTTTTCTGCCATGTGTTTAAGACCTCATACTTCAAAGCTGTATGTACCTTCTCCTTGTGCACTGCAAATAAACTCTTTCCTCTTGCGTTGTTTACATGTATAAGTGAAGCAACTGCACATATTGTTGTATTAGGTCAAAAATTATTGCTCATTCAGAACAAGTTCTGTTGTGCTCTGTTTCCTGATGCTGGGGACCATTTCAGAGAGGTCATAGTACCACACTAGACCAAATAATCAGCTTGTTACCCACCAGTGTCTGAGCTACTGCAGGCAAGCAGCTCTTAATAGGGAGCTTGGTGTTTGTGGATTAGCTAATGAGAAAACTGTGTGTATAAACCTTCTGTATGGTAGAAATAGTATACAGAATGGAGGGAAAACTTTACTGTAAGATTGAACTCCTATCACATATTCAGCTTGGGCTTAGTATTCTGAGAACAACTTGGTTCTCTCACATGTAGCTAGAATTTTTAGACTTGATGAGGAGATAATGAAGCTAGAGTTAACATCTTAATTTTGATTTTATTTATTTTGTCCCTAAGGGTCAATAAATTACTTAAAATATATTTGTTTCAAAACTGTTAATTCTCTAGTTTTACATTCCTACTGGTTTTGTTTTGTCTAGGAAGATTGTATTCTTATTTCTTCCGAGCTGCTTTTTCTTAGTCAGAATGTAATTGTCCATAGGCGTTAAAACAAAAAATTATGTTGTCATGGATAAATTTAATGCTGGTTAAGGTAGTTATTAGTTCAACCCTCATAGAATTACTAAGTTTTCTTTAACTGTATTTAAAAACCATATGGCAACAGTTAATTAATGTGAACTTTCTCCTTTGCTATTTTGTTGAAAAAATATTGCTGACAGCTTGCCTTCTTGTCACCTCATAAAAAATAGTAAAACAAACTGCTATATCAGTTTTGCAGAATAAATTATAGCTGGATTATCGGTGTGTTTGGTCCTCTAAAGTCTTTGCTAAAAAAACCATTTTGAATACTTATGGCATAAGTAATGTGAAATGCCAGTTACAGAAGTAATTTCCTTGATTCTGCTTTTCCACTGCTTTAATAAGTTCAAGTCCAGATAGAAAATAGCACTTCACTAAAAAGTTACAAAAATTACTGTAATCTTGTATTTTAAGTTGCCTTTAGAGATGTAAAATATGCATATAGTTACCTAAAATTGGAGTTGAATATATTTATGAAATTTTATGTGGCTCCTTGGATATTTTACTATGACCTGTAAAACTACATCTGAAAGACATTGTCTAAAGGACAGTTTTAAAGACTGAGGCTCTGTCTTTCAGCTATTTTAAAGTTTAAATGTGGATTTGATTTGGGAGGGAATTTTTCCCCAGACTGTGTTAAAGAATAACATTTCTTTTGTCAACTTTTTTGCACAAAATATCACCAGCTGTGAGTTCATATTGATAATCAAATACTGATTTGAAACATATGAAGTCTTCTACACACAAATAGAAATAGATTATAAATGACAATGACTTTTTTTTTTAATTTCAGACAAGAACTAATAGCAGAACTGGACCAGGATGAAAAAGACCAGCAAAACACATCCCGTCTGGTACAAGAACATAAAAAGCTGTTAGATGAAAACAAAAGTCTCTCAACATACTATCAGCAATGCAAAAAACAATTAGAGGTCATCAGAAATCAGCAACAGAAACGACCAGGCACATCATGATTTCCTGGGACCTTTCAAATGAAAAATATGCACAGAAAAGACTGATTTTTTTTTTTATTGTTATTATTATCCCTTATTATGAGAGCTCATGAGTGTTAGCTTCTTGGTGTGATCTGTATTTGTCTGCTACACTTAACATCATTTAAGTTTTTCTTTTTCCTAGGTGGACATCCAGTTCAACAGGTTAATTGAATAGGGTGAGAAAACAGTGACTTGAATTAACCAATAGCCCTCAATTTAAAACAGGAAGAGTGGCTGTTTGCATGCTCCTTGTGTGAAGCCTAGCCTAACAAGTGTTGAGGAGGCTGCTAAATTGTGAGACCTTTTTTTTAGTTTTTGGTGTTACCTCGGTAAGAGCAAAAAAAAAAAAAAAACAGCTTTCCATTTAAGAATGGTTTTGTTCCAGTGTCTCATCTCAAACTATTATTATGATTATTATTTTCATAATAAACTGAAACATGCACCAAGCTGCAGAGGTGATGTTGGCTGACCAGAGTAATTCTTGATGCATTAGTGATGCCTTTTACCTGTAGACATAGTGTATTTTTTCCACATGCAAAATGGTAGGCAAACTGATGCCAGCATTCTTGGTTCAGTGCTTGATAGCCCTGCATTTTGACTAATCTGTTTCTTGTAATCTTGCATTCATAAAATATTTGAAGTAAAAAGCTGTATTTTCTTTACTTTCTTGGGGTGAATGACATGCAGTTTCATTTGAATACTGGGCAAAAGTTAGGAAGGTGATCATTGGATGGAGTTAGTCCCTTGTATAAAGGAGAGATAATCAAAAATATTTGAAAGCGTGTTTCATACATTTAAAACTTTTGTCCCTGTAGCATCTTTGGAAGAAAATTCAGAAAGAAGATTAATACAGAACTTAAAATACTTGCTTCCTTTATGTTTTTGCTCCCTTATTGGTTATGTTTTGGGGGGGTTTCTTTCTTACAACTTACTTGGTATAAAGCACTTACCATAAATGTAAATAAGTTTGTTTTAGATAGGGAGAGAAGAGTTTGGGGAAATGAATTTATTTTAAATAGCAAATTTTAAAATGGAGTTGAGTATGCAAATAGTGGAAACTATGAAGAAAATGAGGGAAATTGCTTAGATCTCCATCAGGAATCTCAGTTATTCCACTCATTTGAACATAGCTCAAAGGAAGTCCATCACAGAATGCTTGCTGCCTTTGTGATTGAAGAATTGCATTTAATGAACTCAAGTGGAATATGTAATGCTCAGTGTCGTTATTTACCATTATTACATATGAGAAAATAATTACTTGTTTACCTTGCAGACTGATTATTTTGATTATGAATTAACTGATACAAAAATGAGGCACTTCTAAATATAATGATAAATTACTCCTTGCATGCATACATACATACATAAGTTCTTGATATACTCAGTTACGGACAGGGTTTTAACAACACTCATTTGCAAAAGAAAAACAGGGAATTAAAGTTTTGCTGCTGAGCCCTATAAATAAAAGAGAAGTAATCTGAAACTTGAAATACACTTATTTCAAATGAATGGTTATTCGTAAGAGCCCATGAGTAGAACTTGGACAAACCTTAAGGGGAGAAACCTCCTGCTATTTTCTCTTTCCTTTCCAGCCTACTTGATAAAAACCATTTGTTCTGTTGTGCTTATCTGTGAACAGGAAAGATGACAAACAACTTACTGGACTTCCTATCTTGAAAGTAAATCTATTGTTGGCAAACATTGGGGAGTTAGAAACCTTTCCCTCGTTTTATTTAAATAAAGGAAGGGTTCTCATTCCCAAAACCTTAAAAGATAATTTGATTAGTTAGCTGAAACTGATATTGGGATCAACTTAAGGGCACACATATTTATAGCAAAATGTAATTGGGGGAGAAAATAACTCTAGTATGAGGAATAGCACAAGTTATCCAAAGCATTGCTGTTCACATACATCTGTCTGTCTACCAAAATGGAGACACTCAGTGATCAGCAGTTTACTTGACATATGCTGAAGCATTAAGTAGAGCAGCATAAATACTTATGCTCAACTTCAGAGGCATGGTTGATAATTATATGCACAAAATCTTTTCCCAGGAGAGTTTTTACATTTTGCTATGTAGTAAAAGAGATTTGCTTAAGGTAAGTCAGTGTTGTATGTGAAAAGTCACTTTATAGCAAGGTTTGAATAATGAAAGTGAATGCAGTGATAAATTAATGGTACCTAATACAAAAGCAATTTCTAGCAGTTGTTTATGATTTTTCAGAGTTTACATTAAAAAGTGTCTCGGATGATAAAATAAGTGCTGTGCTACCATGCACTGTTGGCTTTAATCAATAGTTACATTATATCACTCTTGTATTTTTCAAAGGGAATTTGGAGTTCGACCTTTTGCCTTCAAACTGTCCCTTTCTTAATTCTACCAAAAATTTTAAAAATACTTGCCCAGATTTTTCACTGAGGTTTTCCACATGACAAAATTTGTTTATCATAAAAAACCCCTATAAGGGTAGAACATAGCAGTTTGGGCTGAGAAGAGTTTAACAGCTTAACTTTCAGTAATCTTTATTGTTTTCCTTAGGCTCTTCTTTTAAAGTTGTTTACAAATGTACTTTTATTTTTCTGTTAAACTGTCTGGACTGTTCAGGAACTTTTTTCATGTACTCTTCTGTCCAGTTAAAGCTGTTCCTTTAATAATGGGGATGAAACACTTAGTTTTTGTCTGGGCACTGCCTTCTCAGAAAAGGTAACAGGCTCTGCTTTTTGTTACAGTATGTGTTCTGTAAGATATTGCATAATTGAAGTCTGCTTCTGTATACTATGTAGTTCTTCCAAAAAAGCTTTTTTAGGCCTTTTGGTTTGTTATTTTTTCTGATGAGGAATTGAAGATTGTAGTTCAAAACTTGTACATAAAATGGTGAATGATTTCATATGATTCAGGAATGAGCAGTGTGGCTTTCTGTTACAGGGTTTTACTGCTTTGTCAGGAATCTAATTAATAAAAGCTGAGAGACTTCCATAAACATGTAGTAATGCCCCAACGCTTGCCAGAGCATCCACAGTCTCTGATGGAATCCCACACTGGGTGGAAGATAATCATCATGCAGTTGTTCCCAGTGACGAAAAATATTCTTCTGCTATGAGCTTGTCCCTTCCTGTATGCATAACTAGGATGTAGGATGAATAGTCCTACTCATAACTGAGTATAAAGATATTTTAAGAATGCCACATCTTCCTTGTGGATGTTCTGCAAAGAGATAAGTGCTGCTGTTAACTTCAGAAAAATTCCATTCCCTGGAACTTTTTTGTTTTGTTCATAATGGATGTTACAGCTTGAGAGGTTCTGTTGCCATACCACAGACAGAGATGACCCCTGTGTCTCATTGCCTGTGAAGAATGCAAAATTACGCTTCAGATCTCTTCTGAAGTGTTCTGAACAACTTGACCCTTTCAGGTGCCTTGCTGTAATTTGCAGGGAAACTTTGAAAAGAACAAGGGGAAAGAAAAAAGGTGTGGCACACCCAACTCCTCACAAAACATACATCCCCTGTGAACTGGTTGATGAGGAGGATCTTAGGAAAGTAAGCTGTAGATGTATATGCAAACATAAACACAGTCACATACTTGCATATTCTTACCTACCTGAAGGGGGGGTGTAGCCAGGTGGGGGTCAGCCTCTGCTCACAGGCAAGCCAGCAACAGGACAAGGGGACACAGTCTTAAGATGTGCCAGGGGAGGTTTAGGTTGAACATTAGGAGGAATTATCGTAGAAGGGGTGATTAGACTTTGGAATGGGCTGCCCAAAGAGGTAGTGGAATCACTTGTTACTGAAGATGTCTAAGGAAAGACTGGACATGGCACTTAGTGCTGTAGTCTAGTTGGCATGGTGCTATTCAGTCATAGGTTGGACTTGATCTCAGAGGTCTTGTCCAACCTCATTGATTCTGTAGAGAGCTGCATATATTGAATCAGAATTGATAGATGTCTGTTTCTTTCCAAAATCAGAGCTTTCTTTAGTTTTTATTTACTTTAATAATGTTTCTAGATGGGTGATAGCTGTATGCCTGTGAAGGTCAGGTTCTCTAGAGGCAGATAAATACCAGTGTGTGAGAGTGCATCAGTTATTTTCTGTGCCCCTGTAGCAGTTTCCTGCTTCTTTCAGGGACAATTCACATCTCCCACTGAACTTGGAGAGATTTGCTACAAATGTTTTAACTTTGAACCTACATCTGTTCATGGAGCTGTACTTAGTGAAAGAGCAAAACCGAATTTCAACTAAGTAGTTTTAATTTTTAATTATTAATACTGTCTTAAAATACTTAGAACTCTGCTAATCCTAGGGCTTTAGCCTAAACAAGCATTAATGAAGAAAAGATTTTTATTCGTAGCTGTGTGCTTTACACTAAGTAGCTAAAAATTTTAGATACTCCAAAGGATAGAACAAGCTTATGTTTGCTTAATTATGCATAGTTTGTCAGTACATACCTTCTAACTTGGATAAAGGCAGCCATACACACGGGAGCCATTTCCTTCTATGGATGGTTTATGGATGGATGGAGAGAAGCACATCATACAATCACAGAATCATTAAGGTTAACAAATTGTCCATGAACCAGCAGTGCCCTTGTGGCCAAGAAAGCAAATGGTGCCCTGGGGTGCATTAGAAAAAGTATTGCAGGTTTAGGGATGTGATTATTCCTTTGTATTCAGCCCTGGTGAGGCCACATCTGGAGTGCTGTGTCCAGTTCTGGGCTCCTAGTACAAAAGAGACATGGAGCTCCTGGAGCAGGTCCACTGGAGGGCAACAAAGATGATGATGGGACTGGAGCATCTCTCTCATTAGGAAAGGCTGAGGGAGTGAGTCTATTTAGCCTGGAGAAGAGGTGACTGAGAATGTATCTCACTAATGTCTGTCGGTATCTGAAGGAGGGTGACAAGACAATGGAGCCAGGCATTGGTGATGCTAAGCAATAGGACAAGAGGCAATGGGCAGAAATTGATGGACAGGAGGTTCCACCTGAGCATGAGGAAGAACTTTACTGTGCATGTGACCGAGCACTGGAACAGGTTGCCCACAGAAATTGTGGAGTCTCCTTCACTGGATATATTTAAAAGATGTCTGGACACAATCATGAGTAGCATGGTCTAGGAGACCTTTGGAGGTTGGACAAGGTGACCCACTGTGGCCCCTCCAACCTTACTCATTCTGTGAATCTGTTAACACTCATGCAGGCTGGTGGAAATGCAATGGTCTTCCCTTTTCCTGGTCATGCTTTTCTCTCCCATTGATATTGAACAGGAGAAGCAATGGAGCAACTGCATATAGACTTCTCTCCTATGGTAATTAGGCAAAGGACCAAGTAGTGACTTGCATTCATGTAACCTATGGGCTTGACATGTGCAATGGAATGAAATCTTAGTTTATACCAGAAAATAAGAAAAAATTTCCTAGTTGTAGGCAGATTGAAGATCCTATAATCTTTATATCTTCCCTCTTTGGAGGGTGGTGAGGCACTGGAGCAGGTTGCCCAGAGAAGTTGTGGATGTCCCATTCCTGGCAGTGTTCAAGGCTAGGCTGGATGGACTGGTCTAGTGAAAGGTGTCCCTGCCCACCATGGCAGGGGATTGCAACTTGATGATCTTTAAAGTCCCTTTCACCCCGAGCCATTCTATGATGAGGTGGATATGCCTAAGAGCTCCGTCCAGGTCTGTTCCTCTTGTTTCTCATTAAGAGTGGCAGTGTGCACTTCACAGTTGTGGCCACCTTTGAGTGATGTGCAAAGCCACATGACTGACCTGGTAGCTCCTGCGGTGTAAAAAGAGGGGTGGCCAAAAAGTTACTTAAGAAAAGCAGGAGAGCCCTACATGCAGCTTTGCTGCTTTATCTATACAGTAGATGCTTTAGATTACTCAGACTCCCTTCCAAAAACAGACAGAGTTGCAAAGATAGGCTAAAAGAGGGAATAAATCATCCTGTCATCTGAGGATATCTGTACTTGCAAAGCCACTACCATGGAAGTATTTCTGTGAGCATTTTTGTTCTCCAAATGCCTGTGCCTGTCACTGGAGGTGTCTCCAACCAGATGTCTCCAGAAAGTTAAACCTGGTACATGAGAATCGGGTTCTTATTCAAGTTTCTTACATCACCTTCATCCTGAGCAAAGTGGCTGAGGCACAGCCAGGAATTGTTTGTGAAGTGGGAGGTGTAGCTAATTTAGCTTGTCCTCTGAGAGCTGCCTGGGGCCTGCAGGGCTGCTGGGAACAAACTGCTGCTGTCAGGAAAGTGCTTGGATGGGACCTCAGTAGAAGAGAAAGTGCGAGGAGCCATTTTGTTCAGTGCAGCTCTGCTTTGACCAGATCACAGTGCCATCGCTGAGGTTACAGGGCTGATGGTGCGAGCAGGGCTGCTGCTTTTCATCAGCGGCCTTTAGCCACTGTGCCAAGAGTCCTTGAGTGCTGGCAGATACCAAAGCTGCTGTGAAGTATGAGATTTAGGGTGATAATTTAATGCTTGTCAAAAACCCTAGTTCCAAAGAGATGGCTGAGGAGGGATTTGGTTTATTTTTTGGGGGGGAGAAAAAAAAAAAAATCAGGGTGAGGATCATTGAGTGCGCTGTATCCCCCATCTCTGGATCAGGGAAATACACCTGTAGCTTTGGCACAAGCTCTTCTGGGTGCTACCAAAGGAGCCATGTGATGAAACAAGTGGTGTGGTGAAAGCTTTCATGGTTGCTTCCCAGAGTGCTCTGACTTCTCAGACCTGAAAGGAAAAAGCCTTAGCAACACAGCTGGGGAGATGAATGTGGCTGGTTTATTGACAATTTTGCATATTATGCCATGATCCCCCCCAAAAAGTGCAAGAGGTCAAACTGAGTTTTCAGTCTCAGCTGCTTTAAGTCAATGGTTTTAGGACCATGTAACCTGCACCTCCTGGACAAACCTCAGCCTTCACCTGGCCCTCACAGCTGAATTTGCCCCTCCGTAAAGCAGAACTTTTTATCCAAATATTCCAGGAACAGGACCTCAGGTTAAGAACTTGGTATTGTGATAAATCACAAAAGGTGCAAAATGTGATGAACATTAAAAATGCTGGTTTTAATTGTCTGAAAACTCCAATTCTTGTGATTTTTTTTCCTTCCCTGGTACCCAGTCTCAGAGCAAGAAAAGATGCAAATATAACCAGTTGCACACAACCTTTCTGTATTCTATCTAGCTCCTACAAATTTACTCTCTGTCAGTGAGGTTCAGTGATGGGTATTGAGCACAAGTCCCTCAGCACAAGCAGCTGAGAGAGCTGGGGTTGTTTAGCTTGGAGAAAAGGAGGCTTTTGGGGAACCTTATCATGCTCTACAACTCTCTGAAAGGAGGCTGCAGCCAGATTGGGATTGGCCTTTTCTTCAAAGTAACAACAGGGAATGCCCTCAAGTTTTGCCAGGGGGGGTTTAGATTGGAAATTTCTTCACAAAAATCGTTGTCAAGCATTGGAACCCCCTGCCCAGAGAAGTGGTTGAGTTCCCATCCCTGAAGGTATTTAAAAGCTGCGTAGATGTGGCACTTAGGAACATGGTTTGGTGTTGGACTTAGCAGCGCTGGGTTAATGGTTGGTCTCAATCTTTGAATTCCTTTGCAATTTAAATGATTCTATGATTCTGTGATTCTATGTACAGAGTTTAGGTAGTTGCTAGAGATAAAATGTATTTTTAAAGAAGATGGTTCTAGGGAGGTTTAGCCCTTACTTGGTTTATTTGGGGGCAGATTTCATAACAAGTGAACCATTTTCACAATATCTTTATCAGGGAGAACACCAATCTGATGGCAGGTGTTGATGTTACAAGTTCTTAACCAGCACTGTGCCTTCACTGCCCTGAACAGTTACTTCTAGTCTGGATATTGCTGGGGGAAAGGAGAGCTTTGGGATCTTAGAAAGTAAACCTAGTATGTCCGTTTCTAACAAAATGCTGAAATCTCAAGAATTTACAAGAAAAATTAAAGAGAATGCCAATGAAGAAAAAAATTAATTTGCAGTTACATTAGCATGTTAATCTAGATGTCTAAAACTGGTTGGGAAGGAAGTAAATGGTGTATTACCCTTACACCTGTGCAGGGAGATGGTGTTCCAAAAAATTTGCTTTTGTCCTGCTCTGTCGGTTGGTCTGAGATATTGTTACTCTCCCAGAGAACCATTGCTGGCTGAGACCCTTTCACTGTCACAACTACAGGCAGTACTGCCCTCTTTACTCTTTACCAAATATCAGACTCCTAGGACACTACAGTGCTTGAGCAGTAACAGCACTTTCTGGAGTAGGAAGAGGGTATATTCTTCCCCATTTCCCAGGAGAGTCTCACTAATATCACAGGGGTAGCTGCAATGACCAAGTTTCTTACAAACGTGTTGTAGTGATCAGCAACTGGCTGCTTAATGTTTTTTTCATTTGTATTGGCTTCTTGCACCACAAGACAGCATTTCTCACAATTTCTTATTCCCTCCCCACCAAAGAAAACAATAAATTGAAAGGTGATCTATAAATTAATATTTAATAAATCTGACTTTTGGAACACTTGTTAAAACAAAAGAACTGTCCATACTAGCAGTGTAATACAATATTATCTGCAGCAGCCTTCTGTTAGCCAGTGCAGCCAGGTCCCAAGAGCCCGATTTTATTTGCTTGGAGGATGAATGAGCTGAATGTTTTTAAGTATGCTTAAAAGAAGTCTAAAAATGCTGATTGATTATGTTCTGGTTTAGTGTCCCTCCTGCTGTGTAATGGACAACTGTGCAGTAGCTCTAAAATACACCTTAAATACAGAAGCATTCAGGCAAGGCATTTATTCATCTGTATTCAAGCCACCACAGCAGCATGCTACATTGTGAAGTTTTTGCAAGATCATCACAACAGACTTCTCAAACCTCAGTGCTATTGACTCCATCATCTGCTCTGTGGTCCAGCCTGAGCATGTCAAGAGAAGAAAAGTGGCCGCCTCCTCGAGACAGTCAAAAATTGAATACAACATCAGTGTTATTGTAGTCAGTTGCATAAAATATTGCTGTGTGGCACAGCAATGAATTGCAGGCAATGCTGTTCCCTTATTAACTTGGCATAAATTCATATCCCTTAAGAATTAGATGATGAACACTAAGCACTTTGAGCCCTCCTGAACATTTATGATTCAGTGGCTGGTATTTACTTGGAGTGATGTTCCCCATGGTATCAGCTCAGATCTGATCATTGTTCTGTGAGTGATGATAATACACTAATGCTGGCTTCTCTTTTTTTCAGGCACAGCAGAGTTCAAAAATTTTCAACACAACTGTAAGTAAGCTGTGACTGTGGGGATCTTTTTTGTTTTGTTCTGAAGAGATGTGGAAAGGAAACCTACAGTTTATTTACATGAGCTGAGTGTGATTCTCAGAGTTGGAAAGCCTACCCCAGTGTATCAGGGCAGCAGTGAATGGAAGATGTTCCTGCTGCTGTGAGCTTAAAGATATACAGCCTTCTTCATAGCAAGGTTGTATAGGGATGGTGCTGTCTGGACTGAGCTATTCTTCCCATACTGACCATTTTCCCAGAGCTCAGCCTTGGAGCAGGTAGCTGGAGGGCTGGTAGAAGTATTCACAAAGACACTTCCTCCCACTTGCTTCACAGGCAAGGGAGACATGTGTCCCTCCACAGTAATTCAAGCTGTGAGCCTAATCCAGGGTCCTGAAGTGGATGGTGCAGACCACAGGTCTGTCTGCCTTACAGGTGGGGCTACACAGGGGGATACGGCAGAGATTACTCTCAGATGCCTTTAGCATTTGTGAATATCACAATTCCCCAGTTGTCAGCATCTGCCAGTGAGGAAAATCAGAGATGACACCTTCACTCATTTTGACCCATCTGTTTTGTTTCTGCTGCTGAACATTATTTTGGACCTGAAAATCATTTAATAGCCAAATATACGATTGACTGCCACTTCACATGGTATGAATGCATAGCATAACTTGCCCTGTTTTTTCGACCAAGGCTAATGTTTGATGTATAATAGCCACTTTTATCTAGTTGCCCCTAGAACTAGTAGTATCAAGAGCAGCACAGGCCATGTGTCTGCAGGCAGGCTGTGGGAGGACCTATGACACAAGGAGAAATCTCAGTCACCACAACACTTCACCTCAAAGAGCAGCAGGGTGATTAACTTGTGGCAGTGATTTTGCAAGGTTTATGCCTGCAATCCAGGCTAACATCACTAATTCACTCTGTGTTTGCCACTCAGCAGACAAATTAATGGCGTGAGTCATTGTCAACTCCTACTAAATAAACCAGTGAACTAGAGATGAAAGGCTCTGTATCCAAGTTGTTTTTATTAATTGCACTGTGGGGCAAGGGTAGATTTAATTTCAAGGACAGGAATATTAACCTCAATTCCTTTTCCTTAATTGAGTGTGGAGAAACAAGAGGCGTAAGCAAGGGAAGCAGAGAACAAGGACATGGGTCATTAGCACTGTCATCTGCTCTCACAGGCAGCAGCGCCTTGTAAAAAATGTCATTGCAGCAACCAGGAGGCAAAAGCTTGTTTGGCAGTGCACAGAGCATAAGTAATAAGGAAATTTACATCAGTGATTGAATTTTCACCAGTATTTAGATGTACAAGTCTCAGCACAGGCTTATAATGATAAACCAGTAACTGGAGACCATCTTGCAATGATTCATGGGTAAAAAAACCAGCAAAATCCTGCAGAACCATCTCCATGGGTGATGCTGACTCCAAGGGAAGCCTTTAAGAGGAAAAGATGTGGTCATTAGGCCTCCTTTTATTACTGATATATAACACTTGCAGAGCATTTCTCACGGGAAGGCTTCAAATCACTTTCAAAAAGCATGATTACAGGAAAGTAGAGGCCCAAGGGAGCACAGCTGACCTTCCAGAAGGGAATAAGAATTCAGGAATAAGCTTCATGTTTCCTGCCAGTCATTCCAATAATGTACATTGTGGGCTCCAGTGATTCTGTCACTGAATAATTATCATTTAAGCAGCACAGTTCAGAAGAGGTTAGATTCAGGAAACATGCTTTTAGTTAGCAAGGATTGGGTACTTTTTAAATTACTTTTAACTGCTGTTTGAGTTGATTAAACTGATGCAAATGGAAATAAACCAATTACAAACCAGGTCAGCTGTTCTTGTGAAAGTGGCATAGCGGTGAATGAATGGGTACATCTTTTGGATATGCATAGCAGGGTGATGAAATTACATCTTAGTATGAGATAAGGTGTCTGCTACATATAAAAGGCTTTAATAAAAGACCATGAATTTTGGGCTTTCTACAAACTAGCTGAATGTGCTTTATCTTGTTCAGGATCATAACTGTTAATGAAATAAAAAAACCTAAGGGACAACTTTCTGGTAATGCCCTAAAGAACTCAATAGTTTAAGAAGAGAGTAAAATATTGGAAACCAAACACATTGCTACTTGTTAAAAATTCTGCAAAATAATTTTAAAATTATGGTATCTTTTTTTTTGTTGATGGAGGAGGTTAACGTCATACACTTTATGATCTTTGGTTGGTACAACTGACTATGCTTAATTACATTTAAATGCTGTGCAGTTAGGAAAGAATGTGCCTAAAGCTGTATCTCCACATGCAGTGCTCATAAGAAGAATTTCTCACCAAGCTCAAATTCTTTCTTCTCTGCTATTTAGAACATGGGATATATAAGATCGTCTTCCTTTTATGAATTCAGCAGTGATTACAAAGCTGTAAATAAAAATGCAATTCTTTCTTGTGATGCCCGTGAGTGAGCAAACCAAAATAAAATAAATAAATAAATGTTTCACCTACATCTGCAGAAAACCTTTAGGGCTCTACAGAACAGTAAATTGTGGGAGTCTCTTTATTTAACTCAGTTACGCTTGGCTCCCTGGAGGCCCATCATTTTGAACAAACTGTGGCCTACTTGGCTTGAGAAACCAGGCCAAACTCCCTTTACTTAGAAAAAAAAATAAAGTATTAATGGCAGAGTTTGTTGCAATAATCCGAAGCACACAGCTGAATTCAGGAAGGTACAGCCGGAACTCAGCACGCTACAGAAAGGCATGGTTCTGTGTTTAGTCTCAGTGTATCATGACTGTGTTAGTGAAGATCTGATTTATCATCTCCTGCCAGGAGAGTCACCTCTCTCAGTCCTGCAGAAATTGCCATGCATGTTCAGCTTGGGGCTCTGCTACCCATCCTCAGGGCTCCTGGCCAGGGAGCCAGCCAAGGCCAATGCCTGTCCAGTGGAATATGCCCGCAACCCGTGTAACCTATACCCTAAACTGTGATTGAAATCATCAGTCAGTTTTTTGATGAATGTCTTCTTCATGCCCAGCACTGGCTTCTTTTTCCCATGTTCTTCATCGCTGAAGCTTAGCTGAGTACAGAGGCTTTACGTCATCCTGTACCTGTATTCTCTATTGTAAGGCTGGGTATGAGCACACATGAGTTTTAAACTACCTAATCACTGACCTTATTTGCCAATATATAGAAATTAATATATGATAGACGCACATTAGCCTCTAAATTCAGGCAAAGTGAAAAAGAAAAATGCCCTATTTTTTTTTAATTGATCACACTAGTAGACAAAAGCAGTATTTTTTCACAATGTAAGAGGTCATAAGCGCAAGTAGTTTTTCTGCAAAATTTCTCACTGTCAGCTTTGCAGTAGCCAAGGCACAGCATTTACGCTGGATCTGCAAGAAACTGCAATAAATTTGAAAAAATTAATTAAACAATACTGAGACTGCCAGCAGGGGCTAAATTACGTCATGCTATAACCTGGGTTTCCTGGAGGTGAGAGACCTCTGCTGAAGGAGGGCTGAGCACCAGGAGAAAGCCCTTTTTCTGAGCTATGCTGCTCACAGGACCCTTCAAACCATGGCATTCTGCTCTGTAACTGTGATGAGACCCTGAATAAGGACCTGGGGACAGAGAAATGATGCCAAATAGCCCTCATAATCTCTTTTGTGTAAGGTAATTTTTCCCTTGCATTAACATGCCAGAGCACTGAGGACTTCATTCTTACTAAGAGTTTTTGTCTTGCGATTTCCCAGAGAGCAATGAATTTTGTACTACTGAAAGCTGTGGTTATGCAAAAATATGGCCTTTTTTTTCCCCCTTGCCCCTGGAGGAATATCACTGCTTCTGAAGACACTGTTTTGCTCTGCAAAGAGAGCCCAGCAGGCTTGGTAACTTAAAAATTTGATTGCCAATGAGCAAGTCTTGAGTTGTGTGCACATTTCATTTCAATGCAGTGGCCTGGGAATGTTCTCCAGCTAATTAAAGTGCACTAAATAGTCAGCTGGTGGTGCTGAAAACTGCTTTACAGCTTGGAAATGGGAATTGCAGTGGTTTCCTCCGTAGGGTTTGGAATTGTTGGGAAGGAACATCAAATGGAGCTTATTCAATGCGCAAAGCCTCTCTAACGGGTGCAAAATGGTTTGGGGTTTTTTTTGTCTCAAATCAGACATTGTTAATAATGTAAGAGCAAGGAAAATGTGTTCTTGGGGAGAGGCTAGGCTTTGCAGCCACGACAAAGAGCCTACTTAAAATCCAGGCTGGCCTTCATTGCAGCTGGACAGGCTTGGACTCAAAAAAGAGTTGGATTACAGCCATTAAGAAGAGGTATCTCAGAGGTATCTGAAATTAACCTGTATTTAAATGAACACCTTGCGTGTTTCTTTTGCTTTAGAATTTTCCACATTTAAAAAAACCCAACCAAAAAACAGCACAGTACCTAAGTCACACAGAGGAACCACCAGAGTAGCCTCTGAAATGATCAAAGGATGCTTGCAGTATTTGCAGCAGCTGCCAAAGAGCAGAAGGACAAGTGCAGGGCTCTCCTGCTCCATCATAAGCCCTAGTGTAAGCCTTCATACCCATAGTGGCTTCCTACCTTTAACCCTGAAAGTATTCAAAAAGCACTTGCTGGAGTCCAGCTTCTGTTCCAGCAGTGGGCAGGGCTCTTTAGAAGGCAGAAGTGGGGCATTAGCCCCACTCTCATCCTCTTACCTGGCATGAAAGATGCAGATGACCCACTCAGAGGTGAAGCATCTCTGCATTTAACTACATGCTCCCTCTGACAACTTTTTGCAGCAGTGTAATCTTTTTAAATTTACCAGTGATTTATTGGAGCATGACAGAGAGGAAAATGAGGTGTGTTTTTACATCTCCTTCTGCCAAATGAGCACACAGTCTCACAGTCACCTATGGAAACTGGAAGAGTGGAAAAATGAATTTTCCTTTTCTCATTGCAATTTAAATAAACTATATGGAAACTATTTTGGTGGATCTGCAATCTGTATCTTATTTTAAATTAAAATTGTCTATTGAATAAATTTCCATTTACTCTAGCAGAGCTCTGGTGATTTACATCAGTTAAGAATCAGCTCATCATTTCCTTTAAAGCTACTTATATCATTCTGTGGTTATGAGCACTCCACAGAGCATTTAGGCTGCATTTTTAAAGAGTAGAAATTCTCAACAAGCTTCCTCTTGCATATACAAGTTTGAAGTGATATTTCACCATGAAAACATGGTTAATTTTCCTCTTCCAGAAATTTTAGTGAGGTTTAGCGCTATTTTAGATATAGTGGTCTGTTTAATAACATGGAAATGTCTCATCGTGTTGGTCTGTGTGTCAATGTTTGTTCTTTATATTATGTTTTTGAAAAAAGTATTATGACAAACCATTTTATTTAAACTCAGCATGTTAAACATGACTTTCCTGAAGCTCTGATGTAATATCAATTATTTAATAGGCACAGAGCTTACAACTTAGCTAAAGGTTATCATCTATAATAGATACATCTGCTTGTGTTTTCCTGAAAGCCATGCATTTTGACCTTTTTTCTAAACAAAAAACTAAACTCTTTCTGTGTCTGCACAAACTATGGTGACACTGTGGTTTTCCTCTAGAGTTTGTACTCCTCGCTTTACATGACCTTGAATTTAAAAAATAAATTTTAAAAGAAAAGCAGCAGATTTATGCCAGAAAATAAATACAAACACTGCTGTACTCTCTTGAACATGAACTCACTATGACGTAAAGCTCTATATTAAAACCAATTTTGCACTCTATTGGACTGCACCACAATACACTCCTCAGAACAATGTTCATGTCAAAGCAATTAAACTTTTCTAGCAAATGAGACCATTTCTAATGAGGTAACACTTTCTCAAAGAAACAGATGACTTAAGGATCTGGCCTCCATGCTCAGGAGAGTGTTTGGCACCCTGAAATTTAGGTTTCACAGAAGTCAATGGGACTTGCATTTCTAAAAGACCAAGTTGCTTTTGAAGATGAGTGCCAGTTGTCCAAACAATTTCTATCTAGAATAACAGTCCCATTAAAAAAATCAGGTCTTTTGGGAAATGTATCAGCAAAGCCACAGCCCCATTATTATTTCTTCTGTGGTGATTGATTCCCCCACACTTGGGGTGACACAGACCACAGAAATTTGACACCTAACTTTCCAGATACAACAGTGGGCATTGCTGAAGAGTGGTCCTACAATCCCACAGCCAGACACTGGGGAATGGGCCCCAGTCACCATCAGTGGCCAGAGGGATCAGTCTTCCAAATTTATTCTTTTTAAATGGGACAAAGGCTCTTAAATCATTGGGTGTACATAAAAGTTTTTGCCCGGTCCTACCAGAACTACAATTTCAAAGACACAGGGAAGACTTTTATGTTTGTAATGATAACCCAGAGCTGCTTCATTTTAGTATTTGTGGGTATTTTTATTCCAAACCCACCCCTCTTTCATAATGTGAAGAGGAGCCTCCTCACTGGGAAGAAAATTTCCTAAACTGATGCTCAGTGCTGTGGTGTCCCAGAGTTAAATTTTGCTTGTGGTCAGCTGAGATGTTTCTCTGGTTTACTCCTAGAGGAAGATATTGCCAAGGCTTTGTGGGAGAACTCTCTCTGTTCCTTCCATGAACCTACACTGAAGCAGGAAGGAAACATTAAGCAATCTATTATTTTTAAAGAAAGATTGTTTAAACCAGAATGCCTGGAAGCACCTTAATTCTAGATGACTGGAAATCATTTTCTAAAACCTCTTATTCACTAAGAATCATTTAATTCTTTGAAATCTAGTCCATTTTCAAGTAATTTTCTACAACAAATGGGACCAGCTCAATCTGTTCTTCACATTTTAGTAATTTAAAAGGACATAACTGAATTTTATTTTAATGGTAATTGCAAACTCGTGCAGAAAATGTAAATGCACAGTTCCCGATTAGCTTGCAGCATAAACCACGGCTTCTATTAATGTATTCCAATTTGTAATTCTTTGCACAGTATGAGATTTGAAAGCTGTGATTAAAATTAATTAGGTTAAGTAAAGTTTATCCCCCCTGAGCACTGCTATTTGAAGAAAGAAATAGTAAAACACTAGCTACATCTGGCACCACAGGAGGCTAAAGCACCACGAGGCGTAGCAGCATTGCTTTTTCAGAAGAGTTGCTTATGCTGCTTTTCTTGGTGAACCTTAAGCACAGTGTTTCCTCCTCTAAAAGCTAATTTGGAGCTGTTGAGTTATGCTTTGCCTCTTGTAAATGCTCTGGAGCTACAACATCTGTATGAGCATCTGACAAACCAATTTTTGTAGTACAGCATCTGATGCTAATCTGCAAGTGGCATTATCCCTACCTAGCTTGGCATTAGAGTGCTGCCCCACTGCCATGGGAAACAAGTCTCACAAATTCAAGAGGCAGTCAAAATGCTGTCCTGAGGGAGCTCCCAAAGTATCTGCTTGCTGGTATGTTTGGTTGTTGTTGGATGGGTTTTTGCCAAATCCTTTTTGAAATATTTTCTTCCAGAGAAGGAGTATTTGGATAAAAAGGAGCGCAAGTGTTGGGAAAATTGAGCTTGCTGGGATGGAAAGGCCTTTTGAAAGAAAAATCCATCATACCTGGTCCCCCTGTTCTGGTTCAGAGACAAGGACACTGGTTGGAAACACTGTGTAATTCATCTGTGTGCTCCATTCTACACTCTGATTTTTGTCACTCCAGAAGTGGCAGCCAATACCTCAAAATCTGGTCTTTTGCTGCTCTCTGTTTGTTCAGAGCAACTCATTAACTAATTGAGCAATTCTTCATCAGGTGAAGCCTTTTGCAATCAGCATCTGTCACAGCCAAACTCCTGTATTAGTTACTGGGTATTGAACATGCTTGACCTAATAATCAGGTTTGTGCCAGAAGCAAGAAGGTATTTTTAGACACTGATGCCATTGGTGACTCAAGACAAAGCCTTCATGCCTCTCTGATGAAGACAGGCTGTTCCCATCCGGGGAAGGTAAGGGCAGCGTGCCAGATGACAACTCCTGACAATGTTTTGCCCTGCCAGTCAGTGCTCCCTTTGCCTTCTCTTCCAGATGGAGCTCATTATAAGCTGTACCAGTGGAGCACTTCCAGCTCCTGTGAGCCATGTTCCCATGCCTGGAGTCCCTCTGTGTTTGCGTGCTTACCAGGATGCAGCTTGGAAATCAGTCGGATGGGAGAGCAAGGAATGATAGAAGATGCATCCCTGCAGAGGGTGAAATATGGTGGGCTTAGCCCAGAGCATTCATGAGGCACCCCAGCAAAGAGCAGAGGGACACACTGGCACAGGCATGCCTCCCAAGTTAAGCCAGTTCAAAATCAGATAAAAATTTTACAGGAATTCAGATATTGAAATCTAAAGCATGCTCCAGGTCAGCAGTGAAGTCTGAGAGGAAGCTTTCACATAACTATCGCTAATTTTGCTATGGCATCTGATTAGGAAAGAAAAGGAAATTAATTTTGCTGTTGTTACCCTTTTTCTGGTCCAATATTAACAAGGACAGCAATAACAAATGTTGTGGTGTTTTTATCATCAAACGACTGCACTCTCTCACATACTTCATTGCCTGGAGTCAGGCACTGTGCTGAAAACTCAGTTGTGGTGGAAGCCTAAGGCCAAGCTGCCACACGTGATGGAGAAGCCACCACAGGCTGGCACCCAAGGAAAAATTGCTTTTTTCTGTTACTTTGATGTGAGAGTTGAAAAAGAAGGAATGGGAAATCCCATTAAGATCAAAATGCATTACACTGCCTCCCTGACACCAATTTCTGAGCAAGAATTTCTTACTTTCTGTGGTCTTTCTGAGCTAGAAGGAAAAACCCAGAAAATATATAGATGTGTAACCCTTTAGCTATGCAGCTGCCCAAGATGGTGAATGCACTGCCACTGGGGTGGTAAACAAAAGGGACAGGAAAAAAAGACGACTTTGCAGAACTGTGCAAAGCCACAGGCTCCACAAGGCGATTCATGGTTTCCCAGGCTCACAAGGAAGCTCTGCAATCCCCAGGTCTATCATCCTTTCAACTCAGGCCAGGGAGTTACACCCAGTAATTTTTGGTGCAGGCCTGTAATTTACCTGAGCTACTGCTCTGTGTTGTAGCCAGAACGGCAGGGGGAATGGAGGGAGTATTGTTAGCCTCGGCACAACAGCAATTCTATGCTGAGGAGACAGCAGGGAGCTGCAGGGCCCATCAGATGCAGTGCCTCCGGGATGGCAGCCATGGCGAGGCAGCTCAGGAGTGCTGTAGCGGGCCAAGGTCTGCTGTGGCCCCTTTGAAGGATCCCATCTTACTGGGCACTGAGGGTCTTATTGCACCCTCCTGTCCTTGGGGCTGCTGTCACAGGAACAGAGCAGGTCTGAGTGTGGCATACAGTCAACAGCAAGGAAGAGACCATACAGAAACCAGAAGCCACTTGACTTGCTAGGGACAAAGTTCTACTTCCATTTTTCAGTCCCACTCCTCCCAGCTGTCCCTTTATCCTGCTTTAGGTCTCTCCTCAGCCCAACACTGATACCATAACCACTCTTCTCTTCCTGCCCTTCTGCTCCTCACCCCCACTGCAGCTAACACAAATTGAGCAGCTTGGGTTTGCTGGTGTATTGGAGAAATGTGAGAGAAGGGGAAGGAAAAGACAAGGTCATTACAGAAAAAAATAAATAAACAGGACATGATGGCTGGCAGTACTGACAGCATATAGGTAAGTGGGACTGGGGGCAATGCATGGTGATGGATAACAATAGGAAAAGGAGAAGCATTGCATTTACATGGGACTTCAGCAGCTGTGAACAATTCATAGAAGTGCAAAAAGTGAAAGCTAGCATGGTAAGAGGGGTGTCTGCTTCCTAGCATTCATTCACCCATTCATTTTAGGGAGCATGAGAATGGCCAGTCTGAGCCATTACAAAGGTCTCCTAGCCATTCCAGCCTGTCTTTGATGGATGTTTAGAGAAACAAGTCATAGATGATGAGATCTTTCTGCTGGCACAATGTCCTGGGCCCATGTGAGCAGCTTGTGCTTCCCTCAAGCCAGTGGTTGGAACATAAATCACAGTGATTCATGAACATTCATAGCTGCTGAAGTACAAAATGAAACCAACTGCAAAACATCTTGAAAACTGAGATCTTCCCATACAACACTTACTCTAGAGGGCTCCCTTCTGCCATGCACCTAAGGAAGAAGTCATGTCATCTAGCGTTAGGTAAAAAAGGCTTGAGAGATTAGTTTTTCCATTCCTCCATAGCACAAGATTGTTTCAACCATTACCTGTTTCCTATGAGGGGAATCCCTTCATGCACTACCAGTGCAGAGGTGGCTTTACAAAGCTAGTTCATGAGTTGCTGAGATGGCCACTAGCCTGCTGCCTTATCCAGTGCTCTTACAAGGGCTTCTGCTGTTAGAACTTTAAAATTTTGGGGGCTTGTTGGTTTGTTGGGGTTTTTTGCTTAATGCCTGAATGGTGTATTCTGGGGAAAAGATGATCCTCCAGGTAAGAGATCTGAAGAAAGGTCATGATGTTCTGCCATACAGTAGCAGGATAAACTCTCACTGACCTGCATGATGTCATGGTCCTGAAGTGCTGGATTAGAGAGGTTGCTCTGCATGTGAGACTTTGCATAAGGAGAGGTTAATATGTTTCTGCTGGCCTGGCAAAAATTCATAACAAATCTGCAATTCTGCTTCAAAGATCACCATAAACAATTCAGTGCTCTCGTTAGTGTCTACACCCTGCAAATGTATAAACCACAAGAAACCACAAACCGCAAGAAACCTGCGAACTGAATAAACAGCTGCTTCTCCAGACTCCAAATCAAATTTACAATATTCTGCTAATAGACAGGCATTTGCATTGCAAAAGCAGATTTCATATTGCCAATATCTATGTCACAATTAAAGTATAGCTGAGCTTTTAGGTGTTTAAATGAATTCATGATAATATACTCAAGAAAATTATGGCTTCCATTAAAAAAAGAGGAAGCTCTAAAATGTCAGAAGATAAAGTGGCACAGGATGTGGATGTATTAACATCTCAGGTAAATGGGATTCATTAGCTACAATATTTCATACATTACAATATACGGTATGCACATAAGAAAAAACTCCCTTGGGCTTTTGCAGTGCATGAGCTCTCTAGATTTTCCACGGTGTTGTTGCCTGAATTGTTTTAACACAGCAGTTCTGTGTGTAATTCTATCTGTTCTCACACTAGAGAAAACATCCCCTTTAGTGCTCTTGTCCTTGGGCTTGCTTTTGTGGCTGCACACAGGGCAAGCAAAGAGGAGCTGCCATCAAGGGCACATCACACTCGGAGTGCCCAGTGGGGGATGCTTGGGGAATCAGCAGAGCAGGTATGAGGTGATCCTCCTCTCACCTCACAGTTACCTGGGACCTGGGAATCTCTGAAGAAAGAATGAAGGGTCTGAAGCTCCTTGGTGGATCTTTCTGATGTGAGTTTATCTCAATGTTTCCCCAAATCTGTGACACATCTTTGGCAGGCATGTCAAGGAAGGGCAGGTCTCATGGGAGGTGCACAGCCGTGACAGTACAGCCCTTGTTTGCTGAGAGGAAAGGAGCAGAGAACTCCTCAGTGAGGAACTGTTGCATCTTCTGGCTGACAAGTGAGTCACTAATCATAACACCTTTGATCAGGCTGAATACAGCCACCTTAGTAAGTAAAATGGCCCTGAAATTGCTTCCAGAGTCCAACACCCAGCCTCTGAGCACCCAGGTAACCTCATCCAGCTGTTGCAGTCTGCCAGGAGTCCCCTGGAGTACACCTCAGCACTGAGGAGGGAGTGCTAGTGTGTCAAGACCTTGTTAATTAACCATACAGACCACGATGCCCCTGCTCAGGCCCTGTTCCTGTTCACTGGACCTTTGTAGCAGAGGCATGGCTGTTGTGTCTGACCCTCACAGGAGGAGAGGTTGTAATCCCCAGAACACCTGTGTTAGTCAAAGCTGTGCTTATGTAAAGGGAAGAGTGGGTCAAACAGAAGGGATGGTAGGTCACAGCAGAGCTCACGGGTTTTCTTAGCAAAACCTGCTGACCTCTGCAGAAAGGTACCACAGGAAATGCCATACGGGAAGAGTTGAGCATGGGCCAAAGCAGGAGTTGAAATTTCTGGTGCAGGGCTCAGTGAAGGTGGAGAGACCACCAGATGATAGAGAGGATGGTCCTCCACTGGAAAAACTTGGAAAACTCAGCCACACCCTAATATTTCTATTGGTGATGTCCACAGCACTGGAAGGAGACAAACACTGCAGGGAAGCAGCTTGAGAGGGGAGTAAAGAAATGTCAGGAGCTGTGAGCAGTGAGGAACTGGCAGGCTGGAGGTCTGAGGAGAGCTGGGGTGACGGGAGCAGGGGAGCTGGGGTCACTGGTGAAGCCCTGAGAAGGGTCAGTGGAATGCTGCCCTGGAAGTAGGGCCAGCGGACAGCCAAGAGGAAAGGCAGGAGTGTGTCCCTCCCTCCCATGTCAGGTGGCTGCGGATGGAGGACAGGAGCAGGAGGCAGGCAGCAGGGCCACAGGCATGGGCTCACACTGACCTCCCTCTTTCTTCTTGCTGTCTTGTGGGAAGATTTCTTCTACCACTTTAGTCTCTTGAGAGCATTTACTGGGTCATTTTATCAGCAGCCTTGCTGTCAGTGTCCCCCTTAGCGTGATCACCAGCAGGACAAAGCACAGCCCATCTCTCACCAAATGCCCTGGCTCTGTCCCGCTGGGTGGACGCCAGGGAACGTGAGGAGGGGCACAGCCAGAACCTGGCTCATGTGCCCCTTAGTAAACCTGTCCATGTGGATTTCCCTTTCCTGACACACTAAAAGTTCGCATGAAATAGGAACTTGGATCTGAGCTGCCTCCAGCTTTCATCATTTTGAACCGCCCTAAATTTTTGCCTTTTCAAAGTTGTCTTCTGTAATTCTGAAATAAAGCGAAGATTTGAATCCAGAACATCACCTTTTTTTTTTTTTAAGGCACTCTAACCCAACATTCACCCTGAAGTCTGGGACTCCCCTGACCTCATTGTTGCTCTTTGCATTGGTCCGTCAGACATTATTCTAATAAAAAATGTCAGCACAAGAAAAATGCTGGGAAGTCAATCTTGGACACAAAGCTTGGTGTTGCAAACGGCTCTACCCTTGTAGCCCTCTCGGGGAGAACGCTGTAAACACAATAGCCACTAGGTGCCACTATAAGCATGGCTTTATATTTAGAAATAATATTTTTTTTAAAAACAAAGTGAACCATCAAGGTTTGCCAATTGGAATTTAGTCCTTTCAGTTGTAGTGCATTTCTTTTGTACAGGCTAGCTTTGCTTTAGAATTGCCATTTCCCTGGGCAAACTTTCTGTTGCCTGTCTCCATCATGATCAACATCCTCACATACAGCACATCAAAATGTACTTGTGTGTAAATGTGAATACACTTTTGTGTTTTGCCCTTCCTGGGCCATGCTACTCAGGAACATTCTCTCCTGCATCTTTCAAAAGCACTCCTCTGGCTTTTGAGAGAGTCAGGGAGACATTTATGTGTCACCTCGGGCAGAGAAGTGTATTGCAGTATCAGCAATGTGCTTTGCTGCGCAGCATCATCAGCACCACGCTCCTGTGCACACTGACCCCATTTCCTACAAGACACAGCAGGACCATCATCAGCTTTCACCCTTATGGTCCAAAGAGCTCTGCCCACTGCAAAAGTGGGAATGGCCCAGGATCCTTTAGGTGAAGGAGCCTTTGTACTACAAAGAGCAGCGCATCTGCAGAGAGGGCAGGAGAGCTGGGATATACAGGCACCACACCAAGAGCCCATCTCATCCTGGCCTCTCTCCACAGAAAGAGGACTTTCTTGCACCCAAGGGGCCTCATGCTACCAAGGCACCAACCACATTCCCTCTCCAGCCCACTGCAAAGGCCAGACCCACCCTCCACCCCAGAGCGCTGAGCCGTAGCATCTGACACTGCCACAAGCAGGACACACACGGTGTTTGATTAACCTCCTTCCTCCACCATGTCCCCCAGAGAGCCCCTGAAAATAACACCGGTGGTGAAGAAGCAAGTGTGGCCCCCACGCATCCACACGTGACTCAACCCCAAACCCTGCGAGCCAGCAGCACCGTGGCTGTACTAATCTCTGCCGCGGCTCAGCCGGCCTGATGCGTGCCTATGTGGGTCATGGCTGTCCCAGGCCGAGATACCACTCCAAGGGACCCTGAGCAAAAGGTTTCTCTTGCTGGCTGCCAGTGTTGCAAACTGGAGCCTGAAAATTAAGCAATTATTTCTCAGCACCAATTAGTCATCTAAGAGATGTCTATTTTAAGACTGGGAGAACCTACTGTAGATGTGGAAGCATCCACCATAATATGTGGATGAATGAATGCAGATACTGGGGAAAATGCTTCATTTTTTAAATTTTATCACAGTTTCAGATGTTCCTTATTTAAAATTGAAAAGCTGAATGGAAACTCCTGTTACTCACTGACAACCCACATTAGGTTTTAGGGCTGTTTTAAAAAGCAGAAAGGATATTTGGCCTAGAACTGGTAGTAAATACTAAATATTCTGATGGGTTTTCCCACTCAGTAATTATTTCATTTGAATGCAGAGGAAGTCTCTGGGATTTAGGAGGAAATGTACCATCCTAACTGGTGTTGTGCTTCTGTTTTGTTACCCTGTTTGAGTCAACATAAAAATAATGGTTTTCTTCTGATCATTTTCTAGTTCTTTTTAAAAAGGAAAGCAGATTCTTAAAAATGAGGCACTTTAAAAGTTTTGTCTTCTATTTTTACCTGCACAATTGAGTACTTTAAATCCAGAGCTTTTTCCAAAAGGATATTAACAGAAACTGACAAATTCAAAAATGGATAGGGAGAATATCAGAAATGAGCACTTGTTGGGCAGACATACAAAAAATGAGAAAAAATACAAATTCTCATGTGACTCCTCCCCTTTGGGGTGGTTGCAGACACCAGCAATCCTCATCACTTTTACAGCAGGTTTGGTTGCCTGCTTTACCCTCTAGAGATGGGCCTGCAATAAGTCCCAAACCTTCCCAAACCATTTGCAAATGCTTCTAAGAGGAGCTACTATCTCTATTAAAGCAATGAAAACTAAGTTTCTTTCCCATGCACTCCTGGGATACTCTCTATTTTGGCTCATATTCAGGAAGGCAATTAAATATGTGCTAACTCTATGCTCATGAATAGTCACATTGAAATTTAAAGAATTACACATGCCTAAGTGCTTTCTTGAATGAAGCCCAAAGTTTGTATCCCAAAGAGAGCTAGAAACACTGTGGCTGAAAGCCACACACTGCTCCGAAGGCCATGTCAGGGGAGCTACAATTCAGCAGACGCTCCCAGGAGGATGCGGGGAGTAAAGCAAGGCAGTCCGGATTTATGGACGTTGCAAAAGGAAACTCACCATTTTCCATTTGTAGTCACTGCCCTACCGCTCTTGAGGAAAGTATATAGTGTTTTCCTTCCATTCCCTGTTTCTCCTTCCCCAACCTGATAGACTTTTAGTAATACCTGATGTTCCCTATTTTTCAAAGTTCACCTATAGGATCCATCTAGTCCCCAGCCTCGGTGCTGTGGAGTGCCTGTGAAGAGGATACAAAGAGACCCAGGGGAATCTCTGCTAACAAGGCACAGGAATTTGGTTAGACTGTTACCTACCTTTGTGGCCTTAGCAAAAGCAGGTAACCCTCTTTCTCATTCTCCCCAGCTAATGATAATAATATCCCAGGAATACAAAGTGAAACTCCTTCAGGACGATTTATTTGTTGTAATCTGTGCTTGCATCAGTATTTATAGTGTCCTCTCTTGGTGGCAGAGCTGCTGTCAAAATAGAGACTCCTTCCTCACTGGCTGCCATGAGGTACACTAGTTTACAGTCTCTTCTGCCAAATGACCTCCACCATGAAGGCTACATTGCCTCCCATGACGAGTGCCAGCCCCAAACATGCTGATGCAGCCCAACAGCTTATGCGTGCTTGGGCTGAGCTGAATTAGTCAATAACCTGAGAGAAATGGGTTTTGCTAGGTATCAAATGTATCCTGACAGTATTACTAAGTGGCTTTCAGTCACTTCCCTTTTTGCTAGATGGTTTGATGCCTCCTGCTTTGTGCAAAATACAGCAGAATGTCGTTTAGCACAAAAGATCAGGCTTTTTCCCTGAAACTCACTGTGGGCACACTCTACCAGGAGCTGATGAATGATAATGTCACTGTGAAGGGACACTTGGGTGACAACTGATAATTCACATATCACTCAGTTGGCAGCTTCTCAGGGAAGAGTCACTGAAAGCAGCACACTCCCTTCACAGGTGCCAATGGCTGGCTCACCTGAGTGCCACAAATTTCTTGTGTGGCCTCAGACAATGCACCCAGGCTCCCACCACTTTCCTTTCCTCCATTCTTTTTTGTCCTTTCCATCTGCAATCCACATCTTGTATGCCGGTCAAAGGCCTAGTGCCATCAGACCCTGTTATTTTGTGGAAATGGTCCAGTCTGCGCAGCAGAAGGTCATGCAGGGAAGTCAGAGGTCTCAGACAAACCTCTTCAGCTCTGACCATTGCTGCCCTTGATTTGCCAGTTTCAAGTCAAGATGCAAAGTCATAAGAGAAAAAGAAACCTAATCTTAATTTTTAAGGTTGTTTTGAGCCATCATGTATCATATCACTGATATTTTTTCTGTTTGGTATTTGCCCTTTTTAAATGCAAGTACTTTAGTTTTCTGTTGTGCAGAAACATGTTTAGTGGAGTGACTTTTGGTTTCAATTTAGCTAACGGCTGTGAAAAAGAGCACTTTCTTCATTTGGACTCATTCATTCACAGTTAAGAAATCAGTTGGGAGTGGAAGAAGCAGCAAAGCTCATTTCCTCTTCCAGCCTGTGACTAGAAGCAGGTGGGCAAGGTCAAGACATGCTCATTTTAGAAACATAAAGGATGTGGGTGAGGCTTTCCAAACTACTCAAGCAAGTACCGTTCCCACTTCACAAAACTGTCACTAATTTCCAGTGAGATGTTTTGGAAAATGCCACAGAGAGCTCATGTCCACCTTTAAGAGTTTATACGTCTTTAAATATCTAGTTCATAGTGACCAGTAACAGCCTGTCCATTCATTTTCATAAAGCACAGTTACTACTTCCCTTATTTAATATATCCATTAGATGTAGGTACAGAACTTGTTTTGACACCTTGCCTATTCAACCTTCCCAGAAAACACCAGCCACATTTGAAGCAGTTGGGGTTTTGATTATTAATAGAAAATATTGGTTGAATGTCTGATTTGTGTACTTTTTACTGATTTTCCACTTCCACCCATCAACCCCTTGACACTAATAATGGAAAAATTAGTTCTAAGAAATGTCTTTTAACTTTTTCTGATATGACACTTGTGTGTCTACATGTACAGTGTTGCTCATGATCAGAGAAGTTAGATGTTTCCCCTGCTCAACCATCTGGTCCTGTTCCTGAGCATCAGAAAGGCTCTCCTGGTTACCTACCACCCACTACAGCAAATAAACATTCCTGCCCTTTATTGCCTGTCTCTCCAGCATGGATCGCCCACTCTCCTAAGCTGGGGGTTTTTTGCCAGGGCAAGAGTAAAACTGTTTTCCTGGAAACCTCTGCAAAAGCAGACCTCAAGTGGTGTTCTGGATCAAATCTTTAAAAACTGCAAATGTTTTCTGGACACTTTGCTGAAGTTTCCAAACTACTACCTGATCTGTAACCTAAAACTGGTTTCTGTGAGAAATACTTTGTTTGGTTTTTCATTGAGGTCTGAAACAGTGGTTTGGCACAAACGTCCTGTCCATGTTACCAACCACAATTTTTATATATAGCAAGCACTCCTGTGAGATAGATTCATTGCAGTTAGCTGACAAGAATTATTTCTATCAGACAGTGAGATCACCTTGCGAGTGTGGAGACTGTTTAGGAGGAGGCTGCTGTTTTAAGCTTGCTTGAGGTGTGCCCACAAGTCTGTGAATTCTCATATATCTTATGTGGTCAGGGTGGTGGTGCTGAAGATTTTCATTGCTGAGCAATTTCTTTTAGTTTATTAAATTAATTTAGTTTCAAATGGAGTACTGGGTTTTCATTTGTGGTGCTGCTTTTCCTGTTACTGTTGTTGTGGTTTACCGTCCATGCTGGGGTGTTCAAAAACTGCTCTTCGAACTTCACCAACTTGTTTGGTGATTGGTGTTTTCGCAGTTCTGAGCATTTCTTATCCTCAGGATGCTTAGCATGGGCTGGAACTCCTTGCAAGAGGAATCGCAGTGTACAGAGTGCTGGGACAGCATGGGAGGCTTGTGGCTTCAGCCAGGCTCATTCCAAGTCCTTGTTGGCCAGGATCCGAGAGGATGCAGAGAGATCCATCCAGACAGGGTTTGCAATAGCAGTAACGCCTTCTTTAAATTACAGCTGTTGTTAAGGAGTTGCATTTCCAGATTGGCTTCTTCTCTATATCCAGTAGTCCATTTTAATTGCTAAAGTAACACATGGAGAAATTAAATAAATAAATAAATAAAGGAGATATAGCAGAGTCTTTCCCAGGCTTAAGCAATGATTTAAAGGATGATGTTAGGCAAGTTTTGGTACTAATTTTCCTATTTGTAAGATAGAGATCTTAAGATTAATCACAGTGGGCCAGTCCCTCAAGGATGTCATGAAGGTTAGTTCCTATTAGAAATTATTCTGAGCTAATCAAAGAAAAGGTTCTACCCACACGAACAAAGTGGGAGGCTTGGCATTTCTCCACTGAGCTGCAGTGACGACATTTGAGATCGTGACTCCAGTTCCCAAACATGAGCAATATGGGATTTCAGCTGGGGAGGTAGGAGTGAGACAGTGCAAGGACACATCAGGAAAGGGATAACTGAGGGCACCATCTTCTCAGACCCCCGATGGCCAGCAGAGCAGGACCTCTGCATTTTCAGGTGCATATTTACATCAGTGTATATTTCCTTAGGCTTCAAAAAGGTACAGTTTAAACAGCACTAGAAGCACAGAAAACAGAAAGATGCCCCCCTTTCCTTTGACAGCAGCTCTGCTACCAAAGCTTTTCACTCGGCAAGGGCCATATATCTGACAAAGTCTGCACAGAAGGTATTTGCAATCATAAAAAAGTCTGCTTTAATAACGTCACCTTGAGCCTGGGTCTGAGCCTTCCTCAGAGATGCACAGCTGCTTCTGAGGGAGTCTGTCCAGCAAGGTGTGCACCATGGGGTCACAGGAGCTGCAGGAAAGCTGCTGCAACCCAGCCACAAATGCCCCCAGCTGTGCTCTTTGCCTTGCCATCATCTCATGTCTCTGGCATCCGTCCTCTCTGCTCCCAGCCCTGTGTCATGCCAGTAATCCCATGGCCACCCACAAGAGTCCTTAGGTTCCCTTCATCACCACTCATCCTAAACTCATTTACTTCTTGCTTGCTTTAAGATGGACTCATCACAGTTGTCTGATATGACTCCTCTTGCACAGCCCCCCAACTTCTACCACCATATTGGCTTCTTCACACCCCAGTCACATCCCAGTCAGTTTTCCAGCACTCTCCCACTCCTAAAGACCATCACAAACAGATGAGTAACTCTCATACTGAATTTTCATTTATTTTTAATAGACATGGTGAGTTCCCTGTGTGATACCTTTTGTGTGTGTCATCACCATCTCCATCATTATTTCCAGTATGCAAAAGCCTTTAAGGCTCTTTGTTCTATGCCAAAATAATTTTGCCATTTAACAAAGGGAGGCAAAACCCTGTCAGTTTTCTCAGTTGAAGTTTGGTGCAATATAAAGATTGGAAACCACCAGCATAACCAGTTCTTAATCCTGTGGTGGTCTGCAATATGTTCCAGTGCTCAGTGGTCCTTATCATTAGAAAATGTTTCTGATGGCTAAAATAAATCTTCCTTGCTGCACATTAAAAATGTTACGTGTGCTATTGCCACTAGATAAGGACAATGTTTTACCACAGTCTCTGTTGCAGCTACATTTTACATACATGAAGACTAGTTCCTTCTTTTTTCCAGGGTAGATACAGTCTCATTTTTCAATTTTTTCCCTGAGTTCACATTTACTAGACCTCTAATCACTCTTGTTGCTTCTGTCTGAGCTTTCTCCAGCATGTTAGTAGGGCAGCTAAATATATCACTGCTCTTCTTTGAGATTCAAATCGGCCTTTATGCTATGAATTATCCCCAGAGCTCCCGTAGGCTTGGTTACTAGCCTATTCACCTAAATCCTTTGCTAAACCACCACTTTCTAGGATAAAGCCCCTATTCCTATAGGTAAGCTGCCTTTATTTATCCCTAGCTTCATGGTCTTTCATTTGGCTGTCAAAATGTGTACTGTTTAACTGACCTTTCTTTAACAAGTAATCCAGATCAATTTTTCTAGCTGATCTATCCCTAATGCTTCTTCACCAGTTTTTTGTTATCTCCAGATCTTCCACCAGGACCAGAAAGGAAATCTGTGGGACCCTGCAAGGAACCCCAGGATGACAAACTCTCATTTACAGGCAACATTTAATCTATTCAGGATGGGCTCTTTTGACTTTGCAGATCTCACTTATTTTCACAGCACTGTGCGCACTGAAATCACATCTTACAAAACCCTAAATGTGTTGTGTCATTGCATTTACCCTCACCAAACCTGAGGTCTGCTCAGGAAGCAATAGCAAACATTCTATCTGGAAGGATCCTACAGCTTTCCTAGGGAGTAGCAAAGGGTTTGAGAAACAAAAGCTGGTGTGTTGCTTGGAAAAGAGAGAGAAATGTAAAGGCGGGAAAACCATTAGACATAGGAGGAGTGTATCTGTATTCATTTCATAAAGATACGAATTAAGTGCTGGAACTGACTATCTAAATTGATTGCATCTGGTAAGCATTAACTGAGTACACATTTCTGAACTGTTTGCTGCTTTTTTGATCCCACTGGGTAGTCAGCTTCTGATATTTCCACTGAACCGTGTTTAATCATGTTTAGCAATATTTTAGTGATAAGTGATACCTCCACTTCCAGCCTTTGATGCATATGATTATATTACCTCCTTCTTCAGTGAATGCAAAAATCCACTGGTGACTGGTACTATTGACGTCTGAGGAAGTCAGGGCTATTATTGTTTCAGTGTTCAGCATGCTGTCGCTGCACTGCTTTGATCCGTGGCCTTATGTGGCTTTTTAAAGCAGAGGAGGGTGGAGGGAGAAGGGTTACTGGGCTTGTAAACATTTCTATTACATCAGATTAGTTTCCCTGCCATGTAAAATCTGCTGGTGTGACTCAGACTCCCACATTTTATAAAGTCAGTTATGTCTACCGGGACTACAACCATTCTGAGAAATTCTAGATAAATGTGAATTAGTTTTATTCTTATCTTATTACACAATGTACAATTGTACAAAAAAATGCCCTTTTGTTGACTTTTAGTGCAGATGTGCAACCACTGGCAGATAATGAGAACAACATGTTCCCTGTCTCACCCGCTCTTTTATTCTTTGGCTGAGAGTCTTAACCCAGGTTTAGGACTAATCCATGTTCCTTCACCGTGTTCTCAGCTGCTCTCCACCCACCTCTCAACTTCTCTTTTTTCAACTGCAACTGCACCACGGTGACCTGAGATAGAAGCCACTAAAGAGCTGGAGTCATGTTTCTCAGGGCAGATCATTCAACCACTTTTACCCTGGGAAATAGGGCATGCTTTTCCACAGTTATAAGATCTGGGCAAGACAAATATTTTTTTTTTTTTTTCCCTCAGTTCGGTTTAGGGCACTGCCGGTAGCATGGGAAAAGTGATAGTCATTACCAGCACAAATATTAATGTCTCATATGAAATAATCTGGGGCACAACACGTTACATTTTCCCTTCAGGACTTTCTGGGCAGGATTTTCAAACACTCCACTTCATCACAGTCCAAGTTTGCAACTGCTTTGTTATTTCCCACAGATTTTATTGCCAAAAGTTTCCACAGTTGTCTGCTATTCAAGTAATGTCTTACCAGAGTGGTGGTAATTTTCATTTTGTTAGGGAATGAACAGGGTTCACCAGTTGTTTGCAGAGATCTTTAGCAATGGCTGTGATTTCTTCAGCACTGGGGCAAACCAAAGAGTGTTTTTCTTTTTGGATGGCCTACCTGCCTGCTTCACAATGGCACATCACTATTTCTAACTTTTCCAGCAACAGTAAATAGTGTTCACTCGCCCCAGGCAGAGGAAAAAAACTCACCACATCCTTAAAGAAAATATGATGACAATTTGGAGGGAGGCTCCAGATAATTCCCCAGGGTTCTGCAATGCATCTATGCAGCTCTGCAGCACAGAGAGTCAAAACCAATGTTTTTGGAAAGTACAGGGTGGGACTCACAGACAAATGAAGACAGTGAGTGAGAAAAAAGATATGCAGGAGATTGTGAATGATCCTTACCAGTCTTTCACATAGTGGACAGAACATCATTCTGTAATTGCTACTAAGCAAAGAAGCCACTAAAAACCATACAAGAAACAACTCAAGATGCTCACTAGATCAGCCATCATGGTGGAGTGCAGCTCGGAGGAATCTGCAAGGGTGATGCAAGAAAAACCATTGCCACACACACTAGGGTCTCACGTGGGGATAGGAAACAGGACTAGAATACAAACCAAGCAAGCAACCTTCATTTCCTGACCTCCTTGAATGAGCTTCTTGGTCTTTCTTTCTGCACCTGTATTTAACCCCACACTCACGGCCAGTTTTGAATTCAGACACCTCTGGGAGGACAACCCACTGCACAGCCCCCCTTTCCTTCAGGTGAAGGGGACCTTGGTGTCTTTGCGTGGGAGATGAGGTGGGTGCTGACAGCCCTGCAGCCAGTGAAGCCCTTTCCCACGGCTGCCATGGACCAGCGGGCTGTGGGAGAGGCCGGGAAGATTTTGTCACTCAGAGGAGTGTGTCACTGCAAGATATGAGCCTAAAGATGCTCTATTTGTGGGAAAGCATTTTCTTATTAACCAGCCTGTATTTGACAGGGTTTTTACGGAAACAACAGCCTCCCCCAGGGCAGGTAAATGTGACTGTGGCAGCAGTGAGCATTCCCCAGGGCCTTCCTGCATCTAGGATACAATTAGATACATTTGTCTGCAAATGCTTTAAATATTTCAGCTGGTATGCCATTAAGGAATAAGAAAGGGTTTCATGTGAAGAGCAACTCAAAGCACTGCAAGGCAGCCAATATCACAGACAAGGCATAAGAATGATTTGGGATAGATAATGGTTGTGAGTAATGTTATAAATGATCTCATAGACTTTTTATTTTTTTCTTCTGTGAAGTAAATGACCTTCCTTCTCCCACTTAGGGAGCTGTGTGGCCATTACAGTGTGAAAAATGTTTCTCTCAGCCAGGACCACTCAGTACACTTTTACTGAGGTCCATTGGATAATTTTAATGACGTCTGCTCATTTTCACTCAGCACTTTCTTGTGGTCTTGCCAAGACACAGCACAGACAGCAAGGAACAAGGGCTCTCTCACAAGGATGCAGGAGGTTTCACACATCTGGGTCTTCTCTGGTATCTGAAACATCACTTATGCACCTTTGCCTTTTCAACTCCAGATTCAGTGCTAGTGCTCTTACTGACAGCAATAGGAAGATTTACTCATATTACAGCTAAATTTATAAGCGTCAATGAGAACCACAGCACAATATGATCAGACATTACACCCCTGAAGGAGCAAACAAAATATCTGTCATTTAGAGATCTGTTGGGCAATAACATGAACACAACAGGCCTGTGAGGATGCAGACAGTGGCAGTTTTCTCTGAGCAGAAGGCCAGAGAAAAGTGTGTGACCCACAGCACCAATGTGATGCCACCAAGTGGGTTATCAGTGGACATCACACAGTGTCAGCAGTTGACTCAGGTTTTCTCCTCGCCTTTCCAGGCCATGTCTTGCGGGTGTCACCTCTTTCACCCCTGCTATTGTACACATAGTCACAAAGCTGTAATGTGGAAGTTCTAATTTGAGACATGCCTGGAGGCAGGGCTGCCCCAAGATCCTGTCTTTGCTCTCTTTCTGTGTTTAGGCCATGACAAATAAGCTCCATTTGGAAAAGAATCCCACTTAGGACCCACTGAAAATCTTTCCTTTCCTCCTTACTTGGTAAAATTTTCCTCCTTTCTATCTCTGTGGCATATGCCAGCGATGTGAAGAGAAAAAAATTATACCTTCATTGTGCTTTTGCTTTCAGGAGATACTTAAGCAGGAAATCTTATGAAAGGAAGCCTTGTGCCCTGGTCAGATTTTATTTTTCTGGATGTCTAGTAATGGGCAAATAGCATGCAAAAGCCTTACATACTTGTTATATGTTTAAGGATAACAATACAGTATAATACAATGCAATACATAATTTGTAATCATGTATTCAAAATTGTTAGACATTGTAGCTAAGAGTCCAACTGAGACATATTTAGGAAGAGCAAAACCCCCACAAAAATATTTCTGTGATATAAATTATTAAAATCCTTATTAATCTCATCCATTCTACTAGTCAAAGCCTATCTGAAGGATTCCTGCATGGAAAAAGATTCAGCACACATGGCAACAATTGTGAGACTTTTTTTGATTCCCAAATTGCTATATTTACCACAAAAACTTTGTTTCAATCAGAGTCCTCTTGCAAATGTGTTTCAACTTAAAATGTCAGTCAAAACACTCCATCAAAACCTGAAGCCCTGCCTCCTTTTTCATTCAGAATTTGTTCTGGCAAAACTCCCCTCAAGTCAAGCAGAGACACCACCACTGCGGACAAAAGCTTCACAGTTTGACTCAATTACCTTGTCATCTTCACGCAAAGAAATGGATAAAGATGCAAACAAGCCATTGTCCTGACACATCACGTAGCTTTTAGGCAGGATACTTTGTTCAGCCTCTAAGAAGGCCACCAGACCAGCGCTGGCAGTGATCATTGCTGCTGAGTTTGAACCTTTAATCATGGCAGTCCCGCAGTGATTCTCAGCTCGCTCTGCCATGAGACCTGTGACAACCCAGGTCAAGCTTGCAAGTCCTGATGCATTTCTGGTGCTCACACCACCACTGTGGTCTCCTGCCCAGCCCCATCTCATAGCCTGGTGGGAGCACACTCAGGTACATCCACCCTGAGCCCTGGAAACCTGCTAGTGATAAACCCGCAAGTCCCCATGCCTGTTTCACAGCCTTTCTGCCAGAACATAACAATTGCTTCCCAAGGCTTTCTCTCCCTTCTGCAGATCAGGTCTGACAGCACCAGGATGTGGGCTGGTTGCTGGTGCCTGGTGAGGGTGGCTCTGGTGCCAGACTATGAGATGTAATTGAGACATGGGCAGGTGACTCCCACATGGTGCGGGATGACCGGTTGTGTGCAGAGACCTCATGCTAGACTAGCAAATTATCACATCATATTTCCAGGGACAGTAGATGGTGTGTTCATGCCATATCAGAGTACACTCCATGCTACATTTGACAGAATATTTCTTTCAAGACTATCAGTGTTTTTCAGAAGCCGTAGACCAAAATATCTGATGTAGCCCATTTACCTTATTCTCAACATCATTGGTCCCTAAAATGTACAGACATTCAGGGTTAAAGATTGCATGGATAAGAGATGCCATTGTGCAATGAAATGTCCATGTTTGGAGTTGAAAAGGAAGATGATTTAGTGGAATATTGATTTTATAAGGAGAGGGTAAATTACAATTGGTGATTGGAGTTAGTCCAGCTAGAGATGAGTCAAAGCAAATGAGAAGATTCATGCACTTATGTTATGAACTTAGTTTCCCTTACTTAGATAATTACTTCTCTGTCATCGTAGAAAACCTTACAAATGCAAATGTAATGTCTCTGTGAGATAGGGAAGGGTTGTTATCTTCCATTATGCTCACAACAGAGGCCCAGAACGTTCAGGCAATACCCACAGGGCTTGTTGTGGTTCCTCTTGAAGGTCACCACCATGGTCCAAGCCACTAGGCCACCCTAGCTGCCATCAGATCAGGGATATGATTGACCATAAACCCACCTCAAAGGGTCATTCTCACACTACCCCCACAGTTGACATGTTTACATCCTCTGATCCCAATCCCTGGAAGTATAGACACATTAAGTATCCAAATCCCTGCAGGCTTTCAGGTTCCCATTGACCAGGGTGCAATGGTAGGCTGGTATGGGTAAGCAGAAAGGGAGCTTTTGGAAAAAGGTATGATACCATCACCCGTGTTGTGATCAAACACAGAGAGCCCAGGCAGACTGCTCTCCCCTACACCAGGAGCTCTGAAAATTTCTAGAGGCTCTTTCCACCAAGCTCAGACTTGTCAAGCTCAGGGCACCTACCACGACCCTCACTTCTTTTTGCACAGAGGAGATGGAAGACAGTGTATAAACTAAGAGTTTGCCCAAGGCCCTAAATCAAAATAATAAGCAGATGTAGAGTGCAAAACTATTTTGCAATTGTCAAAAGCAAAAACTTCTGTTTTCCAATGTAAGAAAATTATAATGGTCCCCTGCAGAGAGGTTACTGCCATGGGGTAAACCCAAAAACAGTCCACATTTAATAGCTTTGCACCATTAGTGACTAAAAATAACGCCAAACTTTTACAAAAGTTCCAGACTTCCTCACTAGGGAATCCACAGATAATAGAGGTATTTTTATATCACTTTTTTTTTAATTTGGGCCAGCTCAGATAAAGCATAGACCACACACTGAAAGACTAGTCACTCCCTATTATGACAGCCATCTGGAATCCTCTCAGACTCAAAAGTGCCCAGGCCTTCACTGGTTTATGACTGGAATAGGCCTTTGCAGAAGAACAGAAAGCATCAAATTGTAAGCTGACCAAAAGCTTAAAAATAAGTAAGAAATATAGTCCGCCCTTTTAGCACTTTCTTGGGGTCTGAAGAAGTTCAACGAATAAAGAATGAGAGCCACTAGCCCTTTCTGACTTACTAGGTCAGGTGTCAAACCCAGATTATGAGCTATCTGTCCATCTTCTTGGTAAAGGGGATCTGTTTCCATCATCTACAAAAGAACAGAGACAGGACAGTTTATCCGACTATAACATGAAAAAAACCCCAAAACAAAAAAAAAAAAAAAAATCCTGGTGGTCTTCCTCTGGGTCCTGTTCATATTTTTCATGCTTTCTTTTACCAACCTGGAGAAGCACTGCCAGCTCAGCTGCCTGGCTCGGAAGCCAAAGTCCCACAGATGGAGCCGCCCAGCAAGAGTCCTTGGGCTCACAGTGGTGACATCAGCTGCTGTCACCCCTCTCTGATGCACAGAGGAGTTGTGGGGGTAACTGTGGCATGTGCATGCATGGTCTTGCACAAGGTGGTACAGAGGCAAGGCCTGGCAGTCACATTCCTCCTGCCAAGCATCCTCAGGATTGCTGGCGCTGCTACTCCTCAGGGTCTTCCTTTCTCCATGCAATGGTGGCTTCCAGGTGGCTTTTCCAAAGCAGCAATCCTGTACTTACTCTTCCAGTATGAAAAGGAGGACCAGGATTCCAGACAGGCCATACACAGGGATACATCTCGTGTCCATGCCCCAGTGGTTCTGTGGAGGCCAACTGCAAGAAGATGCATGAGGATATGATCACTCCTGTCACAGTTTTCTCACAGCTTCAGGGCTGCATGCAGGACTCAGAGCAAACTCCAGAGAGGGTATTGCAGAACACTATCCATCTTTCCAAAAGTGGATGCTGGGGAGGACAAACATAAGGCCAAGGTTCTACAGGTTTCATACCTGGAGATATTAACTGAAGTGCACACTGCTTTGTCAACTGGGCACCTGGGCAATGAGAAAATTTGCCTTGATTTTTACAGCAGGACCACGGCTTGTGAGGTTGTGTTGGATAGATGCTGAAGATGGCTCAGAAGAAAAGCACAGAGTAAGATGCTGAAATTCAGGTCTCTAAATTTAGCTGTCAATCTCATCTGGCTGTCCTCATCACTGCCATATCCCCTTATGCAGATGCCTATGCCCAAAGCAACCCCTATTTAAAACAAAACAAAGTGAACTTTTTCTTATCACCCACGGGGCTTTGTAACACACAACATTGCTTTTCTTCCAAGCATAACAAAGGTCTGTGGCAGGATTTATCAGTGCACCAACAACACACTTTATTCAGCGCAGGTGAGAGAACAAAGCAGTGCCTCCCTGCCTGCCCTCAAGGACCTTACACAGTGCCTACACAAACATTAGCAATATGTGTAGCTGTTGCACTGCGCACTTGCAGGGTGGAAGTGTCAATCTGATCTCCTGAAAGGGTATTTTTCATGATGCCTCATGACATAATAGTCTTGTAGCATCTTTAATTTAAAATAAAAGCTCCTGCAGAGGATTGCTTTTACAGTCTTCCCGACCTGAAGAACTCAAGCAGGGAGATGGCATGAAGACAGCTATACCTTAGAGGATTCCACTCCTGGCTCTTTCATTGTTTGTTTGACGGTAATGCAAAAAAAGTTCAATTGAGATCAGCATCAGCTGTGCTGTGTGTCACCCAAATATGCAGAGAGATGTACGTGCAGGTCTGAAAATCTGTAGGCATATTTAACTGGCTGCTTTTGATCTGTACAGCACTGTGAGGCAACAGCAGCTCTCACTAGACAGATGAGCAGAGGCTGAAGGAACCAGAGGTCAGGTCTGTACAGTGTCATCTGCAGGCACATGCACTACTGACTATTAAACAAGGTGGTGTCAAAGAAAAGACATCTGATTCATCAAATCATAGACCTGTCCATGCACTGTATCAATTTGAGGGTGATTTTTAATGATTTTTGGCCTAAGAACCCCAAAAATATACATTTGCATCTTCCTTCACAGAGAAGAGATGCCTGACCTAATTTACAGCGGGGATACACAGGCAATACCATCAGCACAAGAATGGGGAAGAATCCCTGCAGCAGGGAAAAGAGTGGCTGAAGGTAGGGTGGAGGTCCCTGATTTGGCATTGACATCAGCACTGGGGTGTCTGCAAAGCTCAGTCTCAGGAGCATCAGGTCTGGGCACCCTCGCTGCTGCCAGGTGACCTATGTCCCCTCACAGGTGTGTCCACAAGAGGATCAGGGAGGAGAGATGGAGCATTCCAAGAGTGGAAAGATATCATTAGCTGCACAGGAATGATGTTTTTAGGTAGTCTGCCATTGCTTTTCCTCCTTTTATTCTATTTCTCTGGCATGAATAATTTAGAAAATTAATAGATTAAAAATTAATATGTGCCATTGTAGAATGTGCATGAAGGCACATTGCAAGAGATTATCCTTTCCCCCTTCATACTGAGGACCCAAAGCTGACCTTAGCTACCCCACTGGACTCAAACATTTTCAGTTTTCCTCTGTGCATTTTGGATCCAATAACTCAAGGGAAACTGAACAAAGCTGGGAAATGGAATCACCAGCCTAAAAACAAGACAGATCATGACTGTGACATTTCTACACTAAAAATTAAAAAACGAAAGCACAGAGAAAAGGACTGACTGAAAGGGTACATGAGGAATTCCCCCTTGAGAACCTGTTTCTGGGTCTTTTGGGATTAATTTAGTCAAGGAGGGGACTGTGGATACATTATAATGCCTGCTGTTTCAACTGAAGGCTATTCTAAGCAAATAAAATCTTTAAAACACACAAAGCAAAGCCATAAGCCCAAGAGAGATGGCTTTGAAGTAGTATGTTCGATCATCCTGTATGTGGCACAAAAGTTTCTATTCAGCTCAGTCTACAACAGTTTAAACAATGTCTTTTTAACAGAGAAAGAAAAGAAAAATAAGGTATTTAATGGAAAGCCACATGGTTAATGACCATTTGCAAGGAATTGCTGTGCATTCACCAGGAAGGCAAGTTTTGTGATCCAGCCTTTGGGCTTGAGACAAGTTCCAATCTTAGCAGAATCCCTTCAATGCTTAATTTTTCCAGGATAAACTCAGTGAACACCTGTCAGTGCTCTATCTATATTTACACTATTAGGATTCACATCACTGTATTTTCTGAGCTGCTACTGTGTGTGAACTTCCATGAGAACTTTCTCTATTATCTGCCTGATATGGATGTGGAATGTTTTGATCAGGGTGAGGCTAAAGTCTGATACAGTTCACTCAAAATTTTCCACAGTACAGGCTGGCTTTTCTCTGACATGGGTTGACCAAAATTTTGTTTCAATCTTTGCAAACTGCTTGTGATCTGTTCACCTTGAGTTCACTGTCTGCTTTTATCTGGTTTCTCCCCTATTCTCATTCTTCACCCCTTCTCCCACTTGTCTTTTATTTCTGCTTGCATTGCAGCTTTCCAACTGGAGATACAGCCCTACAGAGGACCACCCCAAGGTCCAAACCCATGACACAAATCACACAAGAAGCATGCAGTTAGTCTCCTATTTGCTGCCATCCCATCATTTGCTGTCCCTAAACATAGTGTCCTATGATCCTAGGGCCTGGATCCAGAGCTAGATGAAGACACTTTGGCAACAGAGGCCACCCTACTCTCCTTTTTTTTAAACATTGCTTTGTGTCCCTTCTTCTCCCCTGCCACAAGCACTGAGCATCAAGGCTGCAGAGACACAGGGGAAGGTGTGTCCACATCCACACATCTACAGAGCAGGGAAGGTCACCCTCCTACAGAAAGGGACAACTTTTCTCTGCATTTCTCTGTCACAAGTCTCCCCCGGGTGGCTTTTAAGGGCCTGGACCCCACAGCATGGAGAGGTTGGGGCTCTGCAGCCATACTGCATGGGGCAAGAAACTGGGACCTCTCCCCTCTACAGCTCATTCTGAAAAACAGGAGTGCTGGAAACATTCCCTTATATTCAGGGCTCATCCCAGAACATTTGGTACCCTCATCGTTAACCCTGAGGAGACAAGGTTCCCATAGGAGCTGTCACAGTCACTATCACCACCAGGATCCTGACAGCATCAGAAGACAGAAGGGCTGAAGCATATTTACCTCCTCCTGTCACCTTTCTTCTTAGACGTATCAAGGAAAAAGTCTCCAGCCTTTTTTTTTTTTTTTCCCAGCTGTCTATATGTCCATAAGAAACCAGCTGCTGGTTTTGCAGTCTGGCATGATCAGGTCACAGTTTTGCTGGCACTTTAATAGTTCTATTAATAATTATTGTGGTTGATTTCCATTGTCCCACTCCACACTGTACACGCTGGCCTTGCAGAGCAGTTGCTTGCAAGCCTTGTCCCCCAACACAGCTGCATTTTCTGTGGTGTGCCTGATCTACATGTAATTCATGGCTCAGCTGGGATTTCTGTGGCATAAATAGCATTACACCATTATGAAATGACAACAGATGCCAGAGCTCTTATCTGTCAAAGTGGAGCCCGAGAGTGCAACTTCTACCAGACTAGCAGCAATTAGGTTTGCAAGTGTAACCAGATCCTATTGTTAATCCCAATTCTGTTTGGGCATCTGTAACAACTGGTTATGTTGTAAGACCACGATGGCTTCCAAGTAAGAAATCACAGCATTCTCATTATGTGCTGAGTGTTCATCACATCAGACCAATTTCTCAGCATTTAATGTTAATTACTAGCTTGGGTTTGTATTAGCTGAGAGCTAAATGATGTAGTACTGCAGAAAACTATTAAGATTTGCGTCACATAGGCAAACATGACCATCCACTTCCAGAATGTGAAATGAATAATGAGTGGGTATAAAGGAGTTCTCAGAAATCCCAGCTGAATGCATTCAAGAGTAGTGCTTCCTCTTTAATGGGCTCTCTGCCAGAATGACACATCACTCTGCCTCACTGAAGTCTTTTATAAACAGTCCTTCACAACACTCTTTTCTCTCTTGTGTGTGCTGCTTCTCCTCACAGCGATAGTTGCAGGGGGAGGATGCACCTGACAGTAAAATGCTGCGCTGTTCAGGATAGTAAAAACTCCTGGAGAAAGAGAGAGCCTAACTCTCTCCAGGACCAAGCCTCCAGGAAAAGGGAAGGCAGGGCGATGTGAAAAGCAGAGTTACACAGAAGAAGTTGGCTACCAACCAAATTCCCAATTCTTTGAGGCTGACTTGGGTTTTCCACTCGAAAGCACTGCCTTGGTTTCAGACTGTAATGCAATATCTGAAAGCATCCTGTGTAGCTCCATGCATTCCTGGAGAAACCCAGGCCAGAGCTGGAGGCTGAAGTAAAGGTCTGTGAGGTTTACACAGCATTCACCCCAGGGACGGTGCTGAGGTGTATCAAAGAGATTGTTTAAAGGGAGGGAAAGGAGCTTCTTAAAATCCCTGTGTACCTTCCCCTCCCTTCCTCTCTTTCTGCCCAAGCACGCTCCCGTGCAATGAGTCACTGGTGCTTGTCACAGACTTGGGATCCCCACTGCACTATTCAGTACACAAGAACACAGTCCTTGCTTACAACACAAACATGGAAAACTAGATCCAGAGACACAACAAAACACAGGACAATTTCATCCACCCTGCAGGTCCAGCAAACTACAGACAAGATTTTTGCATGCAATGTTCAAATGAGAGCCTTTCTGAAAACAGGGTCTGGAAGAAAGGGAGAGAGCATCGCACATTTTTAATCAGGAGCTCCACCCAAGCCCGAGGAGAAAATAGAAGAGGTGCTTGCTTGTGGCTGATGAAGGTGGAAGTCAGCCTCCTGACAGTGAATGAAGGTTTATGGGCAGGGTGGGGACAGACTCTAATAGAGCTTGCAAGCAGTGAGAAATTATTTCTGCCTGATATCACAGAGATGAGAGCCAGCACAGGGATGTGATCACCACAGAGAGAAAGGAGCCAGAAAAGAAAAAGTGATGACTGAGGAGTCTAAGCAATGGGTGAAGGAAATGACCAGTGCAGCAAAGTTCCTGCTGCAATAAAAATGTTAAAATGCTGGATGCTGAGACGCTATGAAGCCAGCCAGCCAGGAAACATTATATGTAGATGAACAAGAAATCTTTGAGGCATAAACTTGGCATGTTTATTTTAAGAGAAAATACTAATTACTTACATTGGAAGGAAGAAAAGTACTTCCACTAATATCTGAGAATCCTTATGCCAGAAGGCCTGTTACATCTTTCTCAAAGAAGAAGAGTCAGCCTCTCTTTTGGGTAACATGCCCATCAATTACCTGCTTCAACAAAGTGATTCTTTTGTCCACTGCCAGCCATTTATGTGACTATTTATATATGACCCTACAGATGTTCCATACTTGCAGTCTAGGTGTGAAACTGCAGACTCACATGGAAAGCACAGACAGCATTGTATCATGAAAAAATGTTCCTAAACAGACAAATTAGAAGCAAAATTCCTTAGCAGGACTTTAAAAGATTGTCCTGCCTTTAACCAGTTCCGCGTTATGAGATACAGCACTGAATCTAAGATACAGCGGATCCGCCACCGGAGTAAAAGTGCTGGAAGTTACAAGGGAAGCTGTTCAGTTGCCAGCTTTACAAAGAGAAACTCTGTGTATATCCTTCCTTGCTAGTTTCTTTGGTTTAGAGGGCCTTCCCTTTTGTGCCTTTGAACATGCCGTATTTTTGCCTAGATGCGCTAGAGCCTCTGTTACTTCAAAATCATTGTTGGGAATTTCCACAATTGCAGCCTTCTCCTGCAGTTGGAGGATAGGATGGCTTCTGACAATGAACTTCACATACATGCAGACAAGAAGGGCATTGTGTGGCTTGCCACTTGCCTTTGTTTCCCTGTTATGCAGAATTTGCTTCTCTCATGAACCTGCCTAGGGCTGCCAGGGACTAGTGTTGCTAGTGCGGTGTTGGATACGTCAGTCAAATGCTGAGCTTTGAACAGAGAGCATCTTGCTCTACAATTAAAATGAGCTGCTATCTGGGGAAAGGTAAGGCTGTCAGCTCCAAGGAAATTTAACTTGTCCAGTAACCTCCTCCCTGTTTCAAGACGCTATGACCTCCATGAAAAGACACTACAAATTTTGTTAGTATAGCTCTTTCAGTAATTCAGCTAAATCCTATTGAACTACTTGAGCTACTTCATTTCATCTTTAACAGCAGACTTAGAACCTGAACACTCCTGTAAATTGAAAACAAATGTAGGTTAAATACCCAGAAGGGATTTGTCTACCTACCCCAAAAGCAACTTAGCACTTTCCCTCCTCCCAACAACTTCTTGCTAAGAAAAAAAAGTACTAGGATCACAGACAAGCTTGCGGCAAATACAATAAGGTAAAACAAAAATGCAACAGCAGTGGAAGATAAAGAGGAAAGCATATAGAGTAAGAAAACTTAATTCACAGCTTCACAAAAATCTCCAGTTCCATCCTTTTTTCACTTGGCTTCAAGGTTTCAGGATACCTGGGAAGGACAAGGGACAGAGGTATTCACAAATACCAGGTTTTGCCTCCTGTCTAGGCTGACTTCAGAGGCCAGTTTCCCAAGGACCTGTCTGGAGTCAGTGGAGAAATGCAGGTAACTCCAGAAGACAATTCATGAGACCTTAAGAGACTTCAGATCTGGAGCATCCTTGGAGCCCTTTCACTCCAGCACAGCAGCTGACAAGTGACACTGGCTTGAGGTAACTTATAAGTCCCCCTCTTGATACAGTAAAGCCAGGAGAGGGCCGGAGGGAGAAAATGCAGCTCCTCTCTCTCGGCTGAGGGACAGAGTGGGTCTGCCCACTGGACTGGATGATTTCTCTCCACAGGCTACACCCCTCAAGGTGCCTCCTGTGGCAACGTAACCAGACACAAACTTCAGCTGGGCTTCAAACAGGTTTCTAAGGAACAGCACCTTTCTTGTGAAGAAGGGATGATTTCCCACACACCAGTCAGGTCCATAGATTTCCTGGCACAAGACAGCATTGTACAAAAGTGGCTCTGCTCTCTGCTGCATGGTGCTGCTGGAGAGCTGGCAGGAGCCCAAGCAGGGGCTGAGCCAACAAGCTCAGGTCTTTCAGAGTTGTCCTGTAGCCTGTGGGTCAGCTCAGTTAGCTGGGTTGTGTGTGAAAAGGAGCATAGCCGAGGACCATAGGCTTAGTTGGTGCTCCAAAAGGGAAGAGAAAAGGAAAGAAGGGAAAAGCCACTCCAGCAGAGAAAGTTGATAACAAAGTTTGTAATTAGGAGAAAGGATGTCAAATGTTTCAAGGCTCTTTGACTGTAAGTAACCAACCTGGAACACTTAAAGAAGAGTGAGTGTGGGTGTTCTGCAGAGACAGATGCCCCCAATTAGTAATTATCCATGCTTAAAAGAAAACTTTAAAGTTTGCTGCCTTACGGATTTCACTGGCAGGGTTACTTGTCAAAGGAAGTGCATATGCATAGTACTAATGTTAGTAAGGAGTGGGATTTACAAATGACATTTATCTCCAGCATTCAAAGAATAATAGCTGAGGAAGTGAAGAGCTAAGGAGTGCTTGTTTGGCTCTTTCATTACTCTGGTATTGTCAAAAACTGGCATACTTGACTCTATGGCTCCAGCATTCTGGACTGTGACAAATCAGTCAAAAGACCAAAGTTTTCGTATATATAGAGAGACAGCTATATATAAATATGTGTGTGTGTGTGTGTGTGTGTGTGTGTGTGTGTGTGTTCCAACATACACTGAAAACAGTTTCCCTGATTCTCCCTGCATCATTACAGTGATCTCTTTTAGTTTGGCCAAAAATATGAACATTGTGTCATCAAATATGACCCAGAAGTAGTACTATCAGAGATACTGCATTCTTACTAGCAGCCATAAACAAACAAACAAACAAACAAACAAAAAAACAAACCAGAAAACCCCAACAAACAAATAAGATTATAAGAGCATTTACACTGCAAGAAATGCTGGATGCTGAGCGGAGGTATTAGCAGACGGCTAAGAATATTCCTGGACATTTCTGGCCCCTGAAGGAGCTTCTTTTAGGGTTTGTACTTTATTAAAGAAAAACTCCAGCCTCTGGTCATGGTGCCACAGCAAAGGAATCTGTCTAGTTCTCCTCCTTTGACCTACTTATTTGGGTTTGGGCTGCTATTTTCATGCAAAGTATTTGAAATCAGCCTCATCATTACAGCAAAGAGCATTATCTCTCGCTGTTTTCCATCTAGCCCCAAGAATAACTCTGATGTCAGCAGGAAGCTCTCTCTCTGGCAGCCGTCTCCTTGCTGCCAGCTTGTTAGATGAAAGGTCAGCTGGCTCTGCCAGCTCCTCGGACAGACCCACTGTGTGGGGTCCTCTGCTCACACCCAACTGCCCAAGCAAAGCAGCCCTGGAGGAAACCACCTCCTGCTCTCCACTTCCAAGATCCTGTTCAGTTGCCTGTCCTCATTTACACCAGCCAGCTGCAGTCCTCAAAAACACACACTGCAGGAGGGGCTCTGCTGGTGCCTCCCAGCCCAGCCGTTCCTCATCCACAGCAAATATCCCATGCTGGAGCCCCGGGATGGGGGAGAACATCCCCATCCTCATGTCAGGGCTTTCCCAGCAAACAGCTGGCATGTGGCTTCCACATCTGTCCTCCTGCAGGACTGATGTGGAGAGAGGGAAAGAAGGCAAAAAGCTGGGACTCAAAGTGCTGACTTGGGCACACGGAGGGAGCACAGGCTCATATTGGCCTCAGCAGAAAGAGTTGGGATATTTTGTCCGTTTCAGGAAATTTGTCCTCCAGTTGCAATACAGCCTAGAGTTCCTTACATGAAATCATTCTTCCAGCAAGGATATAAGAAACTACAGGGTGAACAAGAATAACCCCTCCGGAGTCCAGGCCTGAACACCCAGTCCTAACAAACCTCATTCATATCACTAACAACAATGGCCATTTTGCCTGAGGAAAGACAGAGCTAGGACTTCAGAGTTTGGCCCAAATCCTAGACTATATAAATAGATTTCTATGAATCAAAGCTCCATTATGTAAGACATAAAAATAAAAGAACAAATGAGAGGAAAAATAAGCTGAACTTCAGAGTCTGCAGTGAAGCATCATCTTAAGAGTCTGGGCACTGAGTCAAGACACAGATCTTTTTCTTTTCTTTTATTTTTTCCTAGTTTGCCTGCTTTGCTTTAAAAGTGACTCATCCACTTGCTCCTCCTTTCACCAGCACTTCCCATGTTGTTTCAAACATGCCTGTACATTTTAAAGCTCAGCGGGACCATCCAAATTGCTAGATTATCAACTGCACATCTACACTTGCATTTCCAAATTAGAGGGGAGAAAGGGATGTGCCCAAACAAAAAATGCCTCAAACACGTCGTCAAGGTTAGACAAACTGTGGTGCGAGGCATGCTGCAGTTTACAATGAATTGAAATGTGACTAAAGGCAGCATGTGACAGCCTTCTATATTTAGTGGTGGCTTTTGCTTTTACACTCTTTGAGATACCCTGTCAGAAAAGCATCTATGTTAGTGCATCTCAGCAGAAGAATGAGCCCCTGAAGGTGTAGGAAATCTCCAACAGTGGCTTTGTGTACATTCCAGTTGTCGCTGGGGCATTTGTTTATACACATTGCAGGCTCGCCTCCCTCCCCAACTCTGGCACATTCTCATCCGCTCTTTGCTTTGACCAGGGAGTATTTTTAGCTGATGTAGAACAGTGATTTCACCATTGGATCTCCTTGTCACACCTTTTCCACAAGCCTTTAAAAGAGAAGGCTTGAGAGCAAAACACTGTGCCTGTTGTAGAAGTGCTGTAGTTATCATTCTGGTAAGAGATGAGATACATATTCCATTTGCATTTTCCTTAATTTATGTTACTTGCATAGCCAAAAAAGTGAGGAGTCTGTGTTTTCTACAGGGCAAAGCTACATAGAGCACAGTTTGGTCTGAAGGGTTTTCTTTTGTTCAGAGAGATTCCACTAATCATATGTGCACCCTTTTAGCAGAAAAATTTTTTTAAAAAACAAGCCAATTATATATATATATTTTTTTTTTTTTTAATTACCCTGAGTTGTTTTTCTTTTAGGAAAGGGAGATTTTTTTTTTCTTTTATTGCAGCTTTTATCTACTGTTTGGTAAATAAAAGCATTTCTTACAAGCACTTGTATTACATGCATCCCTTTAGGTTTATAAATAGTTACAGAAAATTATACTTTTTTCATAGTCCCCTTTCTAGTCTGTTTAAAGCCTTGCCTGACTGCTTTTAAAGAGGGCTTAGCAACATTTAGATAACATGGTGATGCATGCATATAAGAACAGCACTAATAGTCTAGCTGGGATAAGCATTAGAGCATTCCCACTATTCCAGATTTCCATAAATAACATAAATTAACGTCCCAGCTATTTATATGCAGTACCAGCTACAATGGCCTTTTATTTCATTCCTTTTTTTCTCACCATTTGCTAAATCAATATTCAGCCAACATTCTGGGGATGGCATCCATTTTTTTTGCAACAGGCTGCACAAGCACAATGGATGTTGCATAAGTTTAATGGGAAACAGTCACCAAAATGTCTCACTGCAGCCCATTGCTGCTCCTTATAGGCCTCTCCACTGGGAGATTTGCAAAACAAAAGTAAGGCTTGTTTTACAAGAAGATCCTCATATTGTCATCCCCAACCAGGATGACAGTCTGCCACTGAATTCATGGCAGCTGTGAGACTATACAAGAGTAAAAACATTTCTTTGCATAGGCCAGGAAAGGAAGAAAACTCCCATCCTGCAGACCTTGCAGAGATTCTTGGTCCACAGCCCAGCTCTAGACCTATACTCCATGTTTCCAGGGTTTGGACATAGTATTTTGTGTGCTACCATAGCAACTGATGCTCACATATCTTCTAGCAGATGGCAGTTCCAGGAAGGAGGCCTGAAAATGTCTTTGTAGCAATAATTGCATCCCTTGGACATTTCAGAATTACTCTCTTCCAGGCTACTTTTCATGTTTCAGGCATCACTGGTTGGCATGTGGCTTCATGAAGTAAAGACAGGGTAAACTGGAAGCTGCCTTACCACTACCAAAGCCAGCTGTACTGAAAAAAACATCAGTGGAAACTTTTTAAAAAGCATTAAACAAGTAAATGCATGGAAAAATGTGATGGAGAAGAATCATGAAGGATGTTGTGCAGGCAAGCTGTGTCTTAAATCTAGCAGAGTTTTCTAAAGGAGTTCACAAACATGTAGATGTAGCTCATTTGGTTGATAAAGTAAGAACAGATTTATAGCAAGGTTTAATAATAACCCTTACCAAGGGCTCATAAAGATGCTAAACTAGGGGAAAAGTTCTCCATGAATTAAAGTTAGAAGAAACAAAGAGGAGGAATAAACCTGGAGGTCCTGTGGAGATCTGTTCTGCTGGTGTCATTAAACATGTTCACTAACCACCAAAAAAAGGCAATGGAGAGTAAGCTAATGAGGTTTATCGATGATACTAAACCACTGAAGCTGTAAAAATGAGTGATGACTGTGCAGAATCACAATTCAGGACCATGGTACAAAGCAACACGGCAATAAGAAGATGTCAGACAAAATTTGGTGTCTATGAACAGAAAATCTATGTATATAAGGAAAAACAACTGAACTTCAGAGGTAAGTGAGGGGTTTGGAGCTGCCTGTTAACCCTCTGAAAAGTAAATCCTGGTGTTACAACAGCCTTTTCTACAAACATGATATCTCAGGCTTTAGCAACACCAAAGGAGCAAATGGTATCTCCAGAGCTATTAAGAAAGAAACAGAATCTAAAATCCTTGTTATTTCTGCATTTTGAAACATCTATGGAGTTCCAGTCCTTCCCCAATTAACAAAATTGATAAAGGAAAATGAAATTTTTTTTTTTAAAAAAAGGACACAATTACAAAAAGGACAGACACACACCACCAGTGATTAAAAGTATGAAAGAAAACATTGAAGAAGCAAGTAAACAACCTAGGAGTCCTACACCTAGAGAGCTCAGCAGGGAGATGAAGGTTACCTTTGAATGGCATGGACAAGTTGGACAGGGAATGATTATTCACTCTTTTTACACAATGGGAAGTACACAGCCTCACATCTTGAACCTACGAGGTGGTAGTTTCGAAACCAAAGTAGAAATATTTCACAGCGCTAAGGATACACTGAGGAATTACTTTCCACAAGATGTTGTAACTGCTAAAAGTTTCCATGGGCTCCAAAAAGCAATTGGACAAAGTCATAGAAAAAGACCATCCTGAGCTATTCTGCATAAAGATGCCACCTTCAACTCAGGAAGTTTCTGGGTTAGAGATTGTCAGAAAATGAGAATATACCTGTGTCACTGGCACCCCAAAACCATTTTCCTGTGTACTGTCAGTCACTGTCAGAGATAGGGTACTGAGTTAACTGGGGCTTTGGTCTGGGTGGTCACAGTCCCCTCAACCTGCATCATCTGAGCTGTAGGAACTGATCTCAGGCTGTGCTAAACATGACCTTGCCTAGCAGTTTTGACTGAAAGCCAATCCCCATTAGAGATTGCTTCAGATTTACCATAAATTAATAGGAGCACACACAGTTATGGTACTACTCCATTCTGCCTTGGCATCACGTGCTCTCTGACTTCAAACTAAAAGGAACAACTCACAAAAAGCATAAAGGGAAGCAGAATATTTTGTATTAGGCTTCTTCAAGCCCTCTGGACCTTATTCTTTTTCCATGCTTTGTTTTCATCCTTATTTTACCTGAAATGCCATAGAGAAAATGAAGACCCACTGATCCAATAACCTCCCTCACCCATCAGCTCTTTTTCAGAAGGAAATTACTGCTGTTTGGTCTGAGTTTTTCTCGTGGAATAAGGAAGGGCCAGACTCTGAAGATTGGATTCACCCTAAGTTGGACCTCACTCAAATACAAGTCACATCACAATCACTGCCACTGCTTAGAGGATTAAAAATTACAAGGCTAATAAGAATGAGAATCTGCCCCTAATGTACCAAGTCCCTCTTTAGAGTCCTATTTGGTTCATCTTACTGTGCCTGCTGTCCCATTAAAACCTTAAAGAGATCTCATAAATATAAAAATACCCAAGAGCATGGCAGAGAATCCTGCCCTGAATAATTGTACTGAAATATTCTAAAAAGGAACTTAATTTCCTTCTCGATAGTCTCAGTAATACTTTGAAGAGAGAAGAATGAAAGTAAGGACATGCATTACATTCTGTAGAGGTACAAAAAGAAACCTTTTCTCAGTGAATACATCAGGGGAATATGTCTAAAAGGGCATATCTGTGAAAATATGACCTCTGATTTTGCCAAGGTCAGCAAAACCTACTGTGATTTGCTTTGTAAGTGTCGGTCACACAAGTTAAAGCTGCCTCAAGGCAACTTTAACTTCTCTACCCAAATTCAACAAGACATGACGTTTTTGAAAGGTTTGCAAAATCCTCCTCTGTATGGAGGAGCAAGATTATCCGGTCCAACATTTGTTTATGATTATTTATGGATCCAAACCAAGTTAGTTCTTTACTATAAATTCATATGGACTGGCAGATCCAAAAAGCCATTAAGAGCTGTTAATCTAACGTGGAACAGGCTTTTTAATTTGAGTTTCCTGGCACATGCTGTTCACGGTGGGTGCTATTCTCTTAGCTTCAGAGGCAAGAAGACCTTCACATCACACAGGCCTACAGTGCCATTTGTTGAGAAAATCTGTTAATAACTCTGGGTTACACCATTTGCTGAATATTTCTTGAGTTAAATCTGAGAAGAAGAGGGGATTGCACTCTGCCTTGAATGCCTTTATATGGCTGCTCAGAAGCTGTCACTGCACTGTTTTTGGAGACAGAGATGGGCATCTGGGGTCATACCATTACCCATTCCTTCAGACATTCCTGGTTACTAGTGTCAGAAAAATGAACTCCCAACATCCTCTGCACTTGTGGTCACATGAGATTTCATTATTGTGCTAGGAATAGGAGGATTTCCATAGAAGGTTAAAGCATTTTTTTGTCCTGCGTGAAACTGGTCAATTCTAGATGTTTCAGTAAAAGGTGCCAGTATCTTATTACGCAGTTGTATGGAGTAGTGTGATATTCAAAACAGTTTCCAGTTTACCTGCACTAGGAAGAGAAAGTAGTTTATCTTCTATGATGTGAGTATTTATCTCCTTAATTTTTCCAGATATCTTACACAGGCTAACAATACATACTCTTTTATTGATGTAAATGTCTAAATGCCTAACAGTCCCTTTACTTTCTTCATATCATGTAGCAAGGAACATGATAGATTGTTGAAAAAGTATTTGCCTTTTACTGGAAATGGTTATCTTTCAATTTCACTTCATTTTTATCTCAGGCAGTGCTATATGCATTGTTTGTGTGCCATAGGGTGCTCTGTCTCCTGCTATTCATCTCCTGTCTAATGAGACCAAGCCCTTTTAGTCAACTTTCCATCAAGAAGTCTCCCATCACTTTTGTTGTTTTATCAGCAGATTTCTGTATCCTCTCTAGAAGGACTGGCCAGCCTCTCCATGAGCATATCTTACATGACAGATTTATAATGCTTTTGCAGATGTAAATGGTATCACCTCACTCATTTTTTAATTGTCCGAAGCATATTGCTGGTTTTCTGATAACCATGGTATAGCATGTGGTGTCTTGATGTTCCCATCTACAAAAATATTCACAAATCCTCCTGGTTTGTTTTTTGTTTTTTTGTTTTCTTTTGTTTTGTTTTGTTTTAATTCCAGTTTGTACATCACTTGGAGATCTGAACACTCAGCCCAGCCTCTGCCTGGTGAGGGCCACCGAGGAGGTTGAGCTCTGGGGGGTGAGAAAGAGTTGGTCAACAGGTAACTCAAGTTAACTATTGAGAGACAGAATATATTGAGAAAGAGTTGGTCAACAGGTGACTCAAGTTAACTATTGAGAGACAGAATATGTGAATTCTAAAAAAACTAGAAAAACAGGATTTCCTTAATCTTGTCAAGATAAAGAGGGACAAGAATCTCTTTGAANGCACCCTGGCTGAGCTGCAGCCAGACACGATCACTGCTGCCAGGAGGTGATGCTTCACTTCATCCTTACAGCACCTCTACATTCCCATCATACAGCTGCACTTATTCCCATCCTGCAGCACCAGTGCTTCTTGGAACTCTCACTGAACTGAACCAGCTCCTGAAATGAGAGGGAAACAAACATCAGAAGCATAGGGAATATTCTGATGGATCAGATAGCTGGATCAGCTCCACAGTCAGCCTGAAAAACAATGTCAGAAAGAGGGTGAGAGTCCTGGTTGGCAGCAGCAGCAAGAGCAGGAAAAAGGAGAGAGAAGAGGAATGAGATGGCATCTGTCAGCAGCACCAAGCCAACAGAGAACCCCCAGGGAGAAGATAGGAAGATGTTTGTGATGCATCTGTTTCAAAATACATGTATCCAAAGACAGAAATACTGTTCAAAGTACCTGACTGCTCAAAACTAAGGGTATGCAGAAGAAAAGTTCACCTTCCCACAGAGCTGCCAGGCAAGCATCCCAGAAGTGCCAAGCCTCCAAAAGTGTTACACCACTGCTGCCAGCAGCCATCTTGCTCTATCGTCTCAGCCCTTTGCTGCTCTTCACTGCCCTCTCCTGAGTCACGAACCCAGGGCGAGTTGTGTACATCTGTGGCTGCAGTGGTTTCCCTTCCTTTCCAGAGTGACATATTTCAAACACTTGCTCTAGGTAAGGTGTTGGGAGCTTCTCCTTGTTAGCCCTTAGCCACACTGAGGATCGCCAGCCTATTTCTGCCCTGCACTTCCCAGCCACCAAACACAACAGCCCTGGTCCTGTAAGTGGTTCCCCTGTGGAACTTTTTGTCAGGGACTTTGTCAAAGGCTTCCTGAAAGTGCAGGTACTCAGGATCACTGTAGAACAATCCCAGCCATGTCTCTAAGGAGTCCATGGAGCTGTAATGTTTTATTTTTGCTTTAAACTTGTGCTTTCTCCTGTGAGTTTCCTTTATATTCAGATGAAGAAATTATGCAAAGCTTCACAGGAGGGAAAAGGTGCACAGCAAAAAAAAGATGAGATAGGGAGTGTGATTATGCAGGAATCCTGTGCAACTTGAATTGTAGGAAAGTCATTTTGTCTCCTGCACTGGAATGTCTCCTGCTGATGGGTGCAACCCTTTCCCAGTGACTGTGAAAATCTTGATAAGGAAAGTGATGAGACACTTAGTGCAGCTAGAGCTCCAAGACTTGGGTTTGCCCTCCCACGCATTTTGGGTGGGCAGGCAAACCACAGAATGTCATTTGTGAAGTCAGAAAGCATTGGGTACATTTAATTACTACATTAGCACTTGATAACTCTTTGAATGCCAAGAACTGGTTGTGAAGGGTTTGGGGTTGTTTGCACTTTGGTTTTACCTCAACATAACTATCGGGGTAGGAGCTCACACATCTGAGAGCTCGAGTCAGACCATTAATAGGCAGTTACTGCAATAAACAGGTCAGGAAATAATTGTGGCAAAGCAAAGAGCTGAGCGGCTTTGGTTTATTCTAATACTTGTCATTGTTTCTTATTCTGTATTTTCTCACTCACAAGGTTTTCTTTTCAGCAGTTTTCTATTTCCAACAATCTTACTTGATCTGAAGAAAAATAAAACAATGTAAATAAAGGATCTTTTCAGTTAAACAAGGTATTTCAGCCCTTGGGAGTTAGGCACCACAGAAATCCCCTGTGAGAATGCCCTGACCATTTTAACAGGACCTGTGTATTACTTACTGCACAGCCCATTTATCAGCAGCACCCTGAAGACTGGCCACAGCCTCATCATGCATCCCATGGCCTAACCACTCCCTTTCCCAGATATCCAAAGGAGCAGGCCAAATCCACTGACAACAAAAGTAGCCAGCTGCTACCACCCCCTTTCCCATGAGTGCACAGCCATGGGGTAACACTGCATGACACTGGAGCAGAGAGGGATCCCAACATCTCAAGGAGACATGAAAGATTCTAGTCATCCCAAATTATCTGACTCACCCCAGTAACGCAGTTGCTCACCCCGTGAAATAGCTGTTCCAGATCTTGTTGTACGAGTTCTCTGGGCATACCCTGCTGGCTCCCAAAGCCCCTTCCCCTGGGACACACACTCAGCACCTCCAGGACCTTGACAGAGACACACACAACTGGAGGCATTGCACAGCACATCTCTGTCTGACACGATGGTAAACCACATGGCCTAATGACCCAAAAAGTTGGGTGCTGTTTCTTCACACAAGAAAGGGAAATTATAGTTGCATTTGGCAGTTTCCCTGAGAACAAAAACCAAGGTATGCAGCTGTTCTGCTGTGATCTATATAAATATTTGGGTAGGCAAATACCTGAATCAAAAGGAGCTTTCTGACAGATTTAGGATCTTTCAGTTATTTTTCCATTCTTGGGATATCTGAAATGAGTCAGTCATCACAAAGTCACTGCTTCTTAATGCTGGGGGATCAGTGACAAACCACCCCACCACCCCCCCCCCATCAAGAGCTCTTCTTAGTCAGCATTTCCTTCCTGATCCCAAAACAGGAACCGAGGTATGTGTGTACCAGGACTGAGATTTGCCTTCCCTGTGCTCATTTGTCTCCTGCTCACCAGGGAAGGTGAGAGCCTTCCCACCACTCCTAGTGTGCTGCAACCCCGCCATCTGCCCCAGGGCCATGGAAATGTCCTGACACTGGGCGTCTTCTCAAAACATGCTCAGGCTTGCAGGATCCATATTGTCTTGCCTGTTGTTGAATCAGAGGCTAAGGGATTTCAGTCCTTGTTGTTCAAAGCAGGATTAAAATACTACACAAATTTGGGGGTTGGTTATGGATTTTTTGGTTTTTCCTTTCTTTTTCCCAGCAGATCCCCCTTTACCAAACTATTAACTTTGAGGGCATTTTTGTTCTCTTTCTATTTTCCCTTTAACTTCTGCCATGCATATCCTTGTCAAGCACAAATTCATGCATCGGGACACCATGGCTTTACTCCACAGGGAGTTATTAAGCCTGATGTAAACACACTATTGTTTCCATTTAGCTTATACGTGAGATGCTAAGCAGGTTTAAATCAGTGTGAATATACCTTTTCACTGAACCTGGGGTAGATTTTTGTACATGGATATCCCTTACAGGTCTTCATTCAGGATTCTACACAAACACCAAGGTAAATGGGTAAAATCACATCCTAAATCAGTCCAGTGAGACTTGCGCTGATACAACTGAGCTCATGGAGGTTTGGGTGTGCACAAACTCCTTAATTGCTAGCAACCAACCTTCTACAGAGTTGAGAGCCATATTCATATGTATCCTTTTCTAGAGAGACTGAAGGTCTCAAAGTGCCCCAGAGAGCATTTTGTGGACAGCAGTGTCTGCCCACACAACTTGTGAACTCATGTCTTACTGAGTTCAGCTGGCTTGCCAGCTCTTGTGAGCTCTGAGCCACAAGAACTTAGAGATCAACAGGACCAAGGGCTGTAGGCTCAAACCAAGTAGAGCATGCCCCAGGGCAGGGAAAGTGTGCAAAGGTGAGGGTGCATCAGCGGCTGTGGACAGCTTTACCCACCACATGGTGCAGTCAGCTGCACTAACCGTGTCACCTCTGCACCCCTGTCGTGCCTGACTCACCCACCCCACATCCATATATTATCATCCAGGACATTTTCACAGTAGGAGCTCTTTTCTACACAGAGTAAAAAGAGAAGAGGAAGAGGAACATAAAAATACAGAAAGTCCATGATTTTTCAACACTGACATCATCAAAAAAGACCATTCAAAAAAACTCCCATCCCAAATAGCAGTGAAACTCTTTGATAACTTTGTTCCATGCAAGTTCTCAAGCACTGTCATCCTGGAAAATGGCTTGGTCTTAACCTGGCCCAACCTTCTGGAGCACTATCTGTGACTCTATGTGGGAGTGCCAGGCTCTCTGCAGTGGGGCCACTAGCCCACAGAGACACCAAACATGCACCAGCCCTTTGGAGTAAGTGGGTCTAAACCCCAGAGTGTGAGATTTGACACTACCAACAAGGTGTGCTCGCTCCTACTGATTGGAGTGATGTTATGTGGAGCCCCAGATGCCATACATGTCACCTGAGGTTGCTGAGAGAAAAGGGCAGATAATAAAAACAAAAGCCACAAAATGCACATAGCAGATGTTTTTCCTTGCAAATGACACTGAGGTGTTCAGGAAAATAGGTGAGTGCCTGCTTATTGTCTAATATTTGCAGACATTTTATTTTCACTTTTATCATCCTTTCATCCTTTCACAGTTATTTCTTTGCTAATGCTTTTCCCAGCTTCCTAGAAACTAGTTCCAGAACAGTACTGCTATGTCTTCCTTTTTCATTTAACCTTCCTGTCACTGTAGTTTTACCACTGTGGGTCTGAAATTCATTCACGTAGAAGCTCACTGTGGACTGGTGGTTGTGTAATGTCCCTTTGGTTTATTATTTAATCTTCTTTTCATCTTGCTCATGTACAGTATCTATGGCTGCATACATTCAGCATGGTTATGAAATATCAGATCACTCTCTCTTCTTCCCAAAATGGGAAAGAGAAAGGAAAGGGAAGATTTCATCTCAATCCCCTGGTATCCTGCTCTGAGTGTTATTCACTGTGCTAATAACTGTATCAGCATGTTTATAAGCTGATATGCTTTTAATTGTTTCAGTCATTCTCCCATACACATGAAGTAAGCACTCTAATGGGTTCTGTACCTTTCATCCTTTATTTTATTGTTAATGGTATCTCCACTAATATAAAATGATGGATGAGTGCAGTCTGAGAAAAGCAGAAAAATCAATACACATCCAGACTCCATACGAGAGAGTAGAGGAGCTGGGGCTGCCAGGCACTGCAATCCCTCTTGGGCCAGATGACAAGAGCGAGGCAGCAAGCGAGGAAAGACACACCAGCAAAACATCTCCTGTGGAAACAAGCAGTGCCCTGGGCATCCAGCACACTCATCCTGCCCCACCATTATACCTCCTGTTTGTAAAGAAGGGGGTTCCAGCCACACTGGATACACAGACAGCTGTGCAGCGCGGCTGTGAGTACGGCACTCGTGCTGCAGCTGGGCTGTCCCACAATTCAGGCAGCACACGTGGGTGGAGTTACCCTGCACAGTGACTGGGTTGCCTTCTTCCCAGGCACTCCCTGAGGTGAGATCCAAGGGGTCTTGAGGAATGAGAGAAGCAACAGCAAGCCTTTTCCTTGAACTCAGCAACAGATGTGTCCATGCAAGGAGGGGCCATGCCCAGACTCAGGTGTGGGCAGACTCATGTGTGCTTGAAAAATTATGCCCCAAAACATGTGATGGTGTTATGTGGTGTCAAGCAGAACAGTGAAGCAGCTTTGTATAACTTGTGAGGAACACCTGACAGTCCTCTGCATGGCTAGAGGAGAGTGTCACACAAATTCTGCAGGAACACAACATCCTCGTGTCACATTCAGCCATCAGCCAGCAACTGTGTTAATAATGCACAGGGGCAGCCACTTGCCATTTCCAATTCTCTAGACATCTCTGTTTTCCCTAGAAGAAAACATAGCTTGATCTTTGGCCATCCTGTTTAAAAAATCAAGAATAATTATATTTTTTTTTTAATTTTTTTTTTTAATTTATGGTTTTTTAAGGAACAGGAACAAAAAAGTCTAACAGACACCAAAAATTTTTAATGCATTTAGGGAAATAAACCCGAAAGTAAGGAGAAGTATTGTTTGTTTTAAAACAAGAGCCCAGCCTTCCCATCATGATGTAGCCTGGAGTGGGTATCGTACTGCCAAGTTATAAGAGCCTGTAACGGAAATGCTGACAGACCTTCAGCACTACCGCAGTCACAGTCGCTCTATAAATAGACTTTGCAAATGCTTGTGACATGGGTTCAAGTAGCCACTTGACAGCAACTGGCAATTTGACCAACGATTATTTCAGAAAACAATCACAGATGAGATCTGTTTGTCTTTGTACTCATTCTTGCAGGTGGTTTGGGTGTGTATCCTACCTATCCTCCAGTGCCAGATACAATGCATTAAGGATGTTGTTCTGGCAGGTACAATGCTGCCACTCAAACAAAGCTGTAATATGACCTACTTTGCTCAGTCTAGTACAATTCAATAATAAGTGGCCTCTATTGGGTTTCTACATGTAGACAACATCAAACACATTTCACTGAAACATTTTGATATTGATTTTACTCAGTCTAGGAACTTCAAAGTGGGTTCTTTCCATGTCATCTTGAAAATGCATCCTCTTGCCCCCATGCTATAGATTCTGCGTTAGTGCACGTGCATGTGGACTCCCTCAGCTGCTTGTCATCCCTCTGCTCTTTGTGCCTAAACTAAGGGCAATTGCCATGTCCCTTTATCTCCTTATGGCAATAACTACTTTGTATAGTAATGTAGGAGCTGTCTCTGCTGCTTGGCTTCCTTACAGTTACCCAGCCATGCCTGGTTTTTAACCAGAATGAAAAATAATGCACTGATCCTAAATAGAAGGACTGGGGGTACTGGAGGATTGTTTAAAATTTGTGAGCCTGTTTCTTTAGCTTTAGGGAATGTGTTAAGTTTTCATCATGCATTGGCTCATCTCATCATGTGTTCTGGGGCTCTGTCTCCCAACTAAAAACTTCATGGAGATTTGTTTATATTCTCCACCTATTGGGATTGCACTGTTGGTTTCTTTTCTTTCTGTTTTCTTGCTTTTGGGATAAGATCTCCATCACTTAGGTAGAGACCCGAGTGTAGCAGGCATCTTTTTAGGAGCTAACTAGAAAGTGGAAAAGGGCCATCAGAGACACTTTCAGATAGGGAGTAAAAGGTTGAGCTTGAGTCAGATTTCCCAGGATAAGGTGATACTCTTTTTCCTAAAGTTCTCATGGTAATTTCAAGTGTGGGGAAAGTGTTCCCTTCCTGTTGTAGTTTGTTGCATTGTTTTTCTGCACATAATTTCACTACTGCCACGGTTCCATTGAAAGTCAGTTTCATCCTGAGTCAGCCTCATGCAGAAAGCAGCTGAGGGCCTTTAGTCCTGAAGCATGGGTGTTTAAATACGCTGTCCTGAATATTCCTAAATCCTGCAGCAGGAGAGACCACTGGCATCAGAGGGGATCAATGAAATGGAGCCTTTCCTGGGTGTGGTCCATGTTCTTGCCACATATTTGGGATTGAAAAAAATATTTTCCTGCACAGGGTCAGGAGGTGGTGTCCTCTACACTCTGCCAGAGCAGCCGAGAGCAGATTCCTGTCCTCATCTATGAGCCAATGCAGGTGACCAAGGGAAATGTCCATATGTCTCAACCTCAAATCCACTCTTCAAACTTGAGTGTGTAGTATTTAGTCAGAAAAAAAAAGCAAGTAAATGTTCTTTTTTAGGGTCTTTTTTGATGGAAAGTCTTTATGTAATCTATTATTATGGTGTGCTGGGTGTGATTTTTATTATTTTATTATTATTATTATTATTATTATCTGACTAGCATCATTAGGTCAATGGCAATTATTTTCTTGTAGCAAAGAATTTAAGAGCACCACAGCAAATTAAAATCAACAAGCACCTGAAGCAAAGGAGCAGCAACATTCTTCCGCAAGATGTCAGCTCTCTTTCAAACACAGCTTTTTCAAACTTTTGCTTTTTCATCGGCACAAATGAGTGTTCTTGACCAAGTGCCATTTAGTCGGTAATCTTTCCTCCTAAAAAATTAGTTTAGATAAAATTCATCACTTATATTCACAGCAATTATTTCCTGTGAATGTCATTTATTTGAGAGGCTGAACACAGAAGATGATGTCATATCCCAGTAATACTGGAGGAGGTTTGGAACAAAGCAAGACTAATCACATGGGGCACCTCATGAGGAAAATGTTTAATCTGGGAAGCACAGACAAGGTAGACAGTGGCACTACCCATCACCAGAGCCCTTCACAGCACCTGGGGTTCCTGGTGCTTCCCACAGCTTTCTGCCCAGCCTGCAATAGATAGCCTGTCTGGGGCTCCGGGTTTTGCTCGGATGATGTTTTGGGTATTTCTGTGGCTTCGTAATGCCAAATGCTACCTGCTCAGCCAGCACTGCAGAGCACACAATTCTCACCACGACTTTGATGACAGTAGATGGTTAAACAGCAAAAAGCGCCAAAGGCAGAAAGGATGGGGTTGTTGTTTTAAGTCTGAATCCTTATGGTGATGGGGGATGTTAGAGCACTTTCAGCATACATTACCAAAAAAAAAAAAAAAAAAGAAAAAAAAAGAAAAGAGCATAAATCGGGACAATTTGATACTGCCAAACTCAAAAGCTTCTGCTGTTACATTTCTTTATGCATCAGAAATACTGATTAACAATTGCACATTTCTTCCAAAGGAGCACACACACTCCACTGTGGTTTAAAGAAGGTGGAGGAAACCCTGACAGAGAATAAAGATGAGCTACAAAACCCGTAGTAAAGGAATGCCTCAGTGGAAATCACTTTTCTGCATCCTTTCTGCTTTCCCCAGAGCTAAGCATGGTGCTACACTTAACTGGGGACCAGATCCTGCTCATTTTTTCAAGGCCTGTCATCTTCAGTTTCTCTCTTTGTATACACCAATTGGGATTCTGTCCTACATGTTGAAATAAGGATATTAGCTAGCAGAGAGAATCCCTTCCTGAGCTGAGATAAAGTGATGGAGTCTGCTTTATGAATGCTAAAAGAGAACGTGCAGTGTCTGGAAAACACTACACTGACCTGCGGGGTTTGAAACCTGCCTATAAAGTTCCCATTTAGAAGAGATGCTCTCAGAGTGGGTAAGCCAAACTGTGCTCTTCCTAAGTGTCTGCTAATAACCTTAATGGAGTGCAAAAGCATAGAGAGGCACCAAAAGGGATTTAAAAGCAGAGAGAGCAGGAAGAGCAGTAATGTCACTTCATACATAAAACCCCACACGCTGAATAGCACAGGGGTGCTGAGGTAGGCAAGAACCTCTGGAGATCATCTCATCCATATCTTAAAATGAACCACTCCAATCTACACATTCACATGTGCTCAAACTGGGACACAGACACCACATCACTATCATTTGACCAAAAACCCTGGAGGACCAAAAGCATTGTCAGGAAAAGAGGAGGTTGGAATCATAGGATGAGATCTGCAGACATGCCTGAGGGTACTGGCACTCCTGAGGCTAAATCTGCTCCAGACTCAGTGCTGCCTGACTTCGAGGTTCAGATTCATAGGAATCGAAGCTGCAGGGCAGAAACCCACATTCCCTACAGGCTGTGTGCAGAGGATGAAAAGCCAGATAGTGAGCTCTTAAAACACTGGCAGCATGAGCAGGGAGCAAAAGTAGGTGGCCATTAGCTCCCAGAGTAGATGGGACAAAGCTCCTCAGAGACAGCTATGTTCGTTGCTCCATTTGGAATTCTCACTTGGAGCTGGCTGCCAAATCTTGCCAAGTCATTTCATGCAGGAGGCAAAGAGCTTTCCTTCTCTGTCCCAGCCTTGTCTGCCCTCCAGCCCACAGACACAGCACCGGCTGGGACAGCAGCTGTGCTGACAGCCCCATACATTTGGTGTGAGCAGGCTGTGCGTGCAGGGCACTCACCATATGCACACAGGCTGACCTCTCTGCCGAACTATGACCGATTTGGATGAGTCTTCACCTACTCTTTTGATGACATTCCAGTTGTAAAGGCCCAAACCCTGCCAGGCGAGCTGGGATCCCACAGGATGCAGGCTTTCAAAGCAGTTTCTCCAAACGAGGCAGCGCAAGAGTTAAGCTTGGTCTTTGCGTGTTCTGGGGAAATACTCTGAACACTCAGGTGAGATAGGAACTTACACACAGTGTTGCTCTGAGGGTTTCGTCTGCACTGTTTACAGAGACATTAAAGCAGCAGTTTCTTTTGTCAGGGCTGGTGGGAATTTGGTACTGCTCTCCCTCAGGGGGTTGAGAAATCCCACCCAGGAAAACAGAACACACCCAAAGATCCTGCCGAAGCCAAGTGACGGTAGTGGAGGGGAAGACATGATCAAGGATCATCCTGAGGATTTTGAGCACCCAAATCGCTGCCAGAATCTACGGGGATGTCTCAGTAGCAGTCGGGGGAGGTGGGGGGAGCGTGTGTGGAAGCAACAAAAAAGTGCGTCTGGCTGGGCCAGGCCCTTTCCTTCAAGCGGCACAGCCAGGCTTTGAAAGACAGAGAACAAAAGGCAGACTGGCAAGCAGGGAGAAGAAAGTGCTGGAAAGGAATTTGTTGCTACAGGAAGCTCAATGGTTTGTCGTAAAACAGACTGCAGTCCTGTTGTTTCCATGTTAAACCCTAGAAAGGGGCAGCTCCAGCACACAGTGGATTCTCTGGTGAAAAACCAGTGCAGGCTTGAAAAGAATGAAAGGCAACTTCACCTTCCCAGATGTAGTAAAATATAATAACGGAGACCAAAATATTTTTCCTTTTCTTCTCCTTCCAGAAATTCCCCAGTTTCATCTTTTTGAGCCTTAAACATTGATTTAATTCCAGGCTTGCCTTTAAGAGGCAAGAAAACGTGCAGAAAACCTTCTAGATCCCAAATCTATGGCAACACTTCCAATTTTCATTACCAGAAATAGCAAAAGGAAATGAAAAGCAGGTGTGGGAAGGTTTTTCTGAATGATATCAGGACTGTGCTTTAACCTGTACTGGAGCAAAATACACATCTGCGCATGCCAGGCTATTACCTTACTGCATTGTTCCCTTACAGTTACAAAAAATTGGCAAAAGCAACCAAACACACTCAAGTTCTTCTAAGCATGTTTGCTGACAGCCCTTGCCACCAAAATATTTCACTGACCTTTGACAAAGACAATAAATAAGGTTTGCTAGGCTGTAGGAAGGAAAAAACTCAGGGCATTGGGGATCTCAGAATTAAACAAAGGAAAGGGCAACATGAAAACAACTTTAGAGATCAGTAGGAAGAAAAATAGGCGTCTCATTTATCTCTCAATTACACCACGTCCTTGCTTTTTTGCATACATTCATGGCACTTTCTCTGAGTTACTTGAGATTACTTTGGTTTGATCCTGCCAGATGCTGAGCAACAAGCCACAGCCACACTCAGCAGTTTGCAGAGATCGGGCTGAGATTAGTCCCAGATTATCTCGGTGCAGCCTGTGAAAGCCAGTCATTCTGTTTTTCATTTCTGTGGCAAACCTGCGAGATCCTGGAATTTGTTCTTTCTCCTCCTATATACCATTCAGCGAAGCAAGAATTAATGCCCCAGAGCTAGCTGTACACTGCCAACTCAAGCCTTTAAAATGAACACAAAAATCACAGCCCAGCCTGAACAAGGAAATGTAAGCCTGAACCTGGCCCCAGTGACAGCGGCTGCTGGAACGGCCCCCCGAGGCAACTCCAGCACTGTAATAACCTAAGTAAACAGGGATGGTGTTTTTTCTTTTTTTTTCTGTCCTCCGCCTTGCTTCAGTGGAAAGGGGTGGAAAAATAACTCACTTGCGTACACAGTCATTTAGGCCCAGTCATGATTCCTTTAGAGCCTGTGCCAATGGATTTTAGTCATTTTCTGGCAAAGGTTTCCCTTTCAACCACAAATACTGAATAGTTACTGGGTGAGTCACCACCCTGAGTAATCTAATTCTTTGACCAGTACATGCTTGCTTCCTGCACTGCAGAATGTCTTTCTTCACTAGGATATTTTAACATATGCCTTTTGTTCAGGGTTTTTCTTTCTTGCAGTGGCCAGTGTTGCAGGGCTGGGAGTCCAGAGGGGTACAGAGGAGTTCAGTCCAACTTCCAGGGCAATTCCTGCTGCAGATCTGTGGCTGCTTCAGGGCTGAGAAAGGCACTGTGGCCTGCTGGCCTCCCCCTCTTCAAATCCAGCCTGTGCTGTCCTTGGGAGAGTGGCGACCTCAGGGTTAGAAGGTAATTTTTCAGACAGAGGGCCTTTACTCAGCAACTCTGGTCATAGCTGGAGGCATCATACAGTTCTATGCAGCTTTACCAGCAAATTGTAAAACAGCCAAACCTGCAACATTTGCCTTGCACCAGTGTCCCAGTCAGACCCTTGCATCAGAGCAGCCAGTGCCCCAGGGCTGCTCTCACTGACTTTAGGAAGGGAATGCTGATAACAACTGCATGGGATGGTGTTGGTGCAAAACATATCAGCTGGTGTTGGTACAGCCTTTTGCAAGGGCTGTGACCTGTTTTCCCTTTTCTCATGCACCAGCTTTATAAGGAAATGTACTGCAAAAAAATCACAGGGGTTTAGAAACACTGCAGAAGAAAAATATTCCTTTTCTCCTTTAGAAGATGCAATGTTTCAGGAGAAATTAAATGCTTGAGGATTACATTGTCATGAGTGTTCACAAGACACCTTTTGAAGAATGTTATTAAAATCTTTCCTAGATCTTTCTTTCACAATTGCAGCTTTCTGTTTCATTTCCTATTTATGGGGGCCCATGCTTTCCTCAGGGCATCTTCTGACCACTATTTACTGAAAGCTTCTTCTCTTCATGGGAGAAAAAGAAAAGAGAGGCAGTGAGAGGGGAGGATTAAATTATACTCTGATATTTTCATTACAAGAAAAGGAGGCTATAATACAAGTACTCTAATACAAATTTATGATCCCAGTAGGAAAATCTCAGAGAAAGGTGTCTTTGTGCATTTATGAACATATAAGCACTGCTGACAAACAGAGCAGATCCAATTGTGGCTATGTTGGATAGCCTGTATGTCTGCTAGAACGATAAGATCCTCTCCTGACCTAATCTAGATGAACTCAGAATTACTAGAAGAAAGCAGAGCTGTTCAGGGACACCTCTGAAGAACCCAGCTGGCTGCAGCAGCACTGTCCACAATGTGCCAGTCAATGGAGCCCAGGACAAACTCCATTTTGTACCTTTTCCTAGAGCTGGGGCTAAACATTTCCATGTTTGATATGAAACCAACATAATGTTGTTGTCTCTGCTCCCATTGTCCTCCTGTCAGCTGACATTTTTCCATCATTACTGCAGAAGCACACCAAGTTGGATTGGGAAGGACAGGATGATATCACCTACTCCAGTTCTTCTCAATCTTGGGTGCATTAGGAAAAGCACTGCCAGCAGGTCAGAGGAGGTGATCCTGCCCCTCTACTCAGCCCTGGTGGCACCACACCTGAAATGCTGCATCCAGTTCTGAGCTCCTCAGTACAAGAGAGACATGGAGCTCCTGGAGCAGGTCCAATGGAGGGCAATGAAGATTATTAAGGACCTGGAGCATCACTCTTACAAGGAAAGGCTGAGGGAGATGGACCTGTTCAGCCCTGAGATGAGACAACTAAAAGGGGGTCTCACCAATGTCTGTAGGTATCTGAAGGGAAGCTGCCAAGAGAATGCAGCCAGGCTCTTCTCAATGGTGCCAAGCAATAGGACAAGAGACAACAGGCAGAAACTCATGCACAGGAAGTCCCACCTGAATATGAGGAAGAACTTCACACTGGAACAAGAAGACCACACACTGGAACAGATTGGCCCAAGAGGTTCTGGAGTCTCTCACTGGAGACATTCAAGAACCACCTGGATGCAATCTTATGCCATGTGCTCTAGCATGACCCTGCTTGAACAGCAAGGTTAAACCACATGACCAGCTGTGATCCCTTCCAACCTCACCCATTCTGTGATTCCTTGAACTGTGGGCCTTTAAATGTTTCCTGTGATGGCAAAGTCTTCTTCTGAGGTTAGGAGGTGGCATGCGTGAACCCATGTGGCTTTTGAGCATAACCTGACATCATACCTAAGGCAAACCATCACCAAAATAAGCAGTCCTTCACCTCATCCTCATCCCCATGTGTTACTCATGTCCTCTTTCCTCCAGGGTGCTGGCATTCATATGAAGTCAGGATTCTTCAGTACAGCAGCTGAACCAGCAGGGAGCAACACACCTTTTCTTCTGGGGTTAGCTTTCCTGGCCAGGTCACAGCAGGGTCAGGCCAGCCAAACGCACATGGTGGCAGTGCAGGAAGCTGTGGGACCACAAAGAGCCAGAGGCAGCAGGGCACTTTGAAGACATTGGCTGTATCATCTTTGTTATCATAAAACTGAGATTTGGCTTGCACAGATGGCCCCTCAGGCCAGCCTGTGAAAACCACTGTGCTCCCTGGTCTGAATCAGACAGGTTCATGCTTTACAGATAGTTGTCAAACCTTTTTTTAAAATTTATTTAAGCTTCCACCCATAAAGTTTATCATCACTTAAAAGTTATCTTGGTTTTGCTCCTTAACATTCCTTATAACAAGAATAATTTTTGTCCTGTATATAAACCTTATGTGGCCTCAATAACGTGAGCAAAACACAGTCTAAAAATCTAAATCAAGCCTTGGGACTGTCAGACACAGGCCCAGTGCAGGAGAAATACAAATTTCCTGGAACATCTGTGGCCAGCACTGCAGACAAGCATTGCAGGAAGCAATCGGGGATAATATTCAGATGTTCCCAACAGCAAACTTCTGCCCCTGGTGCAGAGCCCTGATTTACCAGCCTGACTCTCAACCCTTCATGCCATCCAAGAGCTGCATCCCTCCTACCCTGCCTTCATCACAGCACTGGTTGATCTCAGTTGTGGGGCTCAGCCTTCTCCCTCCCAAAGCCAGAAGCAGTTGTATCATCATAGACATTCCGGCAGCAGTAGGATAAAGATGCATCATTCAGAAAGGCAACTATCTCATCCTAGTGACATGAAGCCGTGTCTAGGCCATCACAATTGTGGTAAGCTATTTCAATACCTATTTACCACCACTGCTAGGAAGGTGCTTCTATTTCAAGGTTGAATTCATTTAACTTCAGCTTACAGATATTGGATCTTGTTATGTTTTTATATACAGCATTAAAATACCACCCTAGGTCTCATTTCTCTGTGTAAATATCTGTAAACACAGATCAAGTCACCTCTCAGCCTGCATAAGCTTTGTCTTTGGGGCTTGCCCTAGCCCTTGGGTCTCCTCTGTAGCTGTTCTTTGAATTCCCTGCAGTATTTCACATCTTTCTTGAAGCATGAAAATGAGAAGTGGACAAAGTGTAGTAATAGCTGTCACTAATTCAAAATCACTTTCCTTCCTTTACTTCATAATGCTTTATCATACATCTATGGGTTGCATTGGCCATTTTTTCCCACCACACTGCATTAAGTGCTTGTGGTTTGGTAATTATTTGCAATGACCCCTGTGTCCTTCTGCTTAGTACCACTTTCCAAGAAAGAGCTCTTCATTCTGTGCAAGTTTTTCAATCAGAAGATAATGCAGTATGAAGTCAAATGGCTTGGAGAAGTATAAGCATATATATCAATGCAGATCTGCAGGCCAGTAATTCTATCAAAAAAGGGCAAGAGGTTTGTGTGATGAGACACACCACACCTGAAACCATACAGACTTACATTTGCTATAATTTTGGATGTAACTAGAGCTTGGTTTATTGTTTGTAGAGTCCTGAATTCACTTTTTAATATTTTGACCAGGTTCTCATATTCCCTGGAATTATACTGCTTGCGCCCTGCCTGCATATCCAGTTTTTTCAAGCTCTGAGCACCTTGACTCGCTCCTTTCATCCTCTTGGCTATGCATAATCTGAATAGGCTGATTTAAAATTTTCATCTTTAGCAGATTTTGCTTCATGCACCTTTTTCTGTACTTCAGAGGTTTCTACTCCTGGCTCTAACTTCATTTGAGCTGGATATATCCCCCTGCTTCACCCAACCTACAACACAAAAATCTCTTTGAAAATGTCAGCCTTTTTGTGATCAAATTCACACAGCTACCATCTGCAAGCAGCAGTGGAGCCTTACCCAACCTACAATTTTTTTCTTAATATGACAAAAACTCCTTCTTATTGCCTTCAGGCATTTAGTCCCAAGCTGTGCAAGTGACTCCTCCAGCTCTCCCCATCACTGGGCATTATTTACAGCTTTTAGCTTCACTGTCCATCCACCCTTTCAGCCTGGAAATCTTTCCAGCAGCACAACTTCCCCATGGGACTGCAGAACCAAGGCCAAGGGACACCATTAGGACAGCATGAAAAAATCCTCAGTTTGAGGTAATGGTTCCCATATTACATATCGGTTATGTCAGCAAGTGGCTTGAGTTTTTGGAAAACGCTCCCTTTTGAAGTTTCAAATATGCATGATGGATGTTGGTACTTTCTTTACAAGGTCAATGAAACCAGGCTGATTTCACTGGTGCAGGCACAGCTGCCAATTTTTAGGTCAGCGATGATCTCATCTTCTTCAAGCAGAATGAGAACCAGTATGCGGAGCTGTCATATGTTCTCCTGATACCCGCATGGCTACTGCAGCACCAAGGTCAATACTAATTTAATCTGCTTTTGTGACTGCAGTGAAGCCACAGCACTTCTGCATTAAGAAATCATTCATCATTTCTGGAAACTCAGGAAATGTTGCTACTGGCCAAGTGAATCTAGTCAGTGTGTCCTGAGAGAAAGCGGGGTGTGATAATGCAGTTTTCCTGCACATTATGTAGAAAGATCAAGAGCACATAAGATTAGATGCACTTTAATAAATGTTCACTAATACCAACATCTCTTTAATTCATTGCTTGAAAGTTTAGCCTATAACCTTTCAGAGAGGATGGTTAGGATCTGTAATGGTCTAAAAAGTACCGATGTTCTTAATGGACAGTGCCTTAGGTGAAGCTAATGTCGCTAGTGCAGGTTCCCACCGCATGTATCAACCTAGGATGCCCGACATGAGTGTCCTTTATTATTGTGATGTTGCCCTTCACTTCTGGAAAGCAGAAAACTGCTGTGGGATCCACCTGTGCCTCCAAGAGCCATATGCACTGCCAGCTCCTTGGGATGGATGACTCTCTGCATCTTCTGTCTTGACTGGGACCTGTTGGAAGGCCCTTATGGGCTTTTCTAAGGTTGCTCTGGCTTTAGACAAACAGCACGTCTCAGTTTCCCACTCCACGACCTGTGTGTCCCCTTTTCCAGTTGGTTCTTGCAGGTTCTTTGTTCAGGTGTCTGATTCAGCACCTGGTGGTGACTTGATACCTCCAGATGTGATGATAACATTTCGGTTCTCCTGCTTCTGATCATGACAAATTGCCAGGCTCTTTCTTTGTTCCTCATGTTCCCTGGACAACTTATCTCCATTGCCAAAGCTTGAAAGGTTTGCCATAATACTGGCCAGATCAAGGAAACTTTGGGGAAGAGCATTGGTATTTCTGGCCTTTTGTAAGATGACCAGCTTTTTCTTAAGACCTTTAACTTCTCTCTGTAGATCTTGTAGCTCCCACTTCAAGATCACCACAGGTAAGAAACAAATACGATATGGCAGGGGTAAAAGACCTCTTCCTATCCTGACCACTGCATTTGTACAAGGAAGCTCTCAAACTACCAGAGGAAAACCTTCTGTATGAGATGTCTGTGTTTTGTATCTTTTTTCAAAGCTTGTTGGTTCACATAAACACGTCTACATTTTGTGTAAAAGTGCTTCCACTTCTAAAAGATATACAAGATATACAAGAAGCCTTAGCAGTGTTTGGTAATGATAGAGAGTGACAAACTGATACCATTAAGGTTCTATTAAAAAAATTTTTTTGAAAAGGACTAAGAGATAATTATAATGAGGATTAAGAAAACAAATGATATTTTTCCTTCACTTTTTAAAATTCAATGCTTAACTCTCTAGAAGGAAAAAAACAAGCAAACAAAAGACATTTATACTGTATATAATATAAGCTTAGCTATGAAAAATATGCCTACCTTATTTTTATGGTATTTCAGCTTTTGTTCTATAGCTTTCAGTTTGTTTTTAAACTACAAAGACAAGCTTTCTAGTGTTGTTTAGTGCATAAATGTACTTTATGTCGTTATGATCCACAAACCAAATAACTGACAAAGCTGGGTGTTTCTTCAATAACTGGAAAGCACTGTGGGCCTTGCTCTTACAGCTTAATCAGTGCAGTAATAGGACCTAATTCTGCTCCCATTCAAGTCAACTGGATTTTCACTATTAATTTTTATGGGAGTAAGGTCAGGAAATATATTGCATGGAATTAAATACCTGACAGGTTGGGTGTTTTTTTTCTTTTTTTCCCCCTCTTAAAGGGCTAATTCTTCACAATGAATTGCTGGGAGCTACAATGGAAATGGAGAATGTGTTGCTTCAATCTTCCCTGGCAGTGCCATGGTTTTGATCTGTATTACAAAGGATTACTGAACATGAAGAGACCTGGTGGCTTTGAAAACCAGCCCCAGAGTGGCTGTGAACATATTTTGCCCCACATCCCACCCACTTTCAGTCCATACAGCTGCCTCACAAATAGTTTCCTCTTGAACTGTTTGGATGCAGCTGGGAGCATCCTAGACCACAGAGCAGGCTCAGGCAAGCACAGTCCCTGCAGCTGCTGTCAAGAGCACACCTTGAGCAGACACTGTGCTTACAGACTCCCTGTATGGAAAACAGTCAAGTCTGCTCTTGAGGGTGGTGTTGGCATAGTCAATATTGTCTCTAGAGATTTCTGGGGATCTCCGAGTGCTCTCTGTGACCCAATTCAGCTTCTGTTGCACCACTGTTTGCCCATAGCATTACCCTGGTGTGGGTGGAAAGAAAAACATGTTGTCTGCCAGGTACAGCTGTCGGAAAGGGCTAGGTCCTCCCTGCTCTGAGAGGAGCACGCCTGCATACTTATAGGAGACGCCATAAGGAGAGGAGTAGAGCTGGGCTGTGCAGCAATTAAGGGCTAAAGCTGCAGCTAGCACAGTTCAGCCATGCTCTGGGGATGTCAGTGAATGCTACCTCGCCTGTTCCAGCTGAGGATCTGGCTTCTGGCATCCTTCTTGTCTGTCAGAAAGGCACGAAATGCAACATAGCTGTGAGCAAAAGAATAACAAAGGTTTTCGTCAGCAGCAAGGGTTAGAGAGCTGTATCAGTTTCTTCAATCGCTGACGGAATCCCTGCTGCTGGCCTCATCACCTGCCTGTTTCAGGCAATCTCTTCTCTAGGCTGCCTTAGCCATCTGGTAAGATTACAAACAGAACAAAGCAGCAGCAAAGGAGAAGAAGGAGTAGGGGCAGGGGGAGCTCGTTCATCCTGCCTCCCCCCTATGTCTCCTTTTCATCCTCTGAATGTGTAAATCCTGGCTGTGGCCAGGCTCCTAACAAACTGTGTATGCAGAGGTAGCCAAGGCTATTTGATTCAGCTCTATTGGAAATCTGATTTCTCATTGGTCTTACACAAAGGTCTATTAATTAGGGCTGATAGAGCTTAGTAAAAAAATCTGCTTGGCTAGCAAGGGCACTCTCTCGTTTGCTTGCGCTTTTCTTAGATCTTGCCAAGATCTCAAAAATAGAGGGAGCTTAATTACAGTCAGTGGATTAATCTCTAAGGGAAAGAAATTGTAATTAGCTCTTTGAAATGTGCCACTTTTTCTTCTGGGCTTTCAGAGTTTGTCATTGTGTCTGTCTGTGCTTCTGTAGGACTAGAAGAAAGATAATTCTGCATACCTTTTATTCTCATTTTTCACCCCAAGCCAGAGATGCAAATGGCAGCCTGACTTCATAAACATTTCCAGTTGATTATAAATAAGCTCTTGTTTCTTCATTTTTTTTCTCTTAAGTCCTGCTTGCTGCTTCCCTTGGAGCAATTCTCTGAAGCAGTTGTCACTTTGGGTCCTGCAGCCAAGGCTGCAAAGGGCTTTTGGTCTCTCTTTGGACTTGTTCTCCCCTTCATGAGAGGAACAAGGAAAGCCTGGGGTTTGACTGTGCCATTTCGAGCTGTTCATGTGATGTCATGAGTTGTAACCGCCCGTCAGTGATCAATGGGGAGGCAATAAACCCAGTGCCTCGTAGTCTATCATTTATGTTCATGTTCAAGTAGGTTTGAAGGTGAACAGGGGTGTTGGGGAGGAAATCTAAAGCCAGAACAAGGCACTGCAAGAGATTTCGGTGAATTCCCATTTCTCACACATGGGAATTAGGCACAGGTTTAAAAATCACCTTGATAAATGAGAACGTGTCCAGCAGAGACACACCAAGCACTCTGATTTATAACAGTCATTGCATGCACTTATGTTCCTAATACTCAGTGCCCACAGTGCCTTTGCTGTTGACTTTGCATACATGTAAGCTGATTTTCCAGACATGTACATTGGGGTACATCACACTTTGGCAGGCGAGACCAAACCCGTTATGTGCACACAGTGGCAGTGTATCAAGGAGAAGAATAAAAAGAGAAAATTAAATACTGTCCTATGGGGGAGTGAGCATGGAAGGATCCTTCAAGAGGTATATCCCTTAATCCTTCTGCCTAGTATTTCATCATTCCTCAGCAGTGCAGTAAAGCTATCCCTTCATTAAAACTCTCAGTCCTAGGAAAGGTGACCCAAACTCCCCTTCCATCCATTTGAATCTTGCTCTGACAGCCAGTGACTTGTTAATTATTAATATGAAATATTTGATGGTACATACAGCACCTGAACCCAGTTTAATGTATGCTCAGGGCGACTCTCTGAAGCTGAAATCAGTCATTCTGATGCTTTGGATTTTTCTACTGAAGTTTTGCCTTTTGCTTCCTCTTTTACTTCCCTGTCTTTCTTTCTTGTGCCTTTGTGCCTTCATGCTGAGTGTCTTCTTTCATCTCAGCAATGAACTTACAGGTCTGCATTTTGATTCTATTCCTTTATGTACTGATCATGCTTAATGGAAAAAATAAGAAACAGGACACAAACCCTGGCTTCTTCCAGTCCCCAGAAACCCTATTTCTTTTTTCCATCTGAAATGGTCAGCCCATCCAGCAATCCACACTTTGAAACACTGCTCATCTCTGCATACCCCTGGAGTCTGAGCTGTGCTATTAGCCTCAGCTCTAAGTGTGATCACATCACTCAGAGCTAAACATGTGCTACATGTGGTAAATACAGACTTTAGAAGATTTATCTTCTGTCTCAGGGCATGCCTTTAGGATGCAAATCTCCTCTTTGGAATGATTTGCTCACTATGACGTTATGGTTTCCCATCTGCATGCTTTGTCCACACACACACACCTTGCAGAGGTCATAACTACCTGCCTGCCCCGGATGCAGCCACTGTTACTTTCATTCAGAATAGAGGGATAACATCTGTTTGACTCCCATGCAAGCTCTTTAGCACTGATTTTTCAAAATAATTTTCTTTTATTAGGTCAGGTCGCATTTGGCTACACCACTTCTGTCCTTTTGTTTGGGTAGCATCTTCTGTGCTGATCAAGAATCCACTTTAGTTAATGCTCCCCCACCCTCATTTGCAGCAAATATTTTTATCCACTTTCTTGCATTTTGCACTTTTGAGAGTCATGAGCCCTGATAATACACAAAGGCTGTGCCAACACAGTCCCGAATCCAAGCTTAGCCCTGGACAAAATCCCCCTCCCAACTGGCAGGAGCAAATCCCAGAGCACCCCAATATTATTTCTCTCTTAACATTAGAGTCAGCTCAGTTAAAGCCTCTTTGAAAACCTGGCCACCAGGCTATTCAGGAAAATAGAAACCAGCACAGTTACTTCCAAATAGTGTTAATATCAAATATAGCAAAGACACTTGAACTTGGAAAATCCTGATTGTCTGATCTTTCTTACTTACTGTACCGCCAGCATTCATTTTATGATCACCAGAATACACACAGTAGTTATATGCTTATTATATTACATCCATCCGTCTCTAAGGAAAACATGAGCATGTATTTAACCAATATTCTATTGCCTGCTGTAATTCCAGTTCATGTTAGGGACTTAGCAAGCAGCACATAGCAGAAGCAACAAGCCCCAGCCCTTGTTCCTCCTCTGCTCATCCAGCAGCTGCACTAAATTATGCACGTTGTTTTTCCTGAAGAATCTGTTTAAGCAGCATCATAAACCAGCAGTATTTGCATCACTGAGACAACCTTTGTTCTACTTAGCACAAAGTATTACTCAGTATCTGTGTGCAAAAGCAGAAGGGGAGGTGATTTGGAAAGTATTTTGGAAGAGTTTAGAAAGCAGGATTGAGATTTTATTATTATTATTATTGGAAATGTGAACATTTTCTATCACATTAACTGACTTTACAGCAATTTATTTTGCTGCTATCATAAAGGGAGGTAATGAACCATGAAGTTTCTTCAGGAAATTGTCAGCATCTGCCTGCAAATAATTTTCAAACACGTGAGCCATAAAGGAATAACACAGTGATTCAAAGAAAATTGCTTGTCCTCATCCTAAAGGAAAACCAGTCAGTGTCATTGATGTTGGACACATTCAGGAGAAGGATCTAGTTTAAAGACATGTCAGTGGTATACAACAATGGAAAATTTAGATGCATGTTAGTCATCTCACAGATAAGATTATCTCCTTTGAAAGCATATGTTTCCACAGCTGGAAAATCATAGTGAAAGCATAATCAATAAAATGAGAAGAAATTCAACAACCTGCTTTTTATTCTCTTAGGGATCTCACTTTTAAAAACAATTACCTCTCTGTTATCTGTGACACCTCCTTTGTTCCCCACAGTAGGTGCCTAACACTAAATCAAGACTGAAACCCATATCTAATCAAAGATAATAGGAAATTTAAAAGATTTCCTTATCAGTTCCAAACACATTCAGCATCAGGTAGTAGTTATCTTGGATTAGGAAGCTTTCTGAATGTGATTCACAGATAGACTTTACCTCATATCTCTCTAGCTTTGGTGACAAACATGGTACCGAAGAATAAAGCAACATCCCCAGATTGTGATATGCTTGAAATCTATGGGAAATGGATTCTCCATGCCCATAGCCTTGTGTGTTCATTTATGGTGCAAGGGGAATATAAAATGCAACCAGCTATATGTGAAGCACTTTATTCATACCATTAGTGGGTGTAATTAACTGTGCAAGGTACCTGGCAGTGAAAAGTCAAGCTCATGTATGTTTTAATCTTTAAAAGTTTCCCAGTGATAGAAAAGTTGCATATTTTCTCTATTCAAGCTTTCATTTTATACAGTTAGGATATCTATCATTCCCTCTCTTGGGTCTTTTCTTCCTTGATGTAATAAGAAAAAAAGGGGTTTCATCTTTTTTTCGCTTTATTGATACATTATCATTAAAAATATCTCAGGCCTTGCTATGACTTCACACAAAACTGGTCATTAATACTTCTCTGACTAGGAAAAAGCCAGTGTTTGTCTTCATAGCAGGTTCACTGGCCAGAGAAATGTGTCACTAAACTCATCACAAGCAGAGTTAGAATTCATTGATTTACTCATTTTCCCCCGTGCTTATCACTTTAACAACTCAGCATTTCATAACTTTTGAATGGCTTTTTCTCTGAAATAAATTGGTGAGGTAAAAAAATTTTATTTACTTCCATTTTAGTGGTGAAGAACTGAGGCAATGAGAGACTAAGTGACTTGTCACAGGTCACAAAGGAATCCAATAATGTATCCAGGAACAGAGACCAGACCTCTTTAATACCAGTCCAGTGCCCTAGTCACAAGAACATCTTTCTTCTCCTTTCTCCCTTAATAACCTCTAACTCATTCCTTCCAGGGATTCTTGCAGCAGTCTGTGTCTCTGTTCACAGCTTGCTTGCTTTTACCATAATCCCATCAAAATCTCTATCCTTATGGTGCTTTCAAAAACATTTTATATTTATTTCTGATATCAATACAAACAAACAATCACAGTATTCTCAAAGTAGCATTATAGCAAAATCAGTATGAAACAGATGGAACAAATAAAATGAGGTGATGAAATGCCACTCTAACAACAGTGAGAAGACAATATATCGCAAACAACACACAGTCTGCTGTTTCTCCACTGCGTATGTGAAAAAGCTTTGTTAACAGAAATCATTGCTAGTTATTAATCAGTGTTATGGTTAAGGTTTGCTTGTACTTGGTTTTCAGCTGGAAGGAAGGACATGTAGCAATTCCTCCCAGAGTATATGTCAGCAGCCTAAAAATGTCAGAAATACCTGGTTTCAGTTATGCACTGTAACAGTATTTCCTTGGCTGGGAAGAAGACAGGAAGGAGAGCTTGCAGCAGTCAGAAAAAGAGGAAAAACACAGCATTTTGGATACATCTTTACAGGTGCCTATGCTGTTTTCTAATCTCACTGCAAAAACTGCAGTAGTTGACGGTGGTGCCCATCAAGGTCTCTGGAGCCAGCAACAGTCCTGGTGAAGTCAATGAGACAGGGTTTCCAGTGGGCTGCTGTCATGGTTTGACCCTGGCCAAATGCCAGGGACCTACGACGTCTGCTTTCTATGCTCTCTCCTGCTGCAGCTGTGCAGAGGAGAGGAATCAAACTAACACAAACACACTGGACTCATGAGTTGAGATGAGGCAGTGGTGGGGAGGTTACGCACGAAAAACATGAGCAAACAGGTGAGAAACTTAAGTTGCAAAGTGATTTATTAACCTAACAGAGTCAGAGGATAAATGAGAGGTAAAAATAAGCTCTTAAGACACCATTTCTTCACTCACCCCCCTTCCCTCTTAAGACGCCGTTTCTCAGCTCACCCCCTCCCTTCCTTCAAACAACCAACAGCTCTGGGTGGGGGGCAGGGTATGGGGTTTTTTCTTAGTCAGTCCATCACCACAATTCTTCTGCTACAAACACTGTTTCTCTGCTCACCCCTCTCCCTCTTAAGACACCATTTCTCAGCTCACCCCCCTCCCTCTTTCACACAACCAACAGCTCCGGGGTGGGGCAGGGTATGGGGGTTTCCCTTTGGTCAGGGTCAGTCCACCAGGGAGAAGAGTCCTCTACTCAGCCATGGGGTCCCTCCCACGAGAGACAGTCCTCTGAGAACTTCTTTGGCGTGGGTCCAATCTCACGAGCAGCAGCCCGGCTGAAATCTGCTGCAAACACGAGTGCTTGTCCATGGGGTGCAGGCTCCCGAGCCGAGGCCAGGCTGTTTCCATCCCGGGGCCAAGGCCTTTCTCTCTCGTCCACAGCCTTTGCAACTCTCAGTCTCTGCTGGGACTCCCACTGGCTCACAGCTTCCTCCAGGCATCCCCCTGTTCCTCTGGCGTGGGCACCTCCCCATGGGCTGTGGGTGGATCTCTGCACCCCCCTGGACTCCATGGGCTGCAGGGGGACCACCTGCTCCCCCCATGGTCTTCACCACGGCCAGCAGAGGGTTTTCAGCTCCGGCGCCTGGAGCACCTCCTGCCCCACCTTCTCCACTGACCTTGGTGTCTCCATGTTGTTTTCCCTCACGTATTTTTACCTCCTTCTCTTCCACTGGCTAAAAAGAAGTGCGTGCACCCATTGTTTTGATTTCTTCTTAAGTATGTTTTCACAGAGGCGTAACTAACATCTCTACTTGGCCCAGGTTTGGCCAGCAGCATGTCCATCATCTTCAGAGCCATCAGAGAGTGGCTCTGCTGGACAGGGTGAAAAACGTCCAGAACCTTTGCACAGGACACACAGGAGCCATCTTTGTGCCCCTCCCTACCCACTAGCAAAAACTGGGCCAAGTAAAACCACCACAGCTGCAAAGCCATTTCTCCAGTGCATGGATAATACAAATCATTCCCATTTCAGAAGTGACCTGACAACTGACTTATGCTGGTATCAGTGAGTAAGCATGCAAAAAGCCATGAAAAATTTGAAGGCAGAATTTACCGAATTGATGGTGGAATTTTTCCCTGTTTAATTTTCAAGTTATATGTCAGGAAAAGTCTCTATTCTGTATCTGAGCTGGGATTCTTGAGGACGCCCATGTTTTAACTCCCCAAAATCTTCACTGTGTTTGCATTCAATCTGAACTTAGGCTGCTGCAGCTTACAAATTCTGCCTGTCTTTCTAGTAGCAATGTTGGGCTCTTTCCAAGAAACACTGTAAATCTTCTCATCCACACAGCTCTGACAATGCCACACGGCTGTGGAGGCTGCTGGCAGGGGACAGTCTGTCACACCAGGCACAATGACAATGGCCATTCTCCTCACCATCATTAGTGCAGCCCTAAGCAGGCTCAGAAACCCACCCAAGTATTCCCTTGCTTTACTTAGTTTACATCTCACCATGATTTTCAGGGTGAATGCCAGGGTTCTTCAGCAACTTAGGTCTCAAGTGGCATCCAAAATTGTCTTGAAGATTTACAGAAATTATGTACAGGCCAACTCTGTCAACTACTTTAATCCGGACCTGGCAGGAGGAGTCAACTCAGTGAGTGGGACTGAAAGACAAAATACTGGAACTACTGAAACTTCAGTATGTGCCAGAGACAACCTGTTTTCTCCAGCCTTTTTCAAGGTCTGACTCAACAAAAAACTGGTCCAGAATTAGCAGTGGCAGCCCCAGTGTGGATGAGCATCCACACATCTCTGCAGCCACAGCCACATCCTGTGGCAGGGGAAGGTGATTTGCACATCACTGCTGAAGGAACAGCCCCTGGTATGGCACTATTTGTGGATGGTATGTCAAAATCCACCAGCGAAAACCTCATCCTTTCACTTCAAAAAAGTGAACATTTCTGGAGAATATGAATATTCTTGTTTGTTAATCACAGTTTGGAAAGATGGATGGGTTTTCCAGTTACTCTGGTAACATCTGCAACAGTCAGTTTTCAGGAAGTGCCATAGGTTTTTAGCAGAAAAGTCCAGAAACTTTTAAAAAAACCCAAAACCTCATATAATTAGAAGGACTTGTATTGGGAGTGATAGCTTTCTCTTGTTATGCTATAAAACAGAGAAATTTGTCTTTACATGAATTTCCAGTAACCTCTGTTTTTCTTACTCTTTTATACATGCTGTCCTCATAATATTTTTATAGGATGCGACAAAGAAACTATTTCAATAAAGCTTCTCTTTCTTCATGTACTGAGGAACTATAACTTTTCATTTAGCCTTTTAAGATATGACACATCTTTTGACACTTTCTGACTCCCGGTACAAGGCAAAGGCAACTTCTGAGCTTGTGTTTTGGTTTTCCTTGTCTTTTTGATCTGTTTAGCTGAGCTCTTGTCAGTTGAGAAAGAATTTTTAACCCATACATTTCTGGATGTTGAAGAAAAAATTGCTTTTCATTAACACCAGGGCTGCTGCACTTAAGAGCTGCAGCAGAGCTCTCTTTTCCACCACATGGGACTGGACCCTTTTTAGCAGAGCTCTCTTTTCCACCACATAGGACAGGGCTCTTTTATCCTTCAGTGTTTCCTTGATTTGTCTATAATGTCCCGCTTATTAAACTTGTCCTATCCTAGTTTCCCTTTAATAATTTTCTTATTTATTACTCTTTATGACCATGGCTATTGGCCTTGATCAATAACATAACCCCATCTGCTCTACAGGTACCACTAATTCCACAGATAAAGATAAGATTATGAGTCTTTCCCTCCCCTTCCTTGGTCTTTACTCACTTTCCCATCTACTTCTGAGCAAAATCCACAAAGACTCAAGTTGATATTAATTTTTTTTTAAATTTCATTTTCTCCACTAATATTTACATTGCTTATTCAGGATCTTTAAGACTGAAATACTGAAATTAAATTGTCATACTTTTGTGTATGAATATGCTCCTACAAAGGCTAATAAAGAATAGACTAATTTGCACATTCAGATAAGAAAAGAAAATCAAATATACTTGTGTGAATAGACAATAACACACATAACAGTTTTTGCAACTGAATCTGGGCTTGATAGGTTCATTTTTCCTTCAGATTAACATCAAGACAACATTTTGTCCAGTCACACCCACATTCATCTGCAGAATTTAGCCCTAAGCCAGTTCAGATATAATTATTATCATTTTCTCCTACCTCTCTTTAAAGTACTGTAGGCATAGTTTGCTTTGAAAAGAGCTGAACAACTTTTTCCCATGAAATGCATAAAATAATCCTCTAGTTAGAGCACTTGCTTCTTTTCACTCTCTACTTTACACAGCACATATGGTTCTCATGACAAGAGAAAGGAAGAGATTATTTTCCACTCCTTTTTAATTAATCCGGTTTGTACCAAAGCTGTAAAAGAAGGCAAAGATTACTTAGTCAAAAGTTTTTCTCTCGTGACCTTCTCAGTGATGAGTAAAAATGGAAATTACTTGGAATCAGCAGCTGGCTAAGGTGGTGAGCTAGCTGTCCATCTTCATGGGTTTGCCTCACTGCTAGTTTACATCAGACACATAAATTAAGTTTGCAGTCCCATCCTGGCCCTCATTTCTACAAATCACAAGTTGCAAGAGGGCAGTGCTGTAAAGCACCCCCCCCAGGCAGCCAAGGGAGGTGGGTGGTGCAGGTGCTGTGTTTCAGCTCTGGTCCTTGGATCAGGTGGTCTTGGTGTTTCCTACCAGCTCCTCATTCAGCTCCACTCTCAACTCCTCCCTCACCTCCCAGCCCACCTCACTTCCAAAAATTCCCACTTCTCAAATAAAGACAGTTTTAATAGATGAGATTGACAGAGAGCCTAGAAGAAACCCCCTGCAATGGTTAAAATGAGGAATTTATAAGCAGCTGACAGGAGGAAAGTGTCTGACAACCTTAAGTAAAAGTTGTTCTTCTGGCTAATATCATTGTTAATGATAACAATATTAAAAAATCGAATGCCTCACTGAAATATCACATCACACTTCTTTATCACACTGAACTGAGGCAAACAAACCTTTGTAAAAAATTTCAGAGCCTTAAAGGCTCTTTCAAGGCAGGAGCTGCTGTAGTAGAAATGTGGTGCTGTGAACTTCAGAGACATTGCCTCCAGGACAACACTGGGGGAGCTTTCACACAGACATGTTAGAAATTCTGACCAAACCAGCTCAGCACAAGTAAACTGTAAATAGATAGTAATTCAGAGGGAGAAGAGGGAGCAAACAGCCAAAGATAATAAGATAAACAATACATAATTATTCAAATAGACTAAACATAAATAAAGCTGCATGTGTGTCTTAGTAAGCCCTCCGGGTCATTATGGAATTAAGGACGCAATTAACAAGGATTAAGACATTTTCAAGAAACTGAATTTATTATTTACATTTGTTCTCACTGTAGTGGGGGATTTTGAAATTTATTGAAATGATGATTGTGCTATTATGAAGATAAACATTTCTGAAGAAGAGGTATTGAAGAGAGTTAAGAAAACCTAAGCTGGTGAAGTTAAAAGAATTCAGGAGTGTTCAGAAGCTAAACTTCAGAACAGACAGACTGGCAAGAGTGTGCAATGTGGAAAAACAAGGGTGTTTTCCAAGACTAAAGAATTTCTCTCTTCCCAAATATGAGGCAGAAAGGAACATAGGCAGAGTCAACCCCAGCACTGAGGATGCTCACTGTGTGCAACTACACATTGTTAGTTTGGGGTGCAAGATCAGGCCAGCTGGGCTGCAGCTCTCTCCCTCAAACCTGCAAAAGAGTCCCATTGAATTAAGGAAGCAGAAAGTGTCAGCAGGTTCTCAAAACCCTTTGACAGAGCTCCACATAGCAGAGCAGTGGGTCAAATTACAAACTGTGGATTAGTACACTGCGTTATAAGTGGATTAAGCAATAGGAAAGAAATAATCTTGGTACAGTCCTGTGTGACAATTGTAAATGCTAAACCCTAGTGTCTTAAAGGTTACCCCTCACATCTTCCCTTTTCCATTATGTTTATTTGCTCATTGTGAGGTTTTATGAAGAGATTGCCTGAAAAAAAAAGGGAATATTTGTCTTCAGCTGGATTCTCTTTGCCTCCGCCACCCCTGGGATGGCATTGCTAGGCTGAATAGCTATGACAAGGCTCATGCCAACACATTATACATTCCAATTTCTTACTTTTGAGACAATATTTCACACCCTGCTGGCTGTGATTTTTCTTCTGCTGTGTCATCCCACCACCTCAGAACCTGGTCTGGAAAGTGAAGCAGGAGAAACACAGAACAGCATGGATCTGGTGCTGTTCCCCAAATGATTTTTCAAAATGAATTAGAGGAATGACAGAGTGTCACTGAGGTTTATGCACACTGTTAAGACTGAAGAGCAGCATAAATTATGGAAGATGGCGAGTGATTTCAGTAGATCACACGTATACACCCCAGGCATGTAAAATGTAGTCTGAGGAATACAAAATAACATGCTCATAGGTGAAAAAACAGTTTCTTGACATAAAATGGCATTCTCTTCACATCATAGTTTCAGAAAAATTCAGTATGGGTTGCAGAAGGCATTCCTCCCACCTCTCCCAGGACGCAGGTAATGACACTTAAGCAAATAAAAGAACATGAGCCGTGCTAGGTAAACAGACCGACACACTGCAGGCAGTTTCAGACCTCTGTATTTGGCAGGCTGTTTCCTCTGTGGAGATCATTGCTGAACAAGAGCTCTGATTTGGGTTTTGTTCTGTTGTTTGCTGAAGCAGCAGCTGAAGAGATCCTGGGAAAGCTGATGGAAACAGAAGCATGGCTGACTTTACATATGGAGAAAGCATGAAGGGAAATGGACATTAGCCAGCAAAACACACATGCCCATCCACCCTGCTCACACAGGCAGCTTGCTCCCAGCCCTTGCTACACTCCCAACTTGCCCAGTGTCTCTGCCTCACAAGGAAGGGGCACACAAGGTTCAAGAATTCCCCATTCTAAGCCTGCAATAAGCCATCAGACTCATTATTTTTTCTTCACTGTCTGAGCCTGCTATTTGACGTCCCCTCCCCTCCTCACTTCCCCACCGCACCAGCCAGCCTCTCTTTTTGGACTTTCAGCACTGCTCCTGGCTAAAACACAGAGGTGCTGCCAGCTGTGCCCTTAGTCAGGTGCTGGGGATCCTCCATGCTGGGGAGCATCAATCAGGCAGATCACCCTCTTGTGAGGTGCCAGGCTGAGGCAGGGGTGCCTCTCTGCTGGACTCTCCAGGCAGTGAATCCACATCAATGTGGGGTGCTCTGCCCTTTCCCCAGCCTCCCATTCCCACTCCTCCCTTTGGACATACCCTGATCTCCTGGTCAGCTGGCTCAGGAAGTTAAGTGGCCAGGAAACTAATCCTGCAAAGAAATGTGCCACTTGAGGTCCCAGACTGGTGTACTGCAATACCAGTGCCTGCCTTAGGGGCAAGTAGCAGGTGAGGGAGGTATGGCAAAACACAGCCAGAGGTGAGGATGCCATGGCAGCGGTGCCCTGAGCTGTTGGAGTTGTCTCAGAAGCACACCCTTAGGCACCAGAGTGCTGGCCACCACAAAACTGAGGTTTGTCTTCACCTGTGTAGCAATGACAGCCTCAGGTTGTGAGGGCAAAACTTTGGGATGAAAACCCACAGAGTTTGGGCACCTTTTTGTTTAGGAGGCACCTCTCTGTTCAGGCGCTCAGGGTCACACCTTTAGGCTCAAGCACTTAGGCCCCATAGGGAGTAGTTGAGCCTTTTTTTGATCTCCTTTACCTTCTGGTATTGCTGTTAAGGTCCACGTGCCGGATTTAAATAACCGTTTTGCGATATACATAGAAGAAAACCACATGCAATGGAGAGAGTGCAGAGAGGATTATCACTCTGCTGTAATGGAGCCAGGAACACACTGCAGTGATGCTCACGGTCATGCAAGGTCATCAAAGGATGATTTGAAAGCGTTGCTTGCATTCTTGCCCAGGAGAGAAGAAAATCTGGACTAAGCTGGGAAGGAGAGGGAGTATAACAGGCATCGCATGTTTTCACAGAGCAGCCCAAGCAGAACTTCTGCTATTTCATGAGGAAATAATGAAATGGCAGAAATAAATTAGCACCACTGCTGCCCTCCATGAACCTTCCCTATGCCCTCTGCCTGCCACTGCCCTCTCCTTCGCAACAGGAGGAGGGAGGCAGCATGGCCAGGCAGCATCCTCTGACTGCTGGCAGACCTCTTGCATACAGAGGTGAGACACAGAGAGGAACCTGTCCAAACCTCCTAGAAGGGTAGAAAGCAGGAGCCACTGCCCAGTGCCAGCAAAAGAAATCTCTCTGAAGCAATCATTTTGCAGGTGGGGGCTGAGAAAGAATTAACTGCTTCAGTTAGGCAGAGCTCAAGGGGAAGGGAGTGGTAGCTTGGGTATTTTTCATCTAGACAATTAGGTCTGATCCTCAGGGCAGTGGGTATTAGGCCAAGGCTGGAAAACTTTCCCTAAACTAGCAGAGCACAAAAGCTTTCACGCAGAGTGTGCTCAGCCCCGAGAACTTCCTGGTAACTCTCAGGTTATTGAGGCAGATTGTTGATTAGAATCCAAGAGAGGATTAGAAACTCTTTTAAGCATAAATAGTATTTGCAACTGTGTGAGTTAAGCAAACGGATACAAGGGAAATCAAACCTCACGCTTCAGGGCATAAACTGCTCTCTTGTGAGTCAGGATCAACCTTTTTTTTTCCTCTACACATCGCATCTCATAATTAGGTAGGTGCTTGCTGTGGTTTTGATTTGCTCTGAAGCATCAGTTACTGGCCGCTGCCAGAGGCGGGATGCTGGACTAGATAGACCCATGATGTGTTTCTGTAGGGCAACCCTTTTGTTCCCATATTGGCAAAGCTTTGTGGAAAAGCTTTAGTGATTCATGTCTTCAGCAGCTCCTGGTCTTGCCGAACATTGTCCTCTCATTTCCATAGGCACTAAAGTCACTCTGAATTGCTGCAGAAAAAAAAGGCAAAGTTGCAGGAAGGGTTATTTATCTACATGGTGCAGACAACATTTATTTAGTAAATGCAAAGATGCTTATAGGACCTGTGGCAATTTTTTGCTAGCAAGAAATTAATTATTTTCTGTATTCCATTTCAGCTGCAAAGTCAAACAACTTGCAGAAGGTTTTGTATGTTAAAAATACATATTTTTCTCTCTGTGTGTGTGTGTGTGTACACATACATTTATGCATGTATATATATAAATATAAGTCAGTCCAATAAAAGGGTTTGAATTACTAGCATTTCCTTACAAATTAAAGGCAGGCAAGGACCAGTAATGCAGGTGACAGAGCATGCACTAACAAAGTCTGCCTCTCCATGCTGCCTCTTTGATGTACCTCATCTTTGCCCCGAAGGAATTTCATTATCCTATGGAGAGCTGGTAATGAAATCTGTACTCAGAATCAAGCCTTCATAGAAAACGATATCTTGACTCTTTGTTCTGTACAGACTAGCTGTGTGTGGTAAGAATATGTTTCTATTTGTGTGTGATCTGAGTGTACTTTGAATACTGATCTCCAGATAAAAAGGATAGAGATCTAATTTGACAAAATACTAAATTACTCTATCTTGCCTTATCTAACAAAATTCTGATGCTTATTATTATGATGAATATTTGGGACGATACTTGTAGTGTTCAGCATGTGTGAGAAAAATCTCTCTGTGGAGAAGCAACTGCAGTGTCAAAGACCCTGATTTATAAAGAGTGCAGAGGGCTCTTAAGTACTATTTTTAGAACAATGCCGCAACAGATTTACACGCAGGGAAAAAACCTTCCTCTACAGTCACTTAGGAGCAAAGTAGTATTTCACTGCATAATAATGAGGAATTAATTGCTCTTTGTCATCACTTTTTATGCAAATTGCTATAGAACACTTGCCCAATGTGCATTTTACCTTTTAACAAAGAAAGTAGTCATGACAAAATAGACCAAATTTCATAAGCTAAAGACAAAAGTAGGCTGTACCATACACAAATTGAAGCTAGCAAGTCTATTCCTTTGAGGAACTCTATCAAGTTCCTATGAAAGTCCATTAAAAAAAAAAAAAGAAACAAGGGAAAGGTTTCTTGGCCTACATGTCCAGTTAAATTACGTTCAATTATTAGACAAGTGAAATTTCTTCACATGGAATTTGCTCACCACTCTTTACAGCCTTTGTTTACTTTTTTTACTTGGCATAATCACCAAATATCACCAATAATTTTTTTCCTTACTGCTTACAGGCTTTTACTATATCATTACTGGATTTCAAAAGTCATGTGTTGCCAGTTGTTCAAAAATGTTTTTCTGACTTACATTTAAAAAAAACCCACAACAACAAAAAAAGAAAAAAAACCAACCAAAAAAAACAAAAAAACAAACCCCAAACACCAAAAAAGCCCATACCAATATTTTCAGCCTTGAGTTTCATATATATTTTCACATCGACATTTAGACTGAACTGACAATTCTTCAGAGAAAGCCAGAACAGAAACAGCTACAGAGTAGCATTTCCTTTCACTGCAAGAAAGAGAAATACATAACAAATCATCTTTCTTCTACATGAAGCTTTAATTTTTAGTCATTCTGCACCTGACATTGAAAATTTAATGCAAAAATTAACTAGATGGCAGACTGGGTCAAAATGTAGACATCCTGATAGATTGCATTGTGTCAAAGCATTTTGTCCAGAAACATCTCAACATGTTTTCTTTTTCGTGAGAAACATAGGAAAGATACCAGTGTGCCAGGAGTTTCTGTCTTGCATGTGCAATGAATTAATTCAGTGAACCAGTGGGTCTTTTCAATCTCTAGTTTCTACCAACTTCAAACATAATAGCGAGTTCCAACAGAGTCCCTTTTCTATTCATAAGCTATTCACTGCAAACCTTTGTAGTTCACAACTTCAAGTTAACATAGCAAAGCACAGTTTTAAATCACTCCCATAATCAGGGGTCACAATTATTTGCTGCAGCTACCAAAAAAACCCCCCAAAACAATCACATGCTGCAAGCCAATGCACTCTGCTTTCACCTCTAAGACAGAAAAATAACAGAGACTTGACTTCTGCCTTAAATGTTAACACTTTAGCAACACTATCTATTAATCAAAAAATAGTTGAATGCAGCTTATAAATTCCTCTGCAGGAAAGAGCCATCTTCACCCTTACAGAAATATATTTTCTGTCCTGGTCCTTGCTTAAGATGCCTTCTTGAAAAAAGCAAAATAAATGGATGTGAGAAGTAAAGGAATCAAACAAATAATTAAATAGGAAACCCACAGTTTCACTGGGGTCCCAAGTCTTTGGTTAGTATTAGAGCTAAAAGCAAAATTAACTACCCCTGCAAAAGCCAAAGCCTTTAGTGTAGCACTGAAGCATTCGACCCTCCCCCCCACACCCGCTCAGAACTGCAGTGTGTCAGGGATTTAGCCTTTAATAACAAGTTCAAAATACTCTAAGGCCATCAGAGACAGGGGGAGTCACCATGCCAGTAGGGCCAGTGTGTGTCTGCTTAGTGCCCGTACATCTGCATCCTCTGTGCTCCCCACCAGCACTCCCACCAGTCCTTCTCCAGTCTCTCAACCAAAAGCCATCCCTAATGTCCTCATGCCTTCTTATGCTCCAGTCATGTTTCAGCTTCCTGAAGCACATTATTATTAACCTACACGACGATCAGACTTGCTTTTTAAATTTTACATTCCCAAGTGGTGCTGTGTGTCACTTCCCACCCCTCCCTCTGAAGGCACACTGGACACCTTGGACGTCCCCCATAACACAGTGGTGTCTACCACTGCTGGGTTCGGGCAAAGCTGGTGGCTTTGCACTCTGCTTCATCCTCCCCTCCATCTCCACTGTCCACCCCCAGTGCTCCAGGCTTCTCTCCCAGTCACACCAGCAATGCATTGTCTTCATGGCTCCATCTGCTCTATCCTGTGTGACTCATCACCAAAATACCTTCCCAGCTTAAGGCTTAAGCAGCAGTGCCCAGCATTCCTCCTCCTGCAAGAGGCAAAGGGAACACACAACCACCATGCCAGCAGCCCAGACTGAGCACCAAGAGAGATGGTGCCAGAGGCACAAGAGGCAGCCAGGCATCCAGTCAGACATCCCACCAGAACTGCCAGTTCTGAAGAAACTCCTTCTGACTTCTCTAAGACGACAGCCAGATGTCCTCTGCTGTGGCTGCACAGTCCATCCAGGAAAGAAAGAAAAAGCCCCTGTTACAGTATGCACTGAAAGCAGCATCATGGGTGCTAGAAGGTCAAAACTGTTACCAACTCAGTGAGTAATAACCACCTCTAAGCTTTTACTCTTAATGAGTGGATTTAAGTCTAGTCAGCCATTGGTATGTGTATAAACTCTCATTGATATTGAAGACTACGTGGAGTAGAAGAGTCCTTAGAAATAGCAATTTCTCTCCACAGACTAGTGTCTTCTTTCTTATCTATCCTCTGCTCCTTCCCAAAATCATGACTTTGAATCAAATCTTGTCAAATAACTGTTGTCCTGTGACATGTCAGAACTGTGACAGACTGCTCAGAAATATCTCTGAGCTCTTGAATGGAAAAAAGTTTCCAGCCTGACATTTAATATCTAGAACACAAATACCACTCTATCATATCTAGATTAACCTTTGCATACCCTCTTTGGTCTCCAGTCCCAGATGTTTTCCCTCCCTTAGCACTGTTCAAGAGAAAGTGGTTTTCTAATCCTGTTGTGCATCCCTTGATTTGCAGAAGGACAGCCTGTACAAAGCAGATGTTTTACCTTCTCTCACAGTTTGCAGTTTGCTGCAGATATTTTCACTTTTCTGGATAACTGTTGTAGGAATGAGGCCTACAGCCATGAGATATGCCATAACTGCAATGGTGAAGGGATTTCCATGAGACAGTGGTGAAGGAATTACCATGGACATGATGGTCTGCTGATAGGGAGATAAGTTATCAGGAGGATGGATGACCCTTATCAATTGGCCAAGAGGAAAAGGGCATGTTACCAAGGTGTCACGGTTCTGTGCTGGCCTTGCACAAGACCCACAATCTCTGTACTCTCTCTCTTTGTAACCGTCCATTTACGTATGAAGTGGCTGCCCCTCTCCCCCATTTATGACAACAGTAACAGAATATTTGACTACCTCCACTTCTCCCCCAAAGTGGAAACTCGCATTTGAAATCCTCCACCTTGCAGGCAAGTCAATGGGCTTGCTCCTCTCTCTTCCCCAAAGCCAGGGGCGCATTTTTGGCAAGATTTTGCACCTCTGATTGCATTGGAGCATACCCGCGAACACTCGTACATAGTGCTACATGTTAGTATTCTGCAGGTCTAGTGAATTGATCACCAGCAATTTAAGAAGAATCTTTAACATGTTGCTCCAATAAAAGGCACTACTTGTAAATCTGTGTTTGTGAAACTTCTTATTCAACCCGACCACACCTACAGTGCTGAATTGGCACACTGCACAATTTGTGAATCTGTGATTGTGAACGAGACCAGACACAGAGTGTAACCCAAACTATTTGTGCATCTGGGATCTTAATGAACACAACTGGACTTACAGTGTCAAATTGGTTCTAATCAGAAATTCAGCTCAGCTGCACCCAGCCCCTCCAACCTTAGGACTAGCTGGAAAGCAAGGGGGTTTAATTTATGCCAAATTTCTATACTCTTAATACGATTACTATAAAGACCAAGTGTTGTTGAAAAGATGGATTACAAGGCATTTGAACAAGGTGAGCTAAAACAAGGTTTTGTCCACAATTGCCCACAAACAATTTCACTATGCTGATTCTTAGTGATAGGAGAATGCGTGAACCAAGGTTTAAATATGTCATTACAGATGTCCTTGCTTTTAGAAGCAGACTCTGGGATCATCCTGACCTGCAAAATAATGGAATTTGACAGAGTTGACCTTTAGAACTCTTCTAAAAAAAAAGTTTTATATTTTAAAATTCCATTCTAAATGCAAATTCTAAAATGTAACTCACAATTTGTAAATAATAATCAGCACACTAAGTAGAAAAAAGCTGAAAGCAGTAAGAGAGCTGAGGAAGTTCTCAGAAGAAGGCACTGATTTAAAACAAAATGAGGAAGGATAAAGCCTTAACCTGGCTAACCATCTCCAGGACTTGCTGTGAGCGGTATTTGAGCTGCTTTTCACAGCACTGAACTTCAGAGCACCAGCAGGTTGTTAGGACTATGTTGCTTTGGGCCTGACAAATTCTGACCTCCTGTAAAATCATTGGAAAGAATAATCTTTAGCTTATTCCTCCTACCTGTCTAGCATAGATGTTGCAATTACTTTTGTCAAATTAACATATGTCAAACCAAAGTTGGATGATCCCAACAAGCAGGTGATCTGAACAATTTACTTTTTTTTTTTTTTTTAATATAAAAACTGGAGAAGATTCCACTTAGTGACCACAGAACACTTTTTGGACATAATGCATAAACCTTGATGATTCCTGGCCCTCTGTTTCTTGATGCATAAAGAGTTCCTTATATTCCCTTTTTATTATGTTATCAGCATCAATTTTTTTAGAGGTCAGTGCCTGCCATATTTTCCTATCTTTCTTCCTGACATTATAATTTTAGTCCCAGCAACAAGGCTTTGTTAGCACTTCAATGTATTTCCAATATTATACCTCACCAGATCCTCAAAATACCATGCCAGGGATCTGAAGCTCTGTGCATGACAAATGTTCCTTTGTGGAGCTTTTGATGTGATGTCAAGCCATGCTCCGGAGACACTACATTGTGGATCTTTGATATCGTGCACTATGACAATGTCTCCTTCGTAGCTGCCACTGACTCAGGGCGTGCTGTTAGTATTGTCAGTGCTCCAGGAAACGTAATGTACCTGGGGTGTGTTAGGATCTGCTTGCGAAAAGGCATATGGTGCCTGTAGTATAATCAGTAATCAACTGTGAATTTCTTAATCACTGTGAAGAAAATGATGCATTATCATTAATTCTACCTGCACAACCCAGGAGAATATGTGCATAATTACCAATAATGACTTAGATCTCTGTGCAGAACCAGGGCTTACCCAGAAAAACTGATATTTTTCAACCCAAATGCTGCAGGGCAAAATGTACTTCAGAAGGAAATGACAACTTCCTGAATTAAAACCTGCAAAATTTGTCCTTATTTTTCCCTTTTCACTCCTTCATTACCATTGTAAAGATCAAATTGTATAAGATCCACTAATGTATTGCTCATTCATAGAGTCTTTGAGTCAGCGTGGTTGAAGCCAAGACCACAGTACTTGTCTTCCCATAGCACTTTAAATTAGGAATTGCCTCTCACTAGGAAAAAGCCATTTGTTTTTATAAATACGTGACTGAAATACCTTGCAATACACAGAGCTCTCCAACAAGTGGCACTATTAAGACTATTCAAGTTATGAGATTGATATGCAAATGAGATCTCAGAAAGGGATGTTGGGACATGTTTTACAATATTAGATTCACTTTAAAATATTTTAAATTTACATATGAAATATGATTTAAATATATATTCATAATTCAACTACTCTGGAAAGTTTTGTGTTATCCAAAAAGAAACCACTGAAAAGTAGGTCAAGTGCCATAAGCTCAACCAGGCAGTCCTCTCCAAGGGGATGAAGTCATGGCAGTGTGGAGAAACCACCAAATTAAGATGTTAGTGAAGGTAACATGTAACCAGGAAATTTGTCCATAGCATTGAGCCAATGCATTTTGCTGAATGTGTGGATGCAGCCTTTTCTCAAGGATGTGTTGCAGCATTCGTGGCAAGTTATACCTTAAGTATTCTTGGGTCAACTTCTAAACTGTACCTCTTCGCATTTATTCTTACCTTATTTTGTTGTCATTGTTTGACAAATTGGGATTGTTTGACAAATTGGGGATTGTTTTGCGACACCATACATGATGCCTCTACAAATAACTCATATTTGTCTGGAATATATATTTGGCTGCATTGCAAGCAAAATGGTCCAGAAATAGTTATATATACAAAACTTCAGGCATAAAGATAGTTGATTGCAATGGAAACAGGATCACACTAGATTTGTTGCTGGAATATAAGCAGTTTGGGAATTAATCGGGAGGCCAAGGCTTTAGAATGTAAAATACATTATATAAAAATAGCATTTTTAAATAGTAGACTTAATTTGTTTGGTAAAATATTCCTTCTGTATTTGGAAATCAACTCTGTTGGTTGTTCCCCAGTTTTCTAGTGTTATATAGAGATACAACAACCATAACAAAATCATGATCTGCGTGACATACAGGAATGTGAATTCTGTCTTGAATTATGAGTTGATCACAGAATGATTAATAGCATTTGGGCACCAAAAGCTGCATAGAGGCACTTGCTGAGTTTTCAAAAAACCTCTGTGCACCGTACCTGCTTAGCTCTACCTTCTTTCACTCTGTGCTGATATCTTTGTCCTCCACAAGCATGACCTAATTCACACTGAAGCCACTGCAAAATTTATCACAGCATAAATTGAATACTAAAATCTAAAATGGACATTTTCACATTACTCCTCATTTTAGCCAAATAGTAGCATTCATTTTAAAACATCAACCAGTAAGATAAATGGCAATTATTGTGCTATGGGCAGAGTGTACACAGTGTGCTTTGTTGAGTTTTCAGTTTGGACGGCTTTGACTACCTGAAGCCGTATTTCCTGCAGTGTGCTGTAAATAACAGAATATGTGCACTTTGAATGCAGTGGCATAACAGGCACGTAGCGTGCTAACTAAAGCATTACAAGTGCTGCATGGCTTATTTTTATCTCTCTGTCCTTCTCATTATAGTATTTTTATCCCTCATGCCAATACAAAATTATTTTTGTGTCTCAGGGAAAAATAAGGCAACATGAAGATTCAGCCCTACTAGTGTATAAACATTCATCTCCTTACACCCTGTGGGACTTTTCATGTGCTTAACACCATGTATGTCTGCAGAACCAGAACCTAAATGGCACTGGTGAGCAAGGCTTTATATGAACATTACTTGGAAAGGGAAAGTGAAGTTTATGAGTAAAAATCTCCAGTGAGATGCTATTCTGCAGCCACCTGTAGCTAGGAAAAAAAGGGGCAAAATGCTATAAGGAACTAAAGACTTTTCACTTTACACAAGCAGACAACAGCGCAAAATGCAAACTAGTGAGAACCACATTTTTGAAAAGTGATGATGTATTTGCTCTGACATACAAAGAATTGACTCTAGGTTGACAAGACAGTTTTCTGTAGTTTAGCAGACTTTGAAAATGCAGGTAGCCCAACGAAGCTGCTGCAATTTCAGGAGAAGACATCACTGAGAAAACTTCCCAGGAATGGCTCTTCTCTAAAAGATACAGAAAACACAGTATATGATCTGGCTGTAGTGAAAGGGGGAAAACAGAGGATGAAAATGGACAATGAAAACTGACAAACGCAGAAAAAATAACAAACACGCACATGTTAATTACTGAACGTGCTTTTGTTAGCAGTAGGTCACCGTCATTCTTTATTGACATTTACTGCAACTGCAATTTCTTTTTCAAGACCACTGACCCAGGAAAATGTAACCCTCTAGTTATCCAACGCCCTTTAATTAGAGATGTCTCCAGAGATAATCTCACTCACGGCCCCTATTGTGAATCATTTATTCTCCAACTTTCCTTTTTATCAGCTGTCTTTCATCTTTATGTTTTTCTGTCCGAGTCCGGCTGAGTAACTCGGGCTTGCAAGAATGCGGCTTATTCATTTACCGGTTCTCCCAACTGCATGTCATGTCCATTGACATTTGGGGTCTCGCTCAGAAGCACTGGCTGCCGGCACCACGATAATTTGCAGGAATCACAGCTTTCCACTTGGCAAAAGGAACCACGGCGCCACGCCTCGGGGTGGGAAAAGGGCTCGGAATCGGGCGCTTTACACCGCCCTCCCCACCCCCCGAGAGGAGGAGAAGAACAGCGCTCCCGCGCTGGGAACACTTGTCGGGATTTTGTTTTTGTTTTCAGTCGCTCATCTCTCCGTGCGGTGCTCGGCACGGCTGACTCATGACTGTTGGGCGCTTGCGGTCGGCACTCTAAGTAGGATGAGGTTTCTCCGGGGGGCGGAGCGCGCAAAATAACGCAGGCATCAACACCGAGGCAGCCCCGCCGGCAGCCAGGGGTGACCGGGGTGGGTGTACTTTACTCTGCCCGTCACACCCTGCCCAGCGCCTCCCCACCGCCACAGCCATCGCACCGGGTCCCCCTCAGGCCGCCCCCGCCGCCATGGCGGCCCCTCGCGGCGGACTACGGCTCCCAGAGACCCCCGCGGCCGCCGGCGCGAGCCCCGGCGCGGAGTCCGGCGGCACGAGCGCACGCACGCACCCACGCCCGCGCGCGCGCACACACACGCGCGCACGCACACACACACACACACACACACACGCACACACACACACACACACGCACACACGCACACAT
>VZTX01025497.1:340544-351981 GCA_013400915.1 Pardalotus punctatus
GGGGGCGAAGTTTGGGGGGAGGCTGGCCGGGTGGGGGGTCAGCGTGGTTTCTCCCATCCTCCTCTTCCGCCTCCCAGGAACGGCAGCTGTTGCGCGGGGGCAGGTGGGGGGCTGCACCCCCGCCCCGGAGCTCCGCGGGCTGTGCAGGCGCGCTTAGTGCTTATTCCTTAAAGTGGGAAATACGCGCGTTGCGTAACGGGGAGTGTGCGGCGGGTGCCCAAGTGTGTGTGTGTCCGTGCGCGCTCTCCAGCACCCCTCCGCTCCGCTCCGCGCCGCTCCGCACGGCCGGGAGCCCTGGGCAGCCCCTCCGCCGCGGCCACCTGCAGCCTCCCCGGGCAGGCGGGCAGGGCGTCCCGCCGTGCCCCCCGATCCCGTGGGTTAGGGGAGGGATGCGAACTCCGGGAACAGTTTCTGGGATCGTTAAGGCGCAGCGTGCGGGCAAGGCAGCGCGCCGCGGAGACGCTGGCTGTCATGAAAGAGGCTGAGTGTGAAGCCGTGCCTCTCCTTTTGTGGAGCGGGCTATTTTGGTCATGCAGCGGGTGTCTTGCTTAAATCGCTTCAGTGGCCGTGAGATCATTGTGCCCTTGTTATTGAAGCTCCGGGGTAAACCCCGGGCTTCAGTCTTTAATAATAAACGTGAGGCAGGGACGGCATCTGATTAGAAATACTCCTTAAGATGTTGGAAAGATTGGGAAATTACAGCGTTGCTGTTTGCTCTAGTTGAAGCCGTGTCAGTGTTTTCGTGATGGAAGCCCGTTTTCAGAGACTTTACAACTGTCACTAAACTTGTGCATATTTTAATTTTTTGTTCTGAGGCTCGAGCTGAAAACTAGTTGGGGTTTTCTTTGAGCTGAGAATTGTCTGAGATTCTGCTGTAGCTGGTGGAATGCTCTGCAGTTTGGGGAGGGCGGTAATGCTTGGGTAAATTGACTTTCAGGTATGTAAATACAGAAATTTGAGATAATTGCTGAGATGAGATGGATAGAATAAAACGATAAGGTGATGTGTTAGGCTTTTGCTGCAACAGCCCCACAGACAACAGCTTTAAACCACAGTTCTAGGAGCTTTACATCTGACAAATAGAAATAAAATTCCACCTCCCATGTGGACTTGCTCTTTTAAAAGCCTTGTTGCCTTTTGTGTCCACCCGCCTGCCCCCTGTCCCTGGGATCTGGGCAGCTGTGCAGCAAAATGGATTGGCGTTGTACTTCGCTGCGGTGTACTGAACCTGTGCTTTCAGCATCGCCTTTCACATTTGACCCTCCAGCTTCAAAGGCTGTTCTGAAGGTGCTCTGCAAGGAATGGAAGGAAGCCGTGACTAATTGGAAAAGTAGAGAACTGAAAAATCAGGATCATAGGTCTAGTTTTCTTGTTAGTTTCCTCTGGAACGCTGGGCGAACCATTCAAACACATGTACACCACTACACAGCTGTCAAGTGGGCAAGAAAGGTCCCTAGTGATTTTGGAGATAGGGTGGTTGTCAAGATATTTAGGGATCTTCTGCAGAAATGCTCCACAGAAGCAGAGTGTGCATTTCTGGCCAATGCTGGACAACTCTGCTGTGAGACTTGAGATTAAACAGATAACATTTTTTGAAACTTTTACCATTGTGGAGAATACGTGGGGAAGATGCACACAGCAAATACATGACTAATGCACATGCTGACAGATCCCGAGTTGTTAATCAACAGCAAGTGTTTATGCTCAGGTATTTCACACTGGGAGACAGTGCTAGGACAGGTACTCTTAGTCTTTTTCTGACCCAGAGGCACATCTGGAACATCTCTTGGTGGTAATGTGCATACTGGCAGATTGCTCTGGTGATGTAGGTAGGATGTCTTCCTCTCTTTTCCTCTTGGCTTTCAGTCATTCATTTTGCAGCAGGAAAACATTGGCTGTTTGCTCTTCAGTGGTGGGCAGGAAGGAAAGTTAGGCATAAAGCCTGAGATTATGAGGAGATTTTGGTAAGTCTTTGACATTGTAAAAGTCTTCAGATCCTCACTGAAATAATAAAATCTCCATGCTATATAGCTATCTTACATATCCCTTTCTGCAAGTGCATAATAAAAGACAAAGAGGTGAAAATAAAACCCTGTATAGATGATGTGTAGTGTGGAATATGCAACAGAAGTTGCTTGCCTTTGCTTATTTTAAAACTTTCATTGCTTGACTTTTCAGTTCTGAAGTGCCATAGCTATTTTTCTTAATGAGGCTGCAGTATGGTTGCCAATTAGTTATTTTCTTTCAAGTTTTATCTATTTAAAAAAAGGTGTCATGGAAAAAAACCCAGTGGGTTTGTTTTTGTTTTTTTTTTCATTTTTTTAAAAGAAAATAAATAGATGTTTTGTCATTGTGTGCATGTGACATTCTTTTTGGGTAGGGCTTCACATAGGCACAGATAAAGAGGAGACCTCAGAGCATAGCTAAGTGAGGTTTATGGCACTAAGCTGAAAAATGAGATGTGTAACATTAATATATGCGAACTAATACTTTCATTAGTAGTGACATTTTATGTAATAAACGGTTGGTAAAATCGAATAACATTTATTGTGTGATGTGAACAGAGTCTCTTGTGGTTTTAATTTAGGTGGTATGAAGACGGTTTATACATTCAAATCAAAATGTATGTGCCTTTTTACTCAAAGGAATACTTTCTGAACAGCTTCTTAGTTCACGCTAAGAACATACTTGTAGTGTTAAGCAGGTCTGACTTAGATTTGAAGGCATACATGCTTCTGTCTTTCACCTCTGGGTCTGAATTTCCAGCTCAGCTCATTTTGGGTGTGATGGTTGTATGTAAGTGTTTTCTGAGTTGAAGTGTTAGGGGAGATAGACTAATCATTCCATTGATGTGTTGAAGAAAATTAGTATTTAAACTTTGCAGTTTTTCTGAGTTACTCTTGCTGCTTTCAGTGTTTCTGTGGACTATAGATGCTTTAAGAGAATGAGTAAAGAGTGTTGTTCTGAAACTGCAGTTTTTTACTGATGTTTGAGTAGGTGCCCAAATGATTTTGTTGTAGTAAATGAATGGACAGCAGAATTCTACTCCCAGTAACTCCCACAGGATTTCTGGAATAGTGCTCAAGTTATTCATTCAGGTTGTTGCAAAAAATGGTCATCATTCCTTTCAATTCAGCCAAAAGATATCAACCTTTGCAGCTGTCTGAATGTTACACATTTATTTGAAGCTTGCATCAAGAAGATGTAAAATGTATGAATATAGCCAGCTGAGTTGCGATATGCTCATCTTGCTTTTTAGATAGGCAGAAACATCTTTGTAGTGGATTGAAAAGAGCACTGCATACTATGCCACTCTTAGACTATGAATTACCATTTTAAAGCAGGCAAGCAGAGGAACATATACAAATGCCTCTATGACCAGTGATGGACTTGCAGCTTCTGAGTTACTAGAACTAAGGATCAGAGAGCAACCACATGTTCAGAACAGGCAAATAAAAAGGAACGAGGGAATAAGTTCAGGAAAACCCTTATGCTCAAAGTTTACATGTGCGGCAGAACTTTGATCTGTCAAAAATTGGGCTCAGAAGACTCCTCTGCTCAATTGTATTGATATTCATGCAGAAGGAGCTGCAGCAACAATCTGAAGAACACCACCTGTGCTGCACTGGCATCTCAGCAGATCAATAGATGTGTCCCTGTTTAGCTTGAAAAAGGCTGTCTGCAAAAGCTCCTAATAGAGTGGGAGCTGAACTGCAGCTCCTGTGTGAGGGAGGGGCCTGCCAGCCATGCAGCCCCTCTATGTGTAGCTCCTCAGTCCTCCCTGACTTCTCTGTCTGCTGCTCCTTTGCTATTTGCACCCACTAGTGCAAACCTGCCCCCAGAGCCAGCTGGGACATTTCGGATTCAGTGCTTCGAAGGAACGGAGAAGGAGGAGGTGGTGCAGGTTGTGGTTGCAGGGGCAAGAGACACTGGGACCTGAGCTATGCCTTTTTCTTCTTTTTAGTTTGAAAGGTGGCCTAAAATGGTCAGATCCTCCCAGATTTATTCCTAAGACCTGTCCTTTGCATGCAACTGTCTCTATCTCAATTGAACAAGATGTTTGAAAAGCTGTTAAGAACAAGAGATGGGAATTTCCAGTTCATCCCTAGTAGGAGTTGAAACAGAAGCCTGAAGCTTTTTTGTTAGTGGTTTTTTGTTTTTTGGTTTTGGGGTTTTTTGGGGTTTTTTTTGTTGTTTTTTTGTTTTTTGTTGTTTGGTTTTTTTCCTAAGCTTTGAAAGCAATCGGCCGGACTGTCACGGGTAGATGGAGTTTGGCGCACAGGTTCAAAAGGAGTCTCCCCGCTAAGAAAAACAGGAACTGTTTGCTGCCTGTCACCACGCAGGGCTTCTGGGCTGTGGAGCAGCAATTTTGTTTTTGGAAAAGAGGAAAAGCGGCTTAAATAAACAAAATGACCCTTGAGACTTAATCACAGCTACTAATTATAGCTGACATTCACTGAAGGCTTTTTTTTTTTTCCTTTGCTTTTTTTTTTCTTTTCTTCTTTCTTTAGTGATCACTTTAAAATTTAAACCTGAACTAGGAAAACAGGAACTGTAGGTGTGGAGGTGTTCCTTCACCCCGATTTGCATGCAGGCTGTTTTTTATTTAGCGGGTAGGTGTGTTCGGTGTGTGTGAGAGCAATTGAACATGTCAGCAGTTTCCTACGAGCCGCTCTTGCTGACTCACGTGTCTGGTGCAGCTTGGAGCTACCCTGGCTATAAACTATCCACAATGGGAGGCGCGGGCAGAGAGACCAGCAGTGCCGAGCTGCTGTTCAAAGGTTATTTTCGGTTCTCCGGTCACTGCTTTGCTGTGGTTTTCTTCCCCAGTAACATCAAAACACACTGTCATTTTGCCAGGCTGCCATTCCTCTAGGTGCAGAGGGTAAAGTGGAAGTTCACTGTGCTGCTGCAGAGGTCGTGCTCTAAGTGCGTTCTGATGCTACGGATGGATGTTCAGCAGGCTGAACCTCTGGGGTTTACTTTTTTTGTTGGGGTTTGGGTTTTTTTGGTTGACGTTGGGTTTGGGTTTGTTTGTTTGGGTTTTTCTGTGACTGGTGTGTTACCAAAAAATCCCCATGAGCATTGTTCCAAATGTGGGTATGGCAAGTCTAGCCTATGAATTGTGTTTTTAGCTTTCCAAGTGCAAGCTGTGCTGGGGAGTCTCCTACCCTCCACCCTTTTTTATGGCAGAAATCTTCTTTAAAGCCAGCAAGGAATTCTGATTAAACTTTAAAAAAAACTGGTTTTAGCAATCTTTAATTTTCAAAATTTTGCTATTTCTGTCTGGTTTTTACCTCCTGTGTTGCAATATCATTGGCTGCTAGAATGAAAGGATTCCTTCATCTGCTCACACTCTTGTACAAATGCTTCTTTATTTACAGACTCTATTCTGATTACTCATAAGGACCCTAAAATGATAGCTGCTGCTGACTGATGATTTTTAACTGATCTTGTTGTGGTGTTTTTTTTTTTTTTTTCTTCCGTCATTTCTTCCTTCTTTCTTAGCTGATCACAAAAACCTTTACAGAAGTGGAGTGAATTAGCCATCTGCAGTTCTGGATTTACTGTTAGGGGGTTTAGATTTGTAGTTGTCTTTTGTGTATTTTTCTTCTTCTTGTGGAATGGGGTGAAAAATAAGTGGTCTTTGAAAGCGTGATAAATAAAATCAGCTGTTATAGAGCAGGGTTTAATAACAAGGTGAGTTCTTGTCACTTGTTTTGTTTTTAGTCAACTGCTTTGACCAGTAATGAATAGAAAACCACACTGAGAGCTTTATAACACATGAAGAAAATGGGTGTTCTTGGTTTCCGCCAATACAAATGACTCATCAGTATCAGTAGGGTTTCTACTTCTAATAATAAAACTGTGGAAGACCTTTAAAACGTGTGGTTTTGGCCCCTACTCTTAGTGAAAGGTTGGAAAATATTACTTTGAGTTCTTTTTTTTTAAACTTATGGAAGATTTAGTGATTCGCTGTGCAACAGTGAAATATCTTGTACCCTCTAAAGAAAATTTACTCATACCACTGCTTGCAGTGTGAAAATCTTCCCCTTTCCTATCTCCTCGGTGTTTTGCATTTCACTGCAGAGAATTGCCAATCCTTAGCCTCGATGTCAGAGATGCGCATCTGGAAAATGTAATGTATTTCTCTTGAGTGGGGGAAGACTTGGCACGCTACCTCATCTTGCTGAGCTGCTGTTCTCCACCTCTTCCAGTCTCGTAAAGAGAGGGACAGTAAGACTGCTGAGTGATCTGTATTGCTGTTTCAGCTGGGGTCAGAGGATCTGGAGAGGAAAGTAAAGAGAAAATAGGAGTTGAAACATAAATGACAACTGTAGGATATGTCTGTCACTACCAGGAAGGAAGTGCACATCTTTCAGTACTGAAAGTGATACTGAAAAAAGGGCAAATCAGAAAGTGATCTATTAAATTATCTTATTTCTCTCTCTCTCTCTCTCTTAAAAAGTAGTAGTTTTCAAATCCTTTCAGCTATTTAGATTTTTGTAAAGATTCTGCCCTGTGTTCAGTGCAGTAAAGCAGCCCCTAGCGCATCCTGTTTTTTGTTTGANCTGGAAAATGTAATGTATTTCTCTTGAGTGGGGGAAGACTTGGCACGCTACCTCATCTTGCTGAGCTGCTGTTCTCCACCTCTTCCAGTCTCGTAAAGAGAGGGACAGTAAGACTGCTGAGTGATCTGTATTGCTGTTTCAGCTGGGGTCAGAGGATCTGGAGAGGAAAGTAAAGAGAAAATAGGAGTTGAAACATAAATGACAACTGTAGGATATGTCTGTCACTACCAGGAAGGAAGTGCACATCTTTCAGTACTGAAAGTGATACTGAAAAAAGGGCAAATCAGAAAGTGATCTATTAAATTATCTTATTTCTCTCTCTCTCTCTCTCTCTTAAAAAGTAGTAGTTTTCAAATCCTTTCAGCTATTTAGATTTTTGTAAAGATTCTGCCCTGTGTTCAGTGCAGTAAAGCAGCCCCTAGCGCATCCTGTTTTTTGTTTGAAAGTGTGCCTTGTAGAATCCGAGGTTACTTTGTTTTCATGTAAGCAGAGCATGCCCCTCATGGTGTTACAGTATATCAAATTTTAATTCCTTTATCCAAGGTATTGTACTTTTAATGATAGTCCAATCAGTGTCTCCTGATCTGCTGCATTAATATTTAGTGTTGCTATCTGTTTTCAAGTTGCCTGTGTTTTTATAAGGTTTAAAGACTATACATGAGGCAGAGCTAGTATCTTCTTCCCTGTTAGAGTGAAAATTCCAACATTTATGAAGCATCCATGTTTACTTTCTCTGTTGTTGCAATATTTATAATAGTAAGTTATTCCTTATAAGGATGTGATGGTTCTTTGTTTCTTCTTACTCTGTTTTAAAAGCAGCGTATGCTTTTTAGAAAATCCATTCAGGGGCAGATGCTCAGAAAATCTAGACTTATCCCAGCTCCATCATTGTCAGTGGGCATATTTTACCACTAAATATTTAAATATATTTAGGTAGTTGGTTTGTGTTGTGCTGAAATACCTTGGATCTGTTTGTCAGTTTCCTGTGCAGCCAGACTGTGATGGAGAATCTTTGTCTTGTAGCCTCTTACTGGGACAGGTGCACTAAAAATAGAGGCGCAGAAGCCTGTGGAAATAAAACTTTGCAACATGTGAAAATCCAATTGTTTGTTACATGGCAACAATAAGACAGGTTTTATTATTTTCAGATGGATATAGCAGAAAAGACCAAATTCCAACTGAAAGGATTTATTTATGGACATTTCTTATTGAAGTTCACAGAAGAATAATTGGTAAAGACTTCAAAATAACGTGTCAGTGGTCATTCAGAGTTCAAGAGTACATAGGTTCAGCTCTCTGATTTCAGCTTGTTGTTAGAAAATCGTGCCATCAGAAGTGTCGTGAAGGTTGGATCATGGCAAATAAATAATGTGTCTAAATCTCACTGATGTTTTGAGCTCTGCTGACTCTGAAATGGGATTTCTGTCCAAAATCACTGAGGGCTGGAACTGTGAAGGGCAGCTGACAGTGTTGCTGCTGAATATGGGATGTGATTCTTCTCAGCATCTCCTCTCCTTGTCTTTGCTTGCCCTGGCACCTGTCTCATCCCCCAGTGGGCCAGCTGTGAGAACTAAATTGGCAGGAAATTACTCACTCTATGTGTAGGGTTAGTTTTGTATGTGTTAAGTGTGCTACGAAGTCTGTCAAGGACCTGGATAATGTATCAAATTAAACCAAAACTTGTTAAAAGACTTAGAGCTGGCCGTGGGACATCTGGTCCCCAAAGTGCAGTGACTGTCACGGCATCATGCCCTATATCCTGAAGGTTTTACTCGTGCTTCCCTGGGCATAAGAGGTTTGTGATATTTATTTCTGACTTGTGTCTGCAAGAGACAGTTGAAAAAAACCTTAGAGGACAGCAGAGCTCAATCAAATGAGTCTTTGATGTTAACAAAATGCAGAAGTACTATCTCCTGCAAGTATTCAAATAACTGAAAGAGGATGGGTTTAAATTAGATATTGGAAAGAAATTCTTTTCTGTGAGGATGGTGAGGCACTGGAACAGGTTGCCCAGAGAAGTTGTGGATGCTCCATCCCTGGAAGTGTTCAAGACCAAGTTGGATGGAACTTAGGGAAACCTGGTCTACTGGAAGGCGTCCCTGGCCGTGACAGGAGACTTGGAACTAGATGATCCTGAAGGTCCTTCCAACCTAAACTATTCTGTGATTCTATAACTGTTCTAATTCCTACCTGATTCTGGCTTCTGGCCGCATGTGACCTGGTCACATCACCAATCTCCCAGATGTGATGAGCTCTTGAGAATTTTAAATCTGTTACATATGAGGAGATGAGCAGACCTGGTGACTGTGGAGAGTTTTTTGAACCATGTGGCTGCAATCCTAAACCCTCGGGTCTTTTTGCCTTTCATCACTCTGGGGATGATGGCAAGCAATGTTGAGTAACAGGTTCAACAGATGACCTGACTGACTTGAATTTACTCAGGTGAGGGAGGGAGTCTAACATCATCCTTCAAAACAAGAGGGTGAAATTAGGAACTGGTAGTGGCACATCACCTTTGTGCCACTGGGTGGGAGTAGGAGGTCCTGCTTGGCCGTGTGCTTGTTGTGTTTTGCTGAGCTAATTCAGCTTTTCAACCTAGTACACATCAATTTACTGTTTTCTTAACCCTGGCTAATTTTCCTATGCAATTTGTTGAGTAAGACCACAGGTCCAAAGAGCAGCACAGCTAATGTGGGAAAGACAGGGGGAGCAGTGGGCGTGCAGGTTGCTGAGGGGCAAACCCAGACCTCCTAGATTTGCTGTCCGTAGCTTCACCCCACTGCTGGAGCTGGATGGCTTTTGTTTGGGAGGGGGATGGCACTGCTGCCCCTTTCCTGTGTTCCTGAGCTGCACCCGGGGTGATCATCTGCAAAGCCAAATGCTGATTCTGTATTAGGCAAACTTTTCACCAGAACCTGAGTAGGAAAAATGAAGATGTCAGGAGGCTTTTTGTTAGGTCATTTTCTTGAGCTGGGAAACCTAAATTCTGCTTCAGGTCAGCTTCAGGTATCTGCTGTGCCTGAGGTACTTCCATGTGTGGAACCTGTACCCTGCCAAGTGCTTGTGACTCAACTCAACTATTTAACTTCATTTCCAATCCCTTAATTTGTGCCTGCAACTTATTAAATGTGTACCAAGGGAAGGTGTGGAGCAGAGTTCTTACAGAAATCCAAATTAAGTGATGGTGTGAAGTAATCTTGAGGCATGTCAGTAAACTAACCCCAATGTAAAACCCGTGGTAAATTATGAAATGTATGCATAGTTTGTCATAGCTGGAAAATCATGGGCAATGCAAATTTAAACACTCTGGAAGGAAATTTTTTTGTTTTTCTTTTTCCCCTTCTTGGTCCCCTTCATTTGTCTTATTATTAGACTAAAAGTAGAGTCAGTGATTCATTCAGTAATCTCTTGGACAGTTAGTCATCTGCCAATTTGTGTTAACTTTCCACTTTGTTCAGAAAGTGAGTAATGCTTAATGCACCAACCAGCAAATTCCAAGCTTAAAAAGCTGTGAGTATCATTCACATAATCTCCAAACTTTCTCTTAAAAATTTTTACCGTTTCACTTTTGTAAGATCAAAGTAAGGTCTGGCATGCAGTGTCGTACAGCTACAGTCCAGTTGTTTTGTCTAGCCCCAATTACTAAAGCAAAACACAAGGTTGCAAATGCAGTGCACAAGTTCTGTTGTACAGCAACCCACATGTTATTTAGTCAGTGTAATGCTTCTTGGTTTTCTTCACAACTCTTTCTTTCAAGGAGTAAATACTGCCTCCTTAGTTCTCTTTCCCTCCCCAGACTGCCATGGCTTGTTAATTACTATTGTTTCCTACCTCAACAAATTGTGATGCTATCAAGGCTAATTTAGTGAAAATAGCTTACAAGGAAAGTAGTAATTGTTATTAGCTGCCTGCTGCAAATATTTCTGGTGCTTTTCAAGATTAGATTTGATGGAGAAATAAATTATTGTGCTGTTAAAATGTTATCGATATAGAACTTAAAGCTATAAAGTCTTTCTATAGCAATAGGGTAGATATTTTGATCACAAAGTGATGCCAGTTATTTCTGAAGATGAACACAGTACTTGTTTGAATCACTTGAGAATTTTCAACTACTTTTTTCTGTTTTATGGAAACTGGAGTAGTGTAAAGAGCAACAAGGGCAGTAATGTCACAGGAGAAGTTGATAGGATCAAAGTCTTTACAGTCTGCTCTAAAATAACATGAAATGGCTGACTACTGCACTCAGCAGCAAAGGAATTCAAAGTGCAGATGAGACTTGAATGCTTTGGAGCAGGTGTGCATGTGCAGGGGGTAGGGCAAGGTGGCAGTAGTAAACATGAATGCCAAAGTGGTTTGCTTGGCTCCACGCTTTTTCTTGTTCCTTCCCCAGGTGTTGTCCTCCCGCACAACTTACAGTCCGTTTCTTGCAGTGAAGTTGTCCATTTTGTGTATGATTGTCCTTTGGTAGAGGTGGCTTTAGGGTTTTCCTGGTGCCACAGATCTGTAAACAAGCAATGCAAACACTGGCAGAGAGAAGGGAATAGCCTTTGGTTCTAGGGTCTATAGTCTGCAGCATGATGGGGCCATAGCAGAGTTCTGTTGTGCTCAGCTGTTCTCAGAATAAGAAAAACATGATTTGGTCTTGAGGAATCCATTTTCCCAGCCTGGATTCCTAGAATCCAATTCCATTCCATGTAAATACCGAAAATATCCTGGAAGCCATGTTCCAGTGTGAAGAATTAGGGCTTTGAAAGGTTTTCCCTTCCAGTCTTGCTTTGCACATTGGCAAGTTTGGATAGTTTGGTTAAGCTTTGGACAAACAGCCATACTAGGGATGGTTATTTGAGCACCCGCTTTTGGGATTT
>VZTX01025497.1:352520-391088 GCA_013400915.1 Pardalotus punctatus
CTCGTGCTTCCCTGGGCATAAGAGGTTTGTGATATTTATTTCTGACTTGTGTCTGCAAGAGACAGTTGAAAAAAACCTTAGAGGACAGCAGAGCTCAATCAAATGAGTCTTTGATGTTAACAAAATGAAGAAGTACTATCTCCTGCAAGTATTCAAATAACTGAAAGAGGATGGGTTTAAATTAGATATTGGAAAGAAATTCTTTTCTGTGAGGATGGTGAGGCACTGGAACAGGTTGCCCAGAGAAGTTGTGGATGCTCCATCCCTGGAAGTGTTCAAGACCAAGTTGGATGGAACTTAGGGAAACCTGGTCTACTGGAAGGCGTCCCTGGCCGTGACAGGAGACTTGGAACTAGATGATCCTGAAGGTCCTTCCAACCTAAACTATTCTGTGATTCTATAACTGTTCTAATTCCTACCTGATTCTGGCTTCTGGCCGCATGTGACCTGGTCACATCACCAATCTCCCAGATGTGATGAGCTCTTGAGAATTTTAAATCTGTTACATATGAGGAGATGAGCAGACCTGGTGACTGTGGAGAGTTTTTTGAACCATGTGGCTGCAATCCTAAACCCTCGGGTCTTTTTGCCTTTCATCACTCTGGGGATGATGGCAAGCAATGTTGAGTAACAGGTTCAACAGATGACCTGACTGACTTGAATTTACTCAGGTGAGGGAGGGAGTCTAACATCATCCTTCAAAACAAGAGGGTGAAATTAGGAACTGGTAGTGGCACATCACCTTTGTGCCACTGGGTGGGAGTAGGAGGTCCTGCTTGGCCGTGTGCTTGTTGTGTTTTGCTGAGCTAATTCAGCTTTTCAACCTAGTACACATCAATTTACTGTTTTCTTAACCCTGGCTAATTTTCCTATGCAATTTGTTGAGTAAGACCACAGGTCCAAAGAGCAGCACAGCTAATGTGGGAAAGACAGGGGGAGCAGTGGGCGTGCAGGTTGCTGAGGGGCAAACCCAGACCTCCTAGATTTGCTGTCCGTAGCTTCACCCCACTGCTGGAGCTGGATGGCTTTTGTTTGGGAGGGGGATGGCACTGCTGCCCCTTTCCTGTGTTCCTGAGCTGCACCCGGGGTGATCATCTGCAAAGCCAAATGCTGATTCTGTATTAGGCAAACTTTTCACCAGAACCTGAGTAGGAAAAATGAAGATGTCAGGAGGCTTTTTGTTAGGTCATTTTCTTGAGCTGGGAAACCTAAATTCTGCTTCAGGTCAGCTTCAGGTATCTGCTGTGCCTGAGGTACTTCCATGTGTGGAACCTGTACCCTGCCAAGTGCTTGTGACTCAACTCAACTATTTAACTTCATTTCCAATCCCTTAATTTGTGCCTGCAACTTATTAAATGTGTACCAAGGGAAGGTGTGGAGCAGAGTTCTTACAGAAATCCAAATTAAGTGATGGTGTGAAGTAATCTTGAGGCATGTCAGTAAACTAACCCCAATGTAAAACCCGTGGTAAATTATGAAATGTATGCATAGTTTGTCATAGCTGGAAAATCATGGGCAATGCAAATTTAAACACTCTGGAAGGAAATTTTTTTGTTTTTCTTTTTCCCCTTCTTGGTCCCCTTCATTTGTCTTATTATTAGACTAAAAGTAGAGTCAGTGATTCATTCAGTAATCTCTTGGACAGTTAGTCATCTGCCAATTTGTGTTAACTTTCCACTTTGTTCAGAAAGTGAGTAATGCTTAATGCACCAACCAGCAAATTCCAAGCTTAAAAAGCTGTGAGTATCATTCACATAATCTCCAAACTTTCTCTTAAAAATTTTTACCGTTTCACTTTTGTAAGATCAAAGTAAGGTCTGGCATGCAGTGTCGTACAGCTACAGTCCAGTTGTTTTGTCTAGCCCCAATTACTAAAGCAAAACACAAGGTTGCAAATGCAGTGCACAAGTTCTGTTGTACAGCAACCCACATGTTATTTAGTCAGTGTAATGCTTCTTGGTTTTCTTCACAACTCTTTCTTTCAAGGAGTAAATACTGCCTCCTTAGTTCTCTTTCCCTCCCCAGACTGCCATGGCTTGTTAATTACTATTGTTTCCTACCTCAACAAATTGTGATGCTATCAAGGCTAATTTAGTGAAAATAGCTTACAAGGAAAGTAGTAATTGTTATTAGCTGCCTGCTGCAAATATTTCTGGTGCTTTTCAAGATTAGATTTGATGGAGAAATAAATTATTGTGCTGTTAAAATGTTATCGATATAGAACTTAAAGCTATAAAGTCTTTCTATAGCAATAGGGTAGATATTTTGATCACAAAGTGATGCCAGTTATTTCTGAAGATGAACACAGTACTTGTTTGAATCACTTGAGAATTTTCAACTACTTTTTTCTGTTTTATGGAAACTGGAGTAGTGTAAAGAGCAACAAGGGCAGTAATGTCACAGGAGAAGTTGATAGGATCAAAGTCTTTACAGTCTGCTCTAAAATAACATGAAATGGCTGACTACTGCACTCAGCAGCAAAGGAATTCAAAGTGCAGATGAGACTTGAATGCTTTGGAGCAGGTGTGCATGTGCAGGGGGTAGGGCAAGGTGGCAGTAGTAAACATGAATGCCAAAGTGGTTTGCTTGGCTCCACGCTTTTTCTTGTTCCTTCCCCAGGTGTTGTCCTCCCGCACAACTTACAGTCCGTTTCTTGCAGTGAAGTTGTCCATTTTGTGTATGATTGTCCTTTGGTAGAGGTGGCTTTAGGGTTTTCCTGGTGCCACAGATCTGTAAACAAGCAATGCAAACACTGGCAGAGAGAAGGGAATAGCCTTTGGTTCTAGGGTCTATAGTCTGCAGCATGATGGGGCCATAGCAGAGTTCTGTTGTGCTCAGCTGTTCTCAGAATAAGAAAAACATGATTTGGTCTTGAGGAATCCATTTTCCCAGCCTGGATTCCTAGAATCCAATTCCATTCCATGTAAATACCGAAAATATCCTGGAAGCCATGTTCCAGTGTGAAGAATTAGGGCTTTGAAAGGTTTTCCCTTCCAGTCTTGCTTTGCACATTGGCAAGTTTGGATAGTTTGGTTAAGCTTTGGACAAACAGCCATACTAGGGATGGTTATTTGAGCACCCGCTTTTGGGATTTCCCCCCCCCCCGGTTACCTGCACATTTTCCATCATCAGCAGTGTTAGTTAATGCAGTCCCCCACCACACACAGTATGTCTATGCCAGCACTGATTGTAGATTTCTGATTTAAACCTTCAGAGCGTTGTGAAGAAGCTTGTCTCCTTACTAGTTTTGGGGCATGAGGGGTGGAGGTGGGGGTGGCGGGGGTGGACAGGCAGAGAAGAGGAAAGGCTGAGGTCGGTGTTGCCGCTCTCAGTCGAGTTTGGTGCACGCTGTACATGCGTGACTCAAGCAATGGCTGATTCACTGCCTGAAGGTGGTTTGGGATTTGCTTGGTGTTTTTTTGTTTGTTTCTTTAAAGTAGTAGTCCGCCCAGAAGTGAGAATTAGTGCTCTTTTGTGTGACTATGAGTAAACCAGAACTGTGAGGAATGTCTCTGCTCCCAGCCTTTTGCTCCAAAAGTCAAGCGGTTGATGCTGGGCAGCAAACCTGGAGTGCTGAACTGATGCTGGAGGAGACGGGCACCTGGCTTTCATGGAACTGTGCAGTGTTTGGGGGAACGCTTAATTGCCAGATTTGGCAGTTCAGGTTGCAGGTCACCTGGATGGGGCAGAGGAGGCTGCAGGATTTGCTGCTGTACTGGGTAACACCTGACACAGCTGCTTTCTTTGGCCAGTCAGAGGTGGTGGAGTGAAGGAGAGATGACCAGGTGTCCGAGACCTTGTACATGATGAAACCCAGATAAGGGCAGTGTTGACTGTTGCAAAGCTGAAATCGTATTCAGGGCATTTTTATCAGAGGATATATAGATATTTATTTGGTTTTTGTCCCGTGCCCACTTTCCATTTGTTACCTGACTGTAAAGTTTAGGATGTCCCCAGGAAGATGGGCACACTGATGCCATCATTCCACGCAGAGAGGTGCCTACGGAGGTGCAGCCGGGCGAGGGATCTCCCGGGTATTTATAGAGCGGTGTCTCCTGCCCTGACTCGCTGTGCAGGTGTGCTGTGCAGTCGGTTAGAGAAACCGCGAGTTGAAGGGTTCGCTGGGGTGAAACAGTTTACAAATAGCTTTTCAGTGTTTGTTTTTATTTTTAACTCCCTCCCCACCCATGGGTCCCTCCCCCAGCATATTGGCAAAGATGAAATGGCTCGAAGAGAGAAGATTATTGTTGCAGAATATGCAGAGCACCCCAAGAGTTTCGAGGACGTTTGGAAAATGAGTTGCTTTCCCTGCATCTTTTTTCTGTTCCTTTCTTCTTTGGGGTTTACAGGCATAAAAGTTCTTTCTCTGTGGCTGCTGGGTGTTTCACAGGAGCGGGGTGTCACGTGATTTTTCTAATTGTTTATTTTTTTTATTTTTCTTTTTTCTTCTTAATGACTGACCTCTGATGAAAAGATACCTATAGCAGTGTATTTGAAGCTGGTGGAGGCAGGCTGCCTTTCTGGCACCTGCAAGGAAAGCCCCCAAACCAGGTTATGCTGTTCTGGCACCAGTTCCTAGTGTCCCCAGAAGCCCGGTCCGCACGGCCAGGCATCTTCTCTCAGGCACTTGGTGTGTGTCCTTTTTGCCCTAATTTTAGCTTATCGTGGGGAAGTGATCTCAACCATATAGCCGCATCTGATCATGAGAGGAAATTTAGACATCTCTTTATTTTCCTAACCAATGTTCAATTGCTTATGGAAAATTGTGATCAGAAGGGTAAAATTTCTTTACTGGGTGTTTAATCTCAAAACCACAGCTCCCTGTACCCAGGACACAATCATGATAATGCCATGCTTACAGCCTTTTTCCAGCACAGCGTAGGTGTGGGTAGATGTGCATGTGGGGGAAAAAGGGAAAGGGCACAAATGCAATGGAGGGGGTCTCTTTTGCTCCTTGGGCTGCTTTTCTGGTTTCTTTTTTAAATTAAAAAATGAGAAAGTAAGCCCGACTTGCCCACAGATGACGTTAATCATTTGCAGAGAGACCCTATGCTGGTACTCCATGTATGTATTTTCACACATGTGCTGCTGGCTGCGTGTGTACTTTGCGGCTGGCACAGCATGGCTGGAAAGTATGGGGGAGCATGTCTGCTTCCTCTGGGGCTGCTACAGGTGGTCGGGAGGGGAGGGGGGTGGAGGGGGAGATGCTGGAGGCAGGCGAGGTACGACACCCATTTCCTTTGGTGTGTGTTGTGCGCTCGAAGCCGCTGCCTCGCCGACAGCCAAGCGGCTGCATGTCACACCCGTGGTACTTTGTCTTTGCTCTTACTGGAGGTTTATGACTAAGGTTGTGGTTCAATATGCCCTTTTTAGGTATGTGAAGTGTTTAAAATTATCTAGTGTTGCATTTCTTCTTTTTTTTTTCCCCTCCATGGCATTTTCTGATTTTAAGTTTCTGTAATTTTTAGAGGGCAAGAAGCATAACTTCATTTTTAAAAGAAAAAGAAAGTTTTCCCTGATTACTCATCAGCTAAGAGTATGTATTTTTGCCTTTCAAAGGTCGCTTTTTGAGACTAGTTTCATAGCTTATAAGTTTTTAAATACCTAATGCAAACTGTTGGAGAGTCTTGAAACAAAATAAAAAGAAAGTTTAAATATGTGGAGTGTGTAAGGAAACACTCTCTCTGTAGATGAGATGCCTTTCTTCTGCAGCTGTACCCCAAGAAGCTTGGTGTTAACATTTGCAAGTACAGATTTGTTTCCTTGTAATTTCGAAGTCTTGAGGGCTTGTAATTTTTCTGAACTGTTCAGGTGCCTCTTAATGCCTTGAATATTTGTTGAATGTATTGCATATGGCTCATATTCCCTTACATTTCAGATGAAACACTATAGCCCAGCAAGCTACACTGGATGAAATTGCACATGCTCGGTTGTGAAGGAGGTGGAAGGGAGCAGATCTACACATGTACATTCCTCTGATTGATGTAACTCCCTTCTTTCTTAGCAGATTGTGCTGCTTTAGTGCCTGTGATTTTATTTTTTTTTTTTAAATGTTCATGTCCTATACTGCAATGGAGCAGGATATAGTTTACACACTCCTCTTTTTTTATGAAAAGAAGTATTTTTTTCCCATGGAGGTACCTAGAATATTTGGCATTAGCTCAGTTGACAGGAGTGGCAAATGCTCTGCTCTAGAGGAGCTTGAGAAAGCTGAACTGTCAAATGTAGCTATTAGATATCAGAGGTGCAGAGCAGTCTTTCTGATGTTTGTGCCACCTCCTATCGCCTTGGTCAATTGAGGTGGCTACTGAAGGACCTAACAGTAGTTCTTCTCTGTGTGTTTGACACTTTAGAAAATGTTGATGCACAGCCACTGTGGAAACCTTAAGGCTTGATACATGTTTTGAAAGGGCGTAAGTGCAGGGAAATCTAATGTTCCACAAAGATGTAGCAGGATCCCTGAATCATTAGCAAAGTCACACAGAATTAAATTGATTTGATTTCCGAAAAGGTGCTGAAAGTCTCATAGCAATTTGACTTAAGTTTATCTCCTGCAGGAAGACTGCTGATTTGGGGTCTTTTGTGTATTATTTGGACTTCAGGTTGCCATTCTTTGTAACCCTGCAATCCACTTGCCAAAATCCATGTATAGATCAGGTGTCCCAAGTGTCCCTCCTTGAGTGCTGCAGGACCTCCCAGAGCAGCTCAAGTAGAAGGTTCCAGTCCTCTGCCCAGAGGATTTGCTGCTCACTGCTACCTTGCTGATGGTCCTGGGAGCTCAGCAATGCCTGTGGAATTAACCCAACTCAGCACTGCCGGGTGATGGATGGTCCCTGCACCAGTGGAACACTCACACCTCTCTGGTAATGCAGTCAGTGGGAATGGCCCCTGAATTGCTCGTGAGGCAAAGACCATGATTTAAGGGCTGTTTGCAAAAAGGAACAAGAAGAGGGAGGTTGAGTTGAAATAGTCTTAAGTGTTATGTGCAGCTGCCAGGCTGGAATCGTTGGATTAGAAAATGAGAGAGAAGATGATGCAAAACCAAGAAACATCTGAGAAAAAAATCAGAAATTATACAAAGAGTAAAAATGAGAAGACAGTCAAAGTTCGGTCCTCTGTCGCATTGGAAACACATAATTAAAACTCCTGTGTCAAAGTAGATGATGTAGAAATTAAAACCACATACCTGTTCTAATTTGCTGCTTCCTAAGTGACCTTCAAAATTAGCCCAAAAAATAACTGCTTGCTTACAGGAAACCATGTTTTTGACTAGAAGGTACAGTAAAAAGACAGGGTGGGGCATAAATGTGCTTTACTGTTTGAAAGTCAAAGTCAAGGGTATGCTGCAGGGCACTGTGAGTGAATCCATGATACTTTTCTTTCTTTTTCAAAAGGAGTTCAGAAGGCATTGTGCTCTCAAGAATACCACACCAAGGCTTGAGCAGTTGAAAAAGGCACTTAGCAGTTGCAGGGAATTTTAAAACATTTGACTCCCTGAAATAACACGAGTGTTAGTTCAGCACATAGAACTTGCATGCTGACCAGAGGCGCATGGAAAATACCGTTCTGATTTATTTTATTTTTTTAGCAGTCCTGCTGGTAGATGTAAATGAAGCAGATTGAGATTGCACTGTGGTTGCAAGCTGTGGCAGAAAAATTAGCACCACACTTTCCAGTGGAAGCCGAACAAAAATGTAAAGTCTGCCAATTAAATTGGAAACAGCTCTTAATTTCCCCTCTCCTCCTCCTCCCCCAAAGGATGAATGGCTTACTCTTCTGGATGGAACTTTGTGTAATGACTCATATTTTTATATGGATTAGTGTGAATATGTAGGTGAGGGAGATGCTGGTATCTGAGGAACTATATATAGTGTCTGGAAGAAGTGTCCTGGAACACAGAATAAATGAACATTTGATCTGTTTCTCATGCTGAATTAATGGAAATATAAATGCAGAATATCTTCCTCCCTTTACTCCCTTTCCTCCTAGATGCACTCATTAGATACAAAGGAGGCTTATGGTGAACAGAGAATATGCCTGTTATGATACCTGAATTAGTCACTAAAATAAGGGTATTCCCCTTGCCCAGTCTGAAATATGCATGGACAAGGCACCAGGAGCCAGAATTGTGGCACTGTAGACATCAGCAATGAGGATGCTAAGTTTTGTGGTGTCCTTTGTGAGCTGGTTATTGTTCTGGTAGGTGTCAAGCAAGGGAAGAAAGGCCCTTCCACCTCTTCGCACTGTGATTTTTTTGGTCAGAGGATGCTGCTCCATACCTTACGCAGCAGCTGGAGGGAAGAGCATCACACACATTGCTCTTCTGGTGGCACTGTGGCATGCCTCGTGTTAGACTGTGTCACTGTTCTTCTTGCTGCTGTAAAACCATGGGTGGGGCAGCCATATTCCTGCGCGGCTAAGCCAAAATCTCATGGCTCTGCGGTCATCTGTAGCTGGTAACTTGAGCTGAACAGATGGGTTCACATGGGATTTCTCCAGAGGACTGCCAAGTTTTCGTCTGAAGGCTCCTGGTTTACCTTCTCCTCTCTACAACCATTTACTCTACATCCACTTGCAGCAGAAAAGCTTTTAATGGCAGGTCTGGGGAAATGCTCATCTCCTGTGCTTGGCACTGGGGAGGTCACTCCTTGAATGCTGTATTCAGTTTTGGGACCCTCACGACGAGGAGGACTTGTTTGAGGTGCCTAAGTATGTCCACGGAAGGGCAACAAAGCTGGTCTGAAATGCATGTCTTGGGAGGAGCAGCTGAGGTTGTTGGGAGTGGAAGCTCAGGAGGGACGTTATTGCTCTCTAACACGTACTTGAAAGGAGATTGTAGAGAGGTAGGGGTCAGTCTGTGCTCCCAAGTAACAAGCAATGGGACAAGAGGAAATGGCCTCAAATTGCATCAGAGAAGGTGTAGTTTGGATATTAGGAAAAATTTCTTCATGGAAAGGGTTGTCAAGCCTTGAAACAGGCTTCCCAGGGCAGTGGTGGGCTCTATCCCTCAAGGTATTTAAAAGACATGTAAATGTGGCATTTGGGGACGTGATTATTTAGTGTGGGACCTGCAGTGCTGGCTTAATGTTTGGACTTGATGATCACAGAAGTCTTTTCCAACCTAAGCAATTCTGTGATTTTGGTAAATCCCCTGTCAATGAAATGTTCAGGTTAGAGAGGAAAAAAAAAAAGACAACTTTCTTCAACGATGTTTCTAACTCAGTCATTTAGCTGTGTTGTTCATCAGTGGTAAAACTAAGGGGTCAGTGAGTTGCAGTAGAGGAGATCAAGGAGGTGAAGGAGACAGAGGAAGATGGACACGTGTTGAGCTGGAGTTGCTGCAGGTACACACAATAGGGTCTGCACCCTTCAGTTTTTTTATTCTTCCTCGTCTGCAGCAATGTCATTTGGTCCCCAGCAAAAATTACCCTCCACGTGGAGTCACCACTAATGGCAAAAGCGAGAGAAAAAATTGTTCTAACACCCTTATATGACAGTCATACCTTAAAATTGGACGTTATGTAATGAACTGTCCTTGCTGAGCAGTTTTGCAAAAATCTGACACAGTTGGGTCCTCATTTTTAGATTAGGCACCATAACTTACTTTAGCATTTAATTGTAGGGACCTTGTTTTCACATCTCAAACCTGCAGACATGTATCGTGCTAGTGTAGCATTGTTCTTAGGTAAGAGGATTGGAAATCCTGAGGTCACTTCTGAGGTCCTGGCCTCTGCTTTCCTTTGGTAGTGTGTTGCAGCTCTTCTCTGGGAAGACCCTGGCTGTGGAGTCTCCTCAGTCTCCTCAGCAGGAGAAAACTTCATTTTTCTTTTCAAGCAAGATGCCATGCAAGACTTAGTCTCAGGGTGCCACAATACCCTGGGAACATTTTCTGGAGAAGGGGAAGTGCATTTACATAAAAAACACCCGAACACCACCACCAAAAAGAAGCAGCTGCTTCTCATACAAATTGGGGGGGGAATCCCACAGTGTCTTCAGAAAAGTAGACTTATTTGGTGATGTGCAGTATTGCAGACCTCCCTCCCACCATCACATATCAAGGAGGTCTGACTTCGATTTTAAAACTAGTACCTGGCATGGAACAGAGTTATACTGAAGTCTTATTGCCTAGAAACCCATATATGGATACATCCAGAATTCATGTTGTTGCGGAGTAATTTCTTGAAAAGAGTTTAAAACTCCAGTGTTTACTTTGGATCCCCAATGCAAGGCACAGGAGGGTATTTTATGATTAATGAGCTTTTCTGCATGGCTTTTTTTTGTGCCTCTTGGCATTTAGTAGTCTTAGTGACCTAGCTTTTTACTTCATTTCTGTCTTGTTGGCATTCTCATCAGTAGTCTCTCCTGAGATGCAAGAATCTACCCTCAACCAGCCCATCTCTCCTTGGCTGCAAGGATGCACTCATGTAGCATTTCTGTTGCATTTCTGTTCCATTCCTGCCATCACTTCTTTTGTTCTCTGCTTTGGTACAAAACAATTCCTGTAACACATAAAACTGTCATCCTCACCTTGAAAACAGGATCTGGTTAAGATGGGGAGCAGCGTTATACTGGAATTTTCAGCCTAACCAAGAAGAGGTTAATTTGGGTACCATGGGAGTCAGGCCACAAAGCTTGCCGCTCAGCGGAAGTCAGGTTTGCACCCCAGGCTGGCCGCCATGCACAGTGGGCTGGGGGTCGCAGTCACTGCAGCTGCTGTGATGGTAGTGTAGACCTGTCCCACACTGAAACAACTGGCCATAGGAAGAAGCACCCTTCACCTGCCTTTCTCTGTCCTTAGAAGAGGAGAAACACCAGATAAAAGCACATGGTTCCTGGTACTTACGTGAGAAATGAGTTTTTCCTTTATGGACATGCATAAATTTAATGGATAGGGAGGGGTTTGTTTAGACATCGGACTGATCCTTCAGCTAAGACTATGTGAGGAACTTCTGACATTGAAGATAAGCAATTTCTCCTTTCAGATGGGAGCTTTCTTAACTGGTGGCAGGCTGTATATGACACATCAATCATTCTGCCTCCCCTGGGGTTTGTCCCTGCAGCTGCAGACCATGTGCTTGTGTATGTTGCATTCACCAAGGAGGTGGGGGTAGTATCTAACCAGCTGTAAATCAGTGAATCCCTGTAGGGGAAATGATTTCCCTTGGGCAGAGGAATGTTGTGCTGCAGCAGAGGGTGAGTTTGGCAGGCCCTCCAGTGGTTCAGGGAATCTGTGCCACTACTCTGTAGTGGCTCACCTGGGCTGGAGAAGGGAATCCTGGTTGTCAGGTCCCACTGAAAACGTCCCAGATGCTTTACAGCCACTCTTAAGCTGTCCATGTCATTTCCTCTGCTACTTTGACCAAGGTGTGAATGGGCTGGGCAGGAAATGGGGGGACAGAGGGCCTGGTGCCAGAGCCAGTGTCTCTGTAGAGCAAGAGCAGGGAGATGAAGGACTATTGAAAAAGAAGGGTGTGCTGCAGGTCAGGCAATAGGTCTCCAGGGACTGGAGTATGAGAAGATCATGCTTTTGCTTCTCTGTCAGTAGGACTTAGACTTCCTTTCCTGCCTCTCTCCTTACTTGGAGAGTAGTCAAAAAAGAAGTCATCTAATCAACCTGTCAGAAGCCCTTCTTGTTGCTTTTGCCCAGCTGAAGAGGCAACCATAAGAGTTTCCCGATTCATTCCTAACTCTTTTTTTTTCTTGGCTTGGTTGGTGCATAAGGTGAGTTCAGTCTATACCAGTTCGTTTTCCTCATATCCAGTTAGTCTATCTACATAGTAAATATTTTTTGTCCTTCTCCAAACCCTGGATACAACACACCTGTTTTTTACAGTGATAGATGTGTGTTGATTTAACTAATTGTCTTAAATGGAGAAAGTCAGCAAGTAGATGGAGGATTTTAATTTCTTTGAAGCCATTCAGGAAAAGCAGCTGGATTTCTATTCTGCATATGTCCCTATTCCATCCCATGCTTGACTAGTTTGGGAAGTGCTGTGATGAGCACCTTCCATGGTAAGTTCTGTCACCTATGTGAGTGGCTGGATGATCATCGCAGAGGCTGCAGAAGAAAGTGTGCCTGAATGTGGGGCAGAGAAAGTGGCTCAGCTTCATTTTTATGGAGGAAGCCTTAGAGGTTTGAATGAGCTTTTTCTGCATCCTGGTGAGTAACCCAAAAGAGGGAGGCCTTCCAGGATGGAAGCTATTGGGAAAAGTTGCTTGCTGACAACCTAGTGCTTTGGGGCAGAGGCATCCTCCTCAGAGCTTGGTTTCCAGCATGGTAAGGGGAACAGAAGAGACAGGATGGGGTGGTTTTTCCTGTGACTAGTGTTAGTCTTTTTGCACCTTGCCCTGAAGCTTCTGTAGCTTTACTCCCTGAAGCTGATGGTGAGGTGGATCTTGAGAGTGATCTGAGAAGGCGTTTTCTTGTGTACAGTATAAACTATTATATTGCCAGTATTTCTTCTGAATGATGCATTTGGGAGTCTTGTAAAAAAGTGTAAACAAAAAGTACTACTCTGTGGGGAACACTTAGCTTCTTCAGAAATGAAAATGAGCAAAACAAAATGCAGTGTATTGCACAGAGCAGACCACTATCCAATATCCACTGAAACAGATAAAGGGCTTGCTGTTGATGAGAGACACTGCATTGACCTGTGCTGATTTAGGGTCCCATCTCCTCCAAATGGAGTAGAAGAGCTATGGTGAACATTAACACAAAAGCAGCCATTCCCTGTATGGGACAGCAAACACCATGCTTACAAGCTGTGATCCAAATAATAGACAGTTTTCACTCTGTGGGTTTTTGGTGTTTATTTGCTTTGTCTGGGAAGGGTGTTGTTTGAAAATTGACGGTTCATAAATATGTAGTGAAGCCTTGGTGCTCTGGGCAGTATTATACTGCTCTGAAAAATGTATGGCAAAGCTATTCCAATATGTTTCCTCTTGGATCCTGAATACAAGGAAATCATAGAGATAGAATGGTACATCAGATGTAGCCTAGCTAGTGAAAAGTGGAAGATAATACTGATTTAAAGAAATCACCCCTTGAGTGTAATGCTTTCAATAGGTCAGGGGGATGGCAGAGAGTCTGGAACAGGTCACAGCATGGAAGTAACATGTGAGCGTGACCATTAGCTGTTGAGTCCAGCAAGGAAGTTATGCTGTTTTGTTTATACTGCACGGATTGTACTTTTCATTTCTTACAAAACCCCGGATGTGCCACTTCTAAAGTGTTGGAACTTTGCTCAGTAACATACCATTTTTCTGGGAAAATCTATGCATAATAGCATTGTTTTAGTGGGCACAAATCCTTGCTTCGGCTACAAGTATGTGGTTTGGATGGGACATGTTTGTGCATGGAGTTTTATATAGCAGTTGTCCTCTTTGCTTTTGTGGGTAAATTTTTTAGCACTAAAATATTGAGCTGCAACACTGCTTCATTGTTAGACTCCCTGACCTTTGCCTCTAGTTGGAAAGGGGGCAGGAAATCTTTGTTTCCCTAAAAGCTGCCTGAAGCCACAGAAGAAAGCAGTATCCCTTCTGCTAGCAACATATGAAGTGACCTCTTGGTGCAAACAGAAATAACTATGGCCACATGAAAGCCATGCAGAGGCTTGGCTGTGGGAAGCCAGTGATGATGGGAAGCAAATTAACAACAGGGAACTGGATGGTAATGCTGGTTGTGTCAGATATGTAAGTTCATAGGTTGCAATAGTTCTGCTTATCAGGATCTGTAACCCATCTCTTCCCAGAGCAAGTGCAATCCATGGAGTAGTTCTATCCTCACTGCTTCAGCAGAAAGACCCAGTTGTGAGCAAAAGAAGGGTGATCTTACAGAGAAAGGAAATCAAAATTGTTGCCTCTTCCCAGCTCTTGGATTGTGTAAGAGAACAAAAAGCAATCCAGAAGGTGAAGACAAAACATCTCAGCCTCTCTTGCCAGTTGGAGAATTGCTAATAATGTTTATAGTTCTGGAACAAAAGACAACAAAACAAGTTACTTAAGAAAAGAATCCATCACTTTGACAAAAATAGAGCTTTCAGCTAGTTTTTGTCTGAGCCTGTGTTCCTCCAGCCAATCAATCCTGTTACTGAATAAAACTCTGGAAATAAACTTAACAAGATTAATGTCTGTAACTATTTGTAAAACCTATGTGTTACACAGTCTCCTTAAATGAGATTATGTCATGTTTATAATACTTACTCATATTTTGTCCCCAGTCTGGTCTAAAATTGAATAGTTTTCATTAATTTTTCTTGCTTGTTTAATTTCATGCTTAAACCAATAAGTTACAAATCTGCATGACTGCCCACTTATTGTTACACTCGGAATAATTGCACTGAGTCACTGTGCATGGACTCGGATTGCCATAGGGTGTTAATACTTGATACTTAAGCAAGCATGTTTATCTGAGAGCTGGCTCATCAGTCTGTGGAATGCAGTGTTTACTACATGAAGTTCAGCCTGGAATTATTGCAGTTAGGAAATGTCGCCTGTGATCATTAATAACACCTAGAATTAGTGTTGGTATTTTCAGGGGTGTTAGGGAAATTATCTGCTAAGTATGGGAAAATAAATGCAGGGAAAATAAGCATTAGGCTTTGACAAAAAGGGTTTTTTATGAATTTAATATGATCTTCCTGAAAGGTTCTTTTTCTTGCCTGTGCTTTTTATTCATGTAGGTATCTGTTTTTTGTCTATACTCTGTTTTGAATGTCTTGTTTATCCAGAGAAGAATTTGGGATTATGCAAGCTAATAATCAGTTCCCTTCATAAATGAAAAGATTTGCTTTTTCATGTCCAAGTTTATTTCCAAGGCTTAGTCCAAATGTTTAGTTCCAAACACTGATGTAGAGGTTTTTTTCCCTAGTGAAGTTTTCCTTTGTGACAGAATAAAACCCAGGGAAACTGGTATTTGAAATAACCTTTCACCTTCATTTATTTTGCTAATGTGTTTTCAGGTAATTCAAATGCTGAGAAATTTAGTGGCGGCATCACCTGCTAGAGTGTGTTTTACAAAAGAAAAACAGATAATGAAGGGGGGTTATGGTTTATCTGCACCTTCTGCTGAGGGGCTGTTCTCCAGTACTGAAGGAAACAAGTGATGTTCTGCCAGCTCTTGGCAGGCAGGTAAAAGCAGGGAACCCTTCCCTGAGCAGATTCCCTGCACCAGCAGGTAAGCAGCTGCTTGGCTGCTCCGTGGGATGTGGGCTGGGTAAAGCCTGCAGAACTGCTCTTCCTTGAGCAGGGTGGATGATTGCATGTAGGATTTTATCAGAACTGATACTTGGGTTTCAGCAGAAAAGCACCATTTAAAAAAAAAAAAAAAGCGATGGGTCCATAGTTCTTGCTTTTGAGATTACTAGCAAAGTGTCAGCAGCAGGCTGGATGTCATTTTTCATGGGAGAAGAACCTGTTCAGTTCCTCAGACTGAGATAAAGCAAACTGTGGATTGGAAATCAGATGGGTTTGTCAGTCAGAATAACTGTATTGTGGAGCTCCAGGTGAGGAGTCAGACAGCACTTCATTCTTTGTAAAAACAGAGGAAAGATTTATATGATGTACCGCTCTTTCACATTCATAGTATTTAATGTCATTGAGTAGCTCCTGACCAATGTGGTTTCGTTAGTTTATTTCCTGTTACTGCAGTTACTTGGAATATCGAAAGGAATCACTGTTATTCAGAGACCACTTCTGTCAGCTTAATACTTAGTGTTTCAGGTGGAATTTTTATGTCTGTGTAGGATAATGATAAATAACATTTCTTTTAATTTTTCAGCATGTGTATTACAATAAGATCATATGGGGGAAAGGACTGGAGACATCATAGTTGAAACTGTTCTTTCATTTATATACTGCTGTTTGGTCTCTTGTTCATCTTTTGCTATCTATACAAAGAACGCTTTAGTAAACAATATTGATTTTATAGAGAATGTAGAGGAATATGTATTATGTGTACAAGAGAAGTTTACATATTTTTTCCAACTGCATTATACACTTTTTTAGATTTTAAGTACTTTGCTTTATTCTTAACAGCAATAACACATGGAGCATACTGAGATGTTACACACATATCATTTGTTCTTGGGAACCAGTATAACATATGTGGGCGTCAACTGCGTATCACTGTGGTTTTTAACCAATTTATGATAGTTTTGTTCTTATGCAAAGCTTAAGTATGTTGGAACCAGGATTGCCGCCCACTTTAAATGTTGTTGTTAGCAGATAGAATTTATTTCAGTGACTTTAAAATCTTAACATCATGAAGTGCTTTTAAGAGGCTTTTGTCTTTTCAAACCAACTTCTATGCTCCATCTGGGTAATATCTACCAGCACTGGTACTGGAGATCATGTAATGTGGTTGTGGAGCTCCACTGTGTTAATTAATTCCACTGGGGTCTCGGACCTCCTAGAAAAGTATAGTCATCACCTTTAACTGTTCAAGCAGGGTACAACTGACTGAACAGCAGCATTCTCTCAAAGCCCTTGTTGATCATAGAATCCTCATTGATCCTCTGGATGGAGTCCAGGAAGCCCATCACTTCGAGGAACACATGTGTCAGACCATATGACCTTACATAATAACCACACACGTGAGAAACCCAGAGGATGGGTAATCTGTGGAATATCCAGTGTGATGCGGGCAACTTCTTGTGCTGGAGAGGTTTGCAACTGACTACCTTGCGGTTTCTTCAGCTTTCATTTGTCCTCGTGCTTTTCTTGTATAACAGTTAGGCTGGGAGAATGGGAAATATGGCTCGTGCAGTCCACGCAAATGTTTCTGGAGGAAGCTCATGGATTGTTCCTGTTGCCTCCAGTAAATTCTTTGGCTGAAATTAGCTTGAAGATTAGAGGAGAGGATACAGCCACAAACGTGCACACACAAGCTTACAGAACAATGAACATACCCAGAGAAATTGCCCAGAGTAAATTTTTTGTGTGTCACATAAACAGATCATAAACATTCAGCGCCTGCTTGTTAGGTTTGTTTGTTAGGTTACCCTGTGTTGCCTAAGAGCTTAAGTTAAAACGCTTACTGGTGGTGTGCTTGATCTTCAGGGATCTACTGACAGAAACAGGCTGAACCTCTTCACCCCTTCTTCCGTTTCTATATGTGTAAAATGGAGACTACCTGCCTTCCCCAGGGCTTAGAGAGGATTATTTACTCCTTACGGCTGGCTTTGGAGAGGAGAAGCACTAAGCGGGGTGGTGTGATGTATGACTGCTCTGATGGAGATGGGGGACAGAAGGGCACCAGGGTGCTCCTGTAGAGGGAGGAGCATCAGCCGGTGAGGACAGGGTCAGGAGAGTCCCTGCGTGGGCGCATTGGGGTGAAGGTAGGGCCACTAGCGGCCACGGGGAGCCCGGAGCTGCTCAGAGCTGGCTGGCCCTGCTGGGACACATGCAGCCTGCTTTTTAAAGCAAGCAGAGTGAGACAGGCAGAGGCAAAATACCCACAGTGTTTCAGTACTTACGAGCACAAACCTGTTGGATTTAATCAGCTTATGCAAAATGAACCGTACCTGGGACCTGCATGTGCAGGGCGAGCTCAGGTTCTGGCATGGGTGTGTGCAGGTCCCTGCAGGTGGCCTGGGCTGAGGGTTGCTGCCTTCAGTCTCCATCACCCTGCCCTAGGCCTCCCCCAGAAAACCCACCAGGAAAGGAAAGCCTCACCACTTGTCATGATCCAGCACAAATTTGGTGTTTACCTGAAAAACCATGCTTGGGTTCTTCTTGACTTAGTCAAAAACATGATTCATGACAAGTTAACCTTAATGTAGCAGAATTGTGAGAGCAAGTGTTCGCCTGGCTCTTCCCAGTCAGCTGAATGTGTTTTTCCTCATGAGCTCTGTGCCATTCCTGTTAGTCCCTGTTCCCTCTGAGTTCACAGAATCAATTAGGTTGGAAAAGATGTCTGAGACTCCAGCCTGTGACCAAACACCACGGAGTCAATCCAGCCATGGCACTAAGTGCCATATCCAAGTCTTTCCTTAAACACCTTCAGGGATGGTGACTTCACCACCTGCCTGGGCAGCCCATTCCAGTATCTAGTTACCCTGTCTGTGAAGAATTTCTTCATAATGTCTAACCCAGGCCTTCCCTGGCACAGCTTAAGATTATGTCCTCTCATCCTATCACTGGTTGCCTGGGAGAAGAGACTGACCCCCACCTGGCTGCAACCTCCTTTCAGGGAGTTGCAGAGAGTGATAAGGTTCCCCTCAGCCTCCTTTTCTCCAAGCTAAACAATTCAAGCTCTCTCAGCCACTCCTCATAAGGCTCATAAGACTCCAGACTCTTCACCGGCTTCATTGCCCTTCTCTGGACCTGCTCCTGCACCTCAGTGTCTGTCTGGTGGTGAGGGCCCCAGAATTGGACACAGAACTCAAAGTGTGGCCTCACCGGTACCAAGCACAGGGGGGAACTCTTTTGAAGGGATGCAGCCCCATGCCGCTTGCTCTCCCCATCAGTAGCTTCCCCATCATCTGCTTATGGAACCTGGTGGCTTTTACCTCCCTGCCATGACTGCTTCTCCTTCCTGCCCATTCCCTTCTGCATCCTCAGGGATTTAACTCCATGTAGTTGGGCTGGGTAATCCCCAACAGATAAAGCAGTGTCTGAAATTGGGGTGCAGTGAGCTCCCACACTGCAGAGCAAAGGGATGCCCAGGTGCATCCCTGCCTTCCAGAGGACTTCAAATCTGTATGTTAAAAATCAGCTGGTTTCTCACATTAACTCAGCTGTGTGTTGTTGTTTTTTTTAATGTTCCTCATCCCTCCCAAGAAGACAAAAGGCTGTAATATTAAAAGAAAATTTTATAAATCCAGGGAGAACACACTTTTTCCTTGTACAAATTAATGGTCTGTAATAACTGCTGTGTAGGAATTGATTTTCTGCAGGTAACAACTTCATGGTCTTGATATGGTAAAGTAATAGAGCTGTGCATGTTGTGTGTAACCCCTGCAGTATTTCTGGGCTGTGATAGAAACGGCCTTTATCATGCAAGGATAACAACCGCATTCCAACATTGTTAGGTTTCAACATCAAACATAAGAGCAATGAAACAAAAAATCTGAAATTCATTAGCCATTTTCATCTGAGTTTGCCAGGCCCCACACTGTATGTGGTGATACTTCAAAGACCATGACAGTTGAGTTTAAAAAAAAATGAAAAATAATGTCACCCTCTTGAAATATTAGCATAGGAGAAAAACAAAGGAAAAGCCTCTCGGCATCTGCATCTGCAATGGGTGGATGATTCCTTTGTCATCTTGGAGTTCTACCTAAACTTGCAGCAGAAAATTCTCGTACTTCATTATCGTTAGGCTTCTTGCTGTCTCTTTTGGAAGCGGTTGGCAGGCTCCTTACTTTCCCCATGTAGCATGAACAGGGAACTTCCAGCTCACAGAGGCCCTGGGAGAATGCACAAGGAGTTGCATCAAGGCAGAGAGGAGCTGTGAGATGTGGTTCTGTTATAAATGGGCTTGCTTAGGCCTGGGGGCTTGTTGCAGCAAGAAGTAGGGCTTGGAGGGCAGCCGGTGTTGGTTCCTGATATAGAAGATGATCACTGTGATTCTGGACAAGCAAGTGATGCCCTTAGAGTACTTTCTGTGTCCTCTGCACCAGCTGAAAGAAAGAGTAGAGAGTGTAGAAAATGGCTGGTTTGCCTGCCTACACACAAGTCTGGTACTCATTGAAATAAAATCCACCATATGTCGGAGTCACTCTTCTGTGCCTTGGACGAAGTAAATTTGTGAACCTCGAGATAGGTCTGAACTCAGCTAAGCATATGTATGCTTAAACCTGCTGGGAACCTGAAAGGATGGTGCTGATCTGCAGAGGGAGGGAAACTGTGCTGTGCTGTCCTGTTTTGAGGGAAGCCAGTGGAGAGCATGACCTCAGGAGGTGCCAGAGAAGACATCAGTGTCGATACCTACTTGGGTCAAGACAGACCTGGAGGGTGAAGTTTGCTTCCCAGGGCAGCAAGAGTGGGCACAGATCAGGTGCTGGGATTCTCCTGGTTGCACAGGTTGTGGTTCTCTTGGTTTTACCCAGAGGTGTTTCTTCAGTGGAACAGGAGTTACCAAAACTGTAAGTAGCCACTGGGCTGGCAGCAAGTAGATGCTGTTGACGCCTGAGCAGGGCTGTGGGGCTGTTGCCTCCTTTTCTGGCGGTGAGGGTGATGCACTTGTGCCCCATCCCTCTCTGCTTATGTTATCAGCACTGCACTTCTGCAGCCAGCTCTTCTTAGTGTGGCATTACAAGTCTCCTCTGTTTTTGTGGTCATATTTGAAATATCTTGTTGCTTATTATGTAAAGTCTCTGCTTTTCATCACTACGTCTTTTTGTGTGAATGCTGTGTTGAATCTTCAGTATGTATTTAATATTTCTTGAATGTTACATGTTAATTGCTTCCAATTTTCTATTGCTTCATCTTTTGGCTACTTCAGCGTAAATTATTGTTATAGCTGCCCTTTTGTGAAATGTGTGATGTGTATTCCTGTTTTTCTTGTCAGTTTCATTTAAATACTTGGCATTTTTAGTAAACCTTCTCTCCTTATATATTTTGTTTAGAACAACAGATTCCCACTGAATCAAATATGGGAATTTATTTAGTTAATAGGGAGACTGTGTTGCATTACTGAGTGTAAAAGACTGTTGTAGCCTACAGCATTAAACTGGGAATGGTGCATTTTTCTGAAACTTGAAGTTTGTGTGTTGATTCTTTTATGTATATATGTGTGTGTATATGTATATATATATATCAGGTTCTCAAAAAATTTTATTACTGCCTTTCATGCAGAATTTCACCACAGCAAATGACATGTGCTATTCCCCTAGATCTTAGCCTTCATACTGGGAAAAGGGTATAGATTTGCCTTCATATTGTCTGCATGCTTTATGAAAAGGTGCTTCTTCAAAAGGATAATGAGGGAAGCTGGGCCTCAGCAAGAAAAATGCTTCAAGGTAATGTGTCCTTAACTCTGAAGTTTATGTGGCTCTTTCTTCAGTGGCAGGAGGAACTGCTGGAGTCTTTCTGAGACACTGCTGAGTGTCCTCATCCCAAAGAGAGCTCCTGGAGGATGTAGGGGAAAGAGGACAGTGCAAAGGTTGGAAGTTGCAGGGCACTGTGAGAAGGGAGTGACAGGTACAGAAAGCTGTGTAGATGGTGATGAGTTTTATCTCAGCCCTCTTAAAAAAGCTTGAATCCCCCTCGGATCTGTTGGTGGCACAGTGACAGCTCTTTTGAGTGTGTCCTTTCCCTCTGGGTGGTGAAGGATGGGAAACTTCTTCCTAGGATGTGTGGGAGCTAGGCCAGGTGAAACAAAGGGTGACAGGAAGGGTCCCTGCTGCAGTGTTTGGGGTGTTTTGTTTAATAAGATGACTGTGCTAGGACTGAGAGGTACTGATGCTTCCCCACAGTCTCAAACCTCTTTTTTCCTGGCTGGCTGTGCAAATCGAGGTCCTGCTGTTTACCCCGTAGAGCAAGTATTTGGCACAAAGAGGTAGAGAAAGTATTTGGCACAAAGGGGATTTGCACATGAAGACTTGTGTGAGGAAATGCAAGATCTCCCAAAGATAGCGCAGAATTGTTTCTTAATGGGGTAGTAGTACAGTATGTCATAAGGGACTTTCAGAAAAGTATGAAAAGTATTTGCCTTGGTGTCTTAATACCTCCTCTAGAGCAGGGAGAGAGGTCTCCTGCCCCTGCACAGCTTCTCTGGGCTCAAGCCTTGGGCTCCACTGGGGTGAGCAGCCCCTCTGCATCGTGCACCTCATCACTTCCACCCTTGAGACTTTGTATTTAATAACAAGGCCCCTCACAGGCTGGGATTTGACAGTGTCTTTTGTAAGTTAGTGTTTTGAAAGGAAACCAGTGGACTTTGCTGGATGCCCATGAGTTGGTCCAGGTGCTTGTTTCTAATACAGACAGCAGCTCATTCATGAGCGTAACCCAAAGAGGATATAGTTGGTTGTATTTTTTTTTTAACTGAAAAAAGTGTTTTTGTAAGTTATTTTAAAATGGCATTAAGTTTAAAAAAAAAAAAAAAATCAAACAGGTGCCATGCTAAAACATGTAGTGCTTTTACAGTTTCACAGCATATCTCTGTTTTCTTCCTCTATATTATCATTCTCCACAAAAGCAAGTGAATTGAGGGCACCGAGCAAATGACTGGTTACAATAACCTTTAAGGTGCTGGATTATTCCTCAGGTTTATGCTGCTTTGGGATGCCTGTTGGTTGCATGCTGATGGCAAAAGAGTTTGTTTATCTTAATAGTGCAAAACAAAGGAGTAAGTGCAGGACCAAAAGAATGGGTTACTGTTGAGATGTTATAACCCAGAAATGAAAAATTAATATGCTAAAAATGTCTTGCATTTCCATTTCTTCATAAAATAAATGAAAACAGTGTTAAACAAGTATCCAGTTATTTTTAGAAATTTCTAGAAAGCTTAGAGTGCAAGGACATGACTGTGACAGCTACCAGCCACTGCAAGACCCCATGGAAACATTTAATTAAACAGACACCGTTTTCTTTTCAGATTACAGGATATTATTTAAAACTGATTTCAGCTTGTTTTTAAAGTCAGTTATTTTCATCCAGTAACCTCTAAACACAGCCTGCTTCTGCTTTGTCTGCTCTGCATGCACTGAGGCTGGGAGAAGGCAAGAGGGGCACTGAAGCTGTAGGTATGTGCCCTGTGCTACTGTGGCACTATGCACCAGATGGTCCCACCCTGCAGCTCACTTACTGCTTATTCCCTTCAGTTTCCCAAGTCTTACTAATTTATTTCTTCTCTAAAGCATGAGTTTCCTTTCCTAGCAATTAATAATTTCACTTATTTTTTGGTTCTATATTTAATCCTTCCCATTCATCAACTCTCTCACATGTGAATCTTCCAATATTGGAAAAGATGCATGCATTTCTGTGCCAGTTCAGATCCCTGTCTGTATACCCCAATTTCCTCTCTTTGTTTTGATGACCAGGAGCAAGATGCTCCAGTGGAAGGAGCAATACTCCTGCCCCACCCTGAATGGCAAATATGACATCCTGACAGTGTGTGGTGTCTTCATCCCTGAGTTATTGGGTCAAGGCTGGAGAGACATGAGATGTTTGTGTTCTTTTCCAGTGCCTTGCTGAGATGGGAAACTCATGTCCATTCTCTTTTTTAATCCGGAAGGACTCTTGGCCTCCCTGGTATAAAGGGGAATGAATTATCATTTGGGTAAATTGCATGTTGTATAGAGTATTTTTTTCACACGTACTGAGTTTTTATTTGGGTGAAATTTATTTTCTTCCTGAGTTACAAGAAACACAATCTCCTGTTTTATCATCCCAGCTTCTTTTCTAAAACAGGTACTTTAAGCAGACCAAATGCAGCATGTTATCCAGAACCAGAGTGCAACTTCCTCCCTCTCAGCAGCACTAAGGCAAAGGTTTTGCTGTCTCGTCTTTTTTTGGGTTATCCTTTGCTGGAGTGGCCCCTGTTCAGAGCCTACATATGGGCTGGCCAGGCACTGGTCCTGTGCTGTTCTGCCACCACAGGAGGGCAACCCAAGCCATCCCTGGTGGCACCGCAAACTGTTGCTTAAATTGGAGAGGTGTTTGTCAAATGACTTACAGCCTACCACTGTGTGGATGCATTTCTCATTTGTTTTTTGGTTTTTGTTGTTGTTGTTGTTGTTGGTTGGTTGGTTTTTTTTTTTGTTATTTTTTTAACAAAACAAGGTAGAGATATCTATCAGCTGAGTGGCCTTCTTGAATGTAGTGATAGGACAAGGTGGTAATGGCTTTAAACTAAAAGAGGATGGTTTTAGGTTAGATATTGAGAAGAAATTCTTCACTGTGAGTTTGGTGAGGCACTGTTACAGGTTGTCCAGAGAAGTGGTGGATGTCCCGTCCCTGGAAGTGTTCGAGGCCAGGTTGTATAGGGCTTTGAGCAACCTGGTCTAGTGAGAAGTGTTCACGGCAGGGGACTTGAAACTAGGTGATCTTTAAGGTCTCTTCCAACCCAAACCATTTTATGATCTATGAATGAGAGCTCTTTTGTTCCAAGATGCACCTGCAGCGTGCATATGTAGACTGCTTTATTTTATTTCTATGTATGAATTCTACAGAAAAGTTTATAAAAGTTACATCATGTCTCTTAAGTGATTCTCCCAACCAGCCCCTGGTTTAAAAATGCTTCATGAAAAGGATGAGGGGGTTTGTTGAGGTGTTGACACTGACAGCATCAGTTGGAAAGACTTGAGGCTCCTGTGTCCAGTGGAGTAAGGCTTCCTATGGAACAAACATGGCCTGTAGAGCCTACAAGAGGGTGTGACAAGGGGGTTTATAGCTCTGGATTTGAATGAGTGCATGCAATGCCTTATTTTTGGCAACGTGTGCTGCCAGTGTCTCTTATCATTCCATGACTTACTCAGACATGTGAATAACTTCCCACTTCTCGACTGCAGGTTGATAGTGGTGCCCTTTGTGGACTTGTGTGAACTCCTTTAGAGTACATAGTGTTACTCTGCCTTTAGTGTATGTACATAAACTGCTCTGATAAAATAAATTCGTTGTACCTCACTGCAGCTGTCAGTTAAAGGAAGTTGTGCATTTTTCCCTTGAGTGTTCGGATAATTTTTCTCCAGCCTTTCCTTCTTTGAAGGGTGTAGTAGCATGCTACTTTTTAGATCTCTCTCTTTCTTTACAAAGGAAAAACACTTTCTGATTTTCTTGTGTTCAGAATTATGCAAAGCAGCTGCTGAACATAAATATGCAACTAAATGCCATAAAAATGTACTCTACAAAGATTCCACTGTTAACCACACCAAAGAAAACAAAAATGCAAGGTTATTTAAATCAATGTCACATGCAGGAAGTGACATTTAAATTCTTACTCATTTAAAATTAAGCCATCTTACCATTTTCCTCTTCTGAAGTCTTGAAGATTTTCCATTAGTTAAAGGGTTGTCTTGCAGGCCTTCAAGAATAAGTTTTTCCATTATTTATTTTAGAGGCTTGGGCTGTCAGGCTTTTTTAAAATGATAGCATACATGTGAGTGTGAGAACTATGTACATTTAATTGGCTATTTGAGAAGCTGTGCTAGAAGACTGACCTCAGAAGCATTAGGAAATGGCAGTTCCACTGCTTATCTTTGCACTTCATAAAAAGTATTGTTTAATTCTTGGAAGAAGAGGGTGTTTCAGTCTTGCTCATTTTTTGTCTTTGTTCTGATTTGCTTTGCTTTTGTTGGTGTTTTTCCTTGTCCACTCTGGTGCTGGATTATAGTATTGAAAAAACTGTGTGGTTTATGTCTTTTACTCCAAAGTTTTTCATTTTTTCATTGTGCTGAGCCTCCTGTAAACAGATTTTCTTGAATCCAAACAAAAAGCAAGGGCTGGGATGCAGAGCCAGTTTTGGCTGTGAAATCATCAGGGTCAAAGTCACTTGTACACATCCAATCCCAGGGGCAGTGGGCTTGGGTTTTCCCCAGCATTGACCTTCCCACTGCTCCCAGCTGAGCTCCTGCCTGGGTTGTCTCCTGGGCTGTTGGTCCCCTCCACCACTCAAGTTGTCTAAATAAATGTGTTCTCCTTACTTTCTGAAGGAGTGTTGCTGGAGGAAGCATCTGTCCTTCCTCTTTGTTGGAATTGGTGATCCTTTTGCCTGCTGGTTGCACTGTGACTTGAATGCAACTGTTGATGCTCTTCTGAAGCACGAAAAGATAATGCATTTGTTTCGTTTCTCAGGTATCTGCTAGAAGTATTTGATTATGTTGAATTATCGAGATGTTACCTCAATCACTTTTGTACTTCAGCATTTCTCTGTTGCTAAAATTGAAAACAAAGCCACGGAATTTGAAATATGAACTGTCTTTCAAATGAACTATAATGTTTAATGTACTTTTAGCTGGTAAAATTATCGCAAGTGCTAACTGGTATAATTTTAATAGTTGCTCTTGAATCTTTTTTATTGGACTATGTGTGTGTTCCTTTTCTATGCCACTTATCCACAACATTGAGGAAAAATACATCTTCATCTCTTGTATATTATTATGTCAGCCAGAAATGTCTGCTATTGGAAGATGTTAAAATACAGTCTATCAAGCAAAAAGATAAATTAAAAGATACTCTGTTAAGAAAAAGGAAAAGAAAAAGCTAAAATCCTGTTAAATAATTAAGATGCTTTGGGCTTTATCAGGATTGACAGTGTTCTTGCCATAATATACATATGCAAAAACTGTAAGAAGTTTAATATTTTATAGCAAAGATAACTCCAAACCCTAAATCTACTGGCTTGTTTCTATGGTAACAAATATTGAAATATGTCTAGCCAACACTGTAGGTTCCCCCTATTTAATTTCTGTCTATGGGTTCTAGGAATTCATTAAGGCTGTAGAATCTTTTTAAAATTGGTACATTCTGTTGTAAAATTCCTTAGGATTAATGTTGAACACAACTCTAAATTTTAACATAAACATTTCTTTGAAAGAGATTTCTTAGCAAATGAGGGATTAGAGTTTTATTCTAAGACTATATTTGCATTGATCTGGTATTTTTGTTCTTCATTGACAAGTTGATTTTTTTTTTCCTGTGCATGACTGTACTGAAAAAATGGAGTTTCAGTCTATGGATTCTGATGGAAATATTGAAGGCTGCTTAACTGGAACAGTCTGTCTGGAAGACAACAACGGCATGAAGTCAGTGCCTGTAGGATTTCGTTTAGTGGTCAGAACTTCTTGGCCAGAGCTACTTCTAAGGGATCCTGTCCTACTCTTAAGAATAAAATGATGATTTACAGGGAGCTTCAGCCTTCATTTCAATTAGTTGCACTTAATTTTTTTGTGTATTACAGAGCATTTTCTTAGTATCTGATTTAAGCCATTTTGTGTCTGACATCTTCTCATTGTTTTTCTTTTGAGGGCAGCCCGGCAGTGTTGGGAAGTAATCTGAAATGTTGGCTGTGAGATCCCATTTCCCCAGTGGTAACTGAAACCACAAGCACCTAGTCCCAGCTGTAAGAGGAAAATTTTGAAACTTTGAAGTGAAACATCAGGTTGATGCAATATTTTGCATCTGGTTGACTAGCCAGAGTTAGATGCAGCTGGAAGCATAAAGACTTCCTCCCTCAGCCTGAGGGGACTCTGGTTTCTGTTGGCATGTAGTAAAGATAATGAGGCAGCAGAAAGAAAATTTCAGAAACTGAGATTTGCACTTAACAGCTGTGTTTCAGAAGCCCGTGGTTGTGGACTAAATGCATTTTTCTCATAGGGCTAATAGCATCCAACCTTTTTTCCTTCAAATAGACTTATAGCAGGGGACTTGGAAATTAGACCCAGCAACCTGAACTGATGCCTGGTAGGGCAAGGAGGCGTAGCTGGCAGTGACTGAAGTACTCAATAAAAGCAGAAGGTGGTGCTCAGAAAAAGTGTGATCCATTCATTCATTCATATCCATCTGGAGTAATAAGGAAGAAAGTGGGCTATTTATTAGGTAAAGGATTATCTCCATAGTACTCTGTGAAAACGAGTGATTTCAGTGTGAGCCTGAGGCAGTGATTCCCTCCTAGCGCTGGAGGAGCTGACAATTCTACTTACTCCTCAGGCAGAGCCAGGCTGAAAGAAGGGGCCAGTGTATGTGCACAAGGGAACATGAAAAGAAGACAACAGATAGCAATGCTATTCAACTGTATTGTGAGAAAAATATCTTGTCACCTCTCAAGCTCTAGGTAAATCTCCAAAACCTCTTTTTATGACCATAAACAATATGTGGAAAAATAATTGAGGTGGTATTCAGTGAAGAAGTTGCTTTGGGCTGGATATGGGAGGCTTGAGAGACATTCCTGTAGGATCATTCAGGGTGCATTTCAGCAGGCACAGTCCCACCACCAGAGATTTCCACTGCTGGGACCGAAGCCCCTTTGCAGCAGGCAGCTCCAGTGACCCGCTTGGTGCCCCACTTGCCTCCCTACACACACCGCACTCACACAGTCCAACATTTCCTTACCAGCTCAGCACCAGGTTTCCCCAGACATCTGGATCCTTAAAGCAGTTTTATCATGGTACAGTAACACAGGAACAGGGGCCCCACAGAAATGAAGGAAGCCCTGGGCTTTCCTACACTTCCAGTCTATGTGCAAGGTACTCTAGGGTCTTGCTGCTGATTCATTGGCTCCTGCTATGTCTCGTGAGTGTCCGGCTGGCACCCCTGGTCCTTGTGCCTTCTGTTGTGCAAGGGGTCAGTGGCACCAGTTTGTGGCCTCTTGCCTGGGGCCACTGCTGTCCAGGGCACAGCCTGCACCCTTCAGGCTGAGCTACCGGCACTGAATGTATTCCTTAACAATGCCAGCTGTCATGTTGCTTCGCCTTGGTGTGTATTTATCTGACCCTAGCCTGAGATACTCCTTTTTCCATTGCACATGTCCTGTGGTGTTTTTTGAACTAGCATGGGCTGTGGAAATAAGAGCTGCAGAGTCACCAACGAAAAATGTTATCAGTTTCCCTGTGTCATCAGTGAGTTGTATCACTGTGCTGTCTGAAAGCTCTTAAGAATGTGTGCTTTTGTGGTATCCAAAGTCTCTGGGGTTTCTCATTCTGGGAAGTATTATGGCTGTTGTAGGAGTTTTGCCTTTGTGCACCCCTACACCATGCAGGCAAGAACAGTGATGTTCACTCTCATCAGCAGTGATGTCCACTGTCATCAGTATTTTGAACTCTCCAAGCTTTATCCCAAGTCCATGGAAAAACTTTTGATCTCTGCAATGAGCTTCACCCAAGGGGCCAATTTTAGTGATATGTACATATTCCTGTTACTCTGAAATGATGCTTTTCTGCAGGGCTGCTTTTTTTTTTTTTCTTTTTCCCCTTCCTTTTTTCTTTTTCTTTTAGTGATGAAGCTTTCCCTTTATTGAAATAGAAAACAACCTCCAATCTTGTGAAGGTGAAACTTGTCTTTTCAGGATGTGAAGTCTCCATATATATTTGTAGAGTACCCAGTGCAGTGAGGGCTGTGGCTGAGGTAAAAGCCTTTTTTATTTGCTTGTTTTAAAATACAAACAGATTCAGAAGAAAATTTTCTGAAGTAAACTCACTCAAGACTTGCTGGAAAAAATGAAAAAAAAAAGCTCTTTTATTTCTTGGGTTCAGTGTGGTGCTTGGTAAAACCATGGATGTGCTCCAGCCCCAACTTTTGTGTATATGTAACAAAATGATTCTGTCTTGAGGCTTTTACACATCATAGTGATGGACTTGTCAAATTTATTTTCAGGAGAAGACAGCAGGATTATACACGTACATGAAGGCTGCGAATACTCCCATTCCATTAGGCTTGTAATCTTTCACAGGCAGAGCAAGCCTGCTCACTATAGCAAGGCCAGTTGGTAGCTGTCAGGAAGCTTTCATGATGGACAAATGTGTCCACACTGGTTTTTCCACCTTACTTTAAAACATCTGGTATATATCAGGGTTCTACACACCCTTTCTGACTCTTGGAGCTGTGAAATGAAAAAGCAACTTGCATTCTTCAGTGATCAACTTTCATATTTTCATATGGTCTCTGTGCAATCAGGCAAATCAAAATATGCTTTGACTTGCTCCTGCAGTTTGAAAAATAGTGTACTGATGAACTGTGTAGTAAAATCCTGCAGAGAGTGAGAATGAGTGGAAGGGAAGCACACATGTGGTAAGATGCCAGTGGTTGTGTGGACTGCTCAGCACAAGGCAAAGGCAGAGTTCAAGCCACGATTTCCACTATTAGCCTTCACGGTGTTCATGCAGAACAGGTAGTCAGTGTTCTTTTGCAGAGGTAATGCCAGTATTTCCTCTAATATAAGCATGCCTGTAGGAAGATGGAGACCAGATGATTAAAAAAATAATAGGCAGCATGTAGAGAATGCCTGCTTTGTTACGGGAGCATGTGTTTCCTGCAGGAGTTAGAGATCCTTGTGAGAGAAGAAACAAGGATTTGTAGAACTGTGTGCTTTTTAAATGTCTCTGAGTGCTTAGTGCTTTCCTGAAAGTGTGGGTAGTTGGATTTTTTCTGATACATTATTTGGAGGCCTACAGTTTGGAACAGAAGGTGGATGGTAAAACTCCATAAGGCCTTTTATGAGATATTCACAACAATAATTTTACTAAGAGTGTCTCCCTGTCCCATTTCCCAGCTGATTAAAAATTCAGTTTCTTATTTTCGCATCCTCTGGAGGCGAAATTTTGAGAGGTCACAGGTGACTCTGTTGCAGCCTCTTTTCTGTCCTCAATTCCCTAGCCTTATGGTGAAGTGTTTTTTCACTGTAGTTGGTTCTGCTGTAGTGGTTAAAGACAGAAGTTGTTTGGCTTAACCCTGAGGCAGCTCAGACTTTGTGCTGGATTAATTAAAAAATAGTTCTGTGCCTTCTGCAGCAGCAGAGCAGTGTTTGGGAGGGGAATGAAGGAAGGAGTGCTGTGCACTGGGGACAAGGAGGGCTCATCATGCCAGCCAGGATCCTGCCATCTGCCAGAGGTCCTTGCACTTAAGAGGAGCATGTATTTTCTCCCAGGTCTGCTGCAGCTCCTGGAGCTGAATTTTGCTTGTCTGTTTTTAAGGGAGCTGTTCCACTACCCCAGTGTTTTGGGTTTTTTTAAAGTTGTTTCAACAATCCCCTTTTCCATCTTGGGGTGGAACAGCCTTTTGGAAGAGGGGCTACGTAACTAAGTTCTGTGCTTATCCTCCATGTTACATACTTTGTGCAAGTTAAAAGGCTTGTTCTGCCTTTCATCTTGTGTGCTGTTTTCTGCAGATATTTCCTAACTTCTCCTATGACGTTTTTGCCTGGTTCTTCAGATGATTGTATGGACTGAAAGAGACTATTGTTTCTGCAAGAGTGCAGGCATATGCACATCGGCTAATCTGGTTGGTACAGGATTTCAGGAGTGGGTGTTGGACTGAGGAACAGGGTTGGGATGTGTGTGCCTATGAATTCTTGTGAACTGCATGCTCTCCTCTTCTGTAAATAATATCACATTTCACTTTCTAGGTTTACCATTCATGTTTCTCCAAAAGTTGAATTCCTGTACCATGAGACGTAAACAAGGAAATGGCATACGGGAAGGTTGCAGAAGTTTTGGTTAGCCAAGACTGGAAAGCTGATCCGATTTTAGTCCTGTGCCTGGATAAGTGTCAGCTACTTGATTGTGTGGAGACTCAGAACATTTTTTTTTTTCACAAACATAATATGTTTAAAATGGATACTTCATTGTCTTTCTAGTGTTTTCCTTCCACAGGTCTGGATTTTCAGTTTTGAAGAATAAGATAGGCAAACAAGTACTTTTTAGCCTGGTGTTTAGGAGGAGGCAGACTTTGGCAGTCGAGGTGCATTTGCCAGCTCTTGAGACATTGCAGTCTGAACCTTGCATTTGCAGCAAACTCATTCTGGATACAAGAATCAGGCAAAATTGTTTGGGGGTTTTTCCATTTGGAATATATCACCAGGGAGCAAAGAAACCCCCAGTTGTTGGTTTTGTTTACAACCAGCATCTTGTCAGATGAAACCTTGCCACATACTAGTTTCCTCTTTCGGGAGCATTACCTAAAAGATGATGGTGCTGGGATAACTCCGGCTTCCTGGTGGTGACCCAGATCTCTGCTGGCGATGAGATCGCTGTCTCCACTGGGCACAGAGCGAGAACAGCCATTGTGTTTTCGACTGCTGATCTGCAGGCGTGTTCCCATACAGTGTTTCCAGGCTCCTCAGCAACCTTGCAGTGCCTTGGCTATTGCTGCTCACGTGCCCTTGTCCGGCGGCAAAAGGCAGGATTTTATTCCACAAGTCTGGTTTCATGTAGGTCTCATAAGAGGGTGTGAGGCAACTTTAGGGTGTTTTTAAATACTACTTTTAGAGTATGAGACAGCATAAAAATCCTTGTAGGTTTGTTTGGGTTTTTTTTGCAGCAACTGACAATTTTCTACATCTCCACTTCAATTCAGTTTCCTTGCTTGGTCAGGAATAGTTGCTGCTTGTAAAACAGCTCCTTGGAGCTAGAGGGTGCAGGCTGGGGGGACTGACGCTTGCTGGTAGTTTAAGAATTTATGAGGATTTATTCTGTGGTTTGTTGATGGGATTTGGTTGGCTGAGATGCTTTTTGACAGATGCACAGGAATTCCCAGGTGTGGATAACAGCACTTGTAAATAGTCAGTCAAAGAGGATAGAGAAGAGAGATCATGAACTGAGGAGGACTCAAGGGTTGTCTGGTTTCTTTTCATCTACGGGCTGTCATATTTAACAGCTTCACCCATAGTCTTGTGTGGTTTTAGCACTGCTAGACCAAACTCCTGTGTTGGCTATCCTTGAAGGGTTTTTCCAGTGCTTCTATTGGATGCAACATGGGTCAGCTTCCTTGCTTCCCAGCCGCCTCACCATTTGCCCAAGTGGTGTTTCTGAAACTGCACGTCCTTTTCAGCAGCTCATGGTCACAGTATGGAGCACTGGAACTGGTCTATGAAGCTACTTTTTCCTGTCCAAGACTTCTTTTGTGTTAGAGTCCTGGCTGCTATAGCCAGGAATGTTTAAGACATGTTTCTGCTGACAGTTTTCTGCTCTGCACTCCCAAGGATTGGATGTAGGGCAGTTTGAGGATTCCTCTCAGTGGAACTCTCTATTTACAGTCAGTGAATTCATTAGAGCCCTGAATTATTTACCTTAAAGAATTCAAATCCTGAATTATTTATCTTTAAGGTCTGTCTTCCTGTGTTGTGCGTTTGGTTGACTGCAGACCTGTGCTCCTTTATATGCTGTGAATGTCTAAGGTAGTGAAATGTCCAAGGCAGTTTCAGCTATTTACTGTTAGTTTTATTTTCATACACAAATACATTGCAACATTACAGCTGATCTTTAAGGTCCCTTCCAGCCCAAAGCATTCTATGATTCTGTAAGTTCAGAGTGGGACTCATATATAAAATGGATTTGTGCAGATCTAATTTTAAATCTTGTAAATGCATGGACAGTTTTTGAGTATGTCATCACACTTTCTGCAAGTTGCCTGCCTACTGCCAGCTGTAGCTGCAAGCCCTGGGCAAACTCCCTATTTAGCATCTTGTTTTTCCCCTGCTGTCCCATGTTTGGCCCAAATTTTTATTTATGGCATAGTACTCAAATCCTACTGAAGAAGTTTGTCATTTCCTCACGATCTTACTCTGTTTACCAGTGTCAGGCTTCAGGATTTGACAAATGGTTTGGGAAATGCCACTTCACTTTACAGGAAGAGACTTAAAACAAGAGGACAAAGGATCCTGAGGATCTTACAGCCTTGCTGCTGACATGTCTCCATACTGCACAGTATTTCATGTACTGGAAATACTGTTCCCTTCTGCTGAGACTGTTCATTAGTTTTAGTTGAGAGAAGCCAAGGTTTCAGGTTGGTTAGGAACTCTGTTAGTGGCCACTTGAGGGATGCTGAGTTTAAGTGACTGGTGTAGTGCTTCACTGGAGCTGCATGGCAGCTCTCCAAGGCACAGCTCGTCTGTCTGGACACTGAGAGGATGGCAGGGAGTGTCAGGATGGCTGCCATCCTTGCTGCCAACAGCTGTTAGAGTTGTCGTGCGCTCTTATCCTGCAGCACTGATGCGCAGCTCAGGTACATTGCATGTGCCATGAGTGAAGGCAGTCACAGCAGGCAACACTCACCTACCACATTTCCCTCTCTTTTGAAGGATGAGTGGTTGAACTCATCAATGTCCTCTCTTGCAACATACCTGTGGTACACCAAAGGTTTTTGCAGGAAGCAAACAAATGGCAGTGTCCACTGACGTCATAGAGTCTTGAATGTGATTCTTTGGCGCTGCTGCAGCTGCACAGCTACCATGCAGCCCTCCATGCCTTACCCCGTTCTCACTCTCTCCCCATCCTACCTCCAGTTTTCTGTCCCCATTAAGTGAAATTCCTTGTTGTGACATTTTTCCCTGCTGTCCTCTGGCCCAGCTCTTGGGTGCTCTGTTTTGAGCATAGATGGCTCCAGGCTGCGGTAGGGAAGTCACCTGGAGCCGGAGAATCTCCTTCCTTGGGAGGTGGCTCTGCCCTGGCTGGCAGCAGATGCCAGTGTTGAAGGTCACCTCTTTTATCCTCAGCCCTGGACTAGACCATGTTCTTTGCTTAGTGTGGCATCAGGCTAAACCCAGGCTTAAACTCTCTGTTCCAGAGGTTGTCAGAATTTGGTCTTTGCAGCCACTTCTTTGGCAATGTCTCAATCAGACTACTGTGACCAAAATCTTGCAACAAAACTTTCTGCCAGTCATCCATGCCAACAGTGGACAGAGTATGCCAAATTCCTGAGCCCTGAAATGCAGGAAGGATATTGCAGCCATATTACCCACCCTGTGCTGTGTGTCTGGGTTTAACTATGTATGCCCTTGTGAAGGTGGGCAAGGGATCATGAACACATGGTTGAGTTACATTTCTTTAAGTGAAGGGGTTTCTTTTCTTTGCTTTCAGAGAAAGCAATGAAACGCACTAATGGCATTTCCAGTTCTGAAAGTCCAGTTTCCTTTACTTATGATGTGTCTTCTGGCCATTCAGAAAGGTTGGTGGTAGGAGGTTGAGGTTTTGTCTTCAGCTGGGTTTCTACCATGTGGGCTTTTTTCTTCCTTATTTAAATGTAGAAATGTCTTCTATGAAGTGTATTGGCAGGAGAATTTGACACTAAAGCTTAAAGCTACTAACATGGGAAGCGAAGAGTAAACACAGACACTAAAAGACCCTTTGGAGAATTTTAAGTGGAGTCACTACTTAAATAATGTTGTAGGTGAAGATTTCAGGGAAACTTTAGATTAAGTAATCTACTATCAATGCAATTTTGCAAGTATTATTTTTACATCACTGCTGTGGTTATTAGTGGCATGTATTTGCTGTTGAAACTGAAAGAAACTTAATTAGCTCTCTCTCCCTCCATATTTTTGCTTTTGGTAGCACTGTCTGCTGGGCATTGGTCCCAGTGCTGCCAGGCAGGATGCCCTGGGAAGAGGGCAGAGCATTTGGGCACAGGAGAGCTGTGTTCTCCTGTGTAGCACTTCAAGTGACGGGCTGTGGTATCTCATCTGCCTCTCCAAATTGGTATCTGTTGCATCTGTTTGATCAATGAATGATGTTGGGGAAAGGACTTATTCTTGTTTAATGTTTTTATGGAATGAGACAGAAAACAAAAGACCTGACTATCTACTAGAAAACTGCTGTAATGCAAATAGTAGATAATTGCTTGCAGTTAATCAATTTTTTCTTTTGTGTTGTTTTTCACACAGAGCAATGAGGCAAGAGAGAAGCTTTTTAAAACAGGAAAATGTGATTGCATAAACATCATTGCTGGCAGGAGGACTCGGTGGATTCAGGTAATAATGTGACACCACTTTTTATTATGCTTTAAAAACTGGCTGGGTTTCAGGCTGCCAGCAGCCCTTTGTCAGGGGCTGAGGAGTAGAGGAAGGTGACAAGGTATAACAAGGCCCAGTGGCTGGCTGTTAATTCATTCAGACCAGATGAGAGGGTGTGGGTGTTCCCACAGCACTGGTGGTTGCTGAATAGGAGAGTGATGCTGTGGCTGCAGTAGCTTCCTTCTTTATGTCAGGTTATCGAATCTGAGGCTGGTTTTTTTTTGGTGGTTTTTTTTTTTTTTTTTTTTTTTTTTTGTTTTTTTTTTTGTTTTTTTTTTATTGGGTTTGTTTTCAACCCTAGGAGATTCTCTCCTTCAACCTCTTACAGCTGTGTCAATGTAGGAGGGGAAGTTCCATGCCTGTCTCGTGGAAGAAGGTCAAATGATTAGCTGTCCGTTCAGACTGCAGAACTCTGAATCTACAAATATTTCCCTTGAATTCCCCCTTTAAAAGGATTTCTGGATCAGAGCAGATCATTATCTGCTGAAAGACCCAGACCTAGACCTTTACTGCTTTAGAGGACTACTGCTGGTTGTTTTCTGTGTGTGAATGAAGAGGATTTCTCATTGCATGGTTGTAGGAAACCTAATGTGTGATGTTTAAGCATACTACTAGTGTTTGCAACATATTGTCTTAAAATAATGGACTTTAACATATTTAAATCCTGTTTTGTAGGAAATGTAAATTGCTAGCTAAAATGCATCTCTTATGGTTTTAATAATTTTAATTATTTCCCTCACTGAAGGGGAGTGAAAAATAAAGGCAGGGGGAGTTTACAGTGCTAATTACACTCCACGTTTGTAATTGGGAGCAGATCCTATCCTCAAGCTTCTTAGGCAATCCTAGTGAAGTCATCAGGCTTTTCACAAGCATATGGTTTCCCCCACGCATGTTTGATTCTAGGATAAGGGCCTACAGTGTCCTTTTTCGTTCACTGATTTCTCATACAGAGGAAATTTTAAAAATACGCATCTTTTCCAACGTAGACTCTTGGTTTCTAGCAACAGTTGAGGAGGTTCTGCAGTATTTTATTGAGAAACAGATCAGCAAAGCTCATTGCCTTAGACTGAGATGTTTCTAACTGGCAAGTGCATTGTCTTCATTAGGTGCAAGGTGGAAAAAAAGCAGTCATGGCTTTGCATTGCTATGGTCATGACCAAGAAGGACATTTAAAAAGGATGTGAATGGGTGTGGATTTGGTATTTCCTAAAGCCAGCTTCTTTTTATTATTAAATTGCATACTCAGGAAGCTAGTTGCTGTATCAACATTGGTATAATGACACATTATTAAAAAAAATCAATATCCAGCCATAGAAACAAGTCCTGGTGTAAGCAGTCGGGTGCTTACAGCTGTGATTTGTATGTATTTGCAATTGTAATGGGCTTTTTTTTTCCTCGTAGCACTGGTAACTTGGATAAACACTGTATGTGTGACTCATTGCAGAGTATAAACTTACTTTAAAAGAGCAAATGTTGAATTTGCTGAATATCCTATTGCTTGCATCCCTGAATACTTACTTGCAGTAGGTCATGATTAATCTTAAATTGTCCGACCTGAGGGGAAAATTACTGCTGGTGTCCCATAGGTACTTCAGAAACAAACGGAATGATGGAAGTGCTTTAAAAATATAAATAGTAGTTAGAATTCATAAAATCATAAAGCAAACATATGGTACAAGGCCTTCTAAAATATAACACTTGAAAGCTTATTTTATCGTTTCAGAAAGAGCTTGTTTAGTTATCACAAGAAAAGTAAATATTTTCATTTCTTTTTCTTTAGCACACTCTCATTCCATTCCTCTTTTTCTACTTCTTTTTTTCCCCTCTGAGCCTTTTTATTTTGGGGGGATGGGGGACCAACACCTGATGTGCATAGAAAGCCCTTCTTGAGAGCAGGAGATAACACTGCTGATGGTCCTCCTGTTGTTAGGAACATTCTTGAAGTCCTTTTGCAGTGTCGGCATGGAGTTGATGTAATTCAAATTGAAAAGTCCCTGTGCGCATGTGCATGAGCGAGATGTGATGGGCACTGCAGCAGCTCCTGGACCACTCAAGAACACACTTACTTTTTAATGTGGTACCCTAAACACTGGTGATGACGGATGCAGTCCCTCTGTGTGTGTGTACATGTGTGCAGGGGTGTGAGCTCATGGAGGGCAGCACAACACAGCATCCCCGCTCTTCTGGCGCACCTTTGGTGGGGTGGCTGCAGTCTCTCCACCGCTTTGAGCCAACAGTGGGACAGGGAGGTGAAGCTGCCGCTGGAAAGGGGCGAAGGAGGAAGATGGGGAGCAGACAAGTGGGGAGCCGGGTGGGGATAGGGGGCCACGGAGGAAGACACAGCTCCAGAGGGAAATACTCTGTGCTTTGCAGTTGCTTGTGTGGATAGAAACCAGATGGTGCGCTGGAACACCCGCTCGCTTGGGCGGCGGCGGAGCCAAACATATGGTTAATGGTTAGGAGAAAGAGCTTTCCGAGCCAGGGCTTTGCTGACTGCCTCGCATTACAGATTGTTGCAGTGTGTCATTACATTGCCAAACTAAGTGCTTAATACCCGCTGCGGGCGCTGGGCAGGCATTTGCAGGAAGGATACAGAGGCTCCCTGGTCAGGGCAGGAGGCTGACATCACGTACAGCCCCCTGCCACACCCCCCCACGCCCCCTTTCCTCTTTGGAAACCCTGTAAATCTCCCCATTTACAAGCCCAAATCCTACAGCAGCCAGTTTTCCTGTTCTGAGCGTCTTTAATCCATTTATTTTCAACAGCGTATGGTTGGTTTTGCCTTTTTTTGGTTTTTTTTTTTTTTGGTCCTCAAGCAGCCAACTTCACTGAGGCTGCAGCACCACACTTACATGTCCAGCATCTGAAGTTCCTGCTCTGGGATCTTTGGGCGACACCAGACCCCATGTTATCTAAGGAACTGCTGAGCTCATTCATCTCCTTTTCACGGCCTGCTTCCTTTTATTTTTAGCCAAATCTGTCAGGCCTGACAGGCGGGTAATTTGAGCCAGAGAAAGGGCAAAGCTCCAGGTCCTTTCCACAAAGCAATTCTTCTCCTCCCTCCTGGGAAGGCTCCAAACTTGGCCTGCTCCAGGCAGATGGATTTGTTGAGTCATGTGAGATCATTTACACAAAAACACAGTGAGGCAGTGAAAAGGAAAAAAAAAAAAAAACGGGGGGGAAAG
>VZTX01025497.1:391105-542888 GCA_013400915.1 Pardalotus punctatus
AGGGGGTAGAGAAAAAAGAGAACACAGTGGTGGGGGGGGGAAGGGGGTGGGAGAGCGTGCACTGCCGGGGCTGCTGCGAGCGTAGGAAATGTGCTGCGAGGCAGCTAGACAGAGGAATGCAGCAGATTCATTCTTGTATAAGGTAATGTCTCGTTTACAGTACAGGGTGGAGCCAGCACGGAGAAATCTGTCGAAAACAGATTACTCATTTAAAACTAAATTTCTCCTTAAAATAAATAATAGTAATAAAAAATAATAATAATAAAAAACCAAAACAACAACCCAACCAGCAATCAAGCGGCACACACGGGCACGCAACAAAGGCGGCGTTGTTGACAGCACCGGATTACAGTAGCGGTAAAGTTCGGGCTGGGAGGTTGCTGGAAAATGAGTTTGCTCCGTGATGCAAGTGGAGTTTGCTTTGTCTGGCTGCCAGTGCAAGCGGTGCAGTGGAGACTGGGAGCCCAGCAGCAGCAGGGTGCGCTTTGCTGCATCCAGGGATGGTGTTGGGCAGTGGGGAGGGGTGTAGGGAGCAGTTAAGAATCTAAGCGGACACACTGGGGGGGGGGGCATCATTAACAGCAAAAACGAAGGGGGAAATATGCATGGAAGGGGTGGGAGAGAACCTCTTCTTTCTTTGGTTTTGAGTGGTTGTGGCATCATCTTCATTGCATCAAGGAGTAAATTGCATTTATTCAGTTGGATGTGAATTTTGTTTTCATTTGCAACCTGAGCTAACCCCAGCATGTTGGGTTTTGGTTTTTTAAGTGGGTGGTAAGAGAGAACATGAAACTTGGAGCTTTTCAGATCTTGTTACATCCTAGAGAATTAGGTTAGGTTAATTTATGCAGTGTTCTAACAAGATGCGTTCAAACCTTTAAATAGACTGTATTTAAGTATTGTTAATATAACTCCCAGTTACTCCAGTTTTCTTAGCAAGGCAGTACTGAATGTTACTGTTTTGTCCCAGTGGTGATTAAAAATCAAGAATAGAAGTAGAAACTGAAACTGGAAATTGGTGGGAAATGTGGAATAAAACAAGTCCAATGCAAAGAATTTCCAGAAATTCTCAGCTACAATTAAGGAACTTGGGGGAGCATGTAAACATGGGTTTGTATTTTAACATGACCCTTTCCCCTGCTGAGTAGTATCTTCTGTATTGCTGGTTCCACAGCAATGTCTGTTGAGGTGCTTTCCTCTGGGGAGGGGAGGGTTTGTCTGGAGCCCGCCTCCCTCTAACTTGACCTTGTCTTTCCCTTTTTCTCCTTCTGCTTCTTTTTTATACTTTTGTCTGAAAGACGGCTGGCTTTCCCAGCCTGCTTGCCCTTCTGGGCTGCGCTGCTGAGTACAGCACGTTCAGTGTGGGGACAGCCTTCCCTTCTCGCACTTACAAGTTTTCTCGCTTGGTGGAAACCTTTTGTCTTCTCTGCCTCCTGATGAGGCTGCCGCATTACTTATGTTGAAGGAGCACTTGGCAACATCCCAAGTCCCAGCAGGGGTCCTGCACTGCACAAATCTGTGATGGGGTCCCTGCACATCAGCTGATGTCTGGTGCGAGGATCAGCAGAGGGATGGTAGTGTAAAGATGAGTACAGCCAGGCTTGGGACCTAGATGGTGCAATAAGCTGTAGCTGTAGCACAGCAGCTTTTAACAGGGAATGGCTGTAGATTGCTCCGAGATCCTCAGAAAGGTCCTGGAGAGGGATGGCATTGTTATTTATTCTGTTTGCATAGTTACTGTAACTTTCTTTCCCTTCTTCCCCAAAACCCTAATCATCCTACATTTTCTGTTGCTGTGAGCAACATTTCCTGTTGTTACCCAGAGCTGCAATTCCAGTTAAATTCTCACTTTGTAAAGCTAATCTCCCAGCAGTGGGTGTGGGATTTCCAAAAGAAAAGAAATTTGTGAAGAGCCAGTTTTAAAGATTTTTGTCTTAGTGGACAATTCTGCAAAACTCCCTTTTTAATTATTCACATTCATTATTGGTTGAAAGCTCTAGCTTTGTCTATATTTATGGCACTTAGAAGACCTGTAAGTTTTTAATTCCCCTGCAGAGTGCCCCACTCCTCAACGTCTCCTTTTTCCGCTTCAAAGATGCCACGTGTTGCTTTTAGTATCACATCGTCAGACAACCAGCCCAACTAGGTAGGTTTCGGGAACTGTTCATGACCTGTCTATCAGGAAAATCAGCCTTACTCTTCCTTCCCCCTCTTTCACAGCCGCTCAACTTCCTCTCCTTCTTCTAAAAGTGTGTTGATGCTATCAGCCCCCTAATTCTTTTATCTCACTTCTCCTATCATTTCCACTCTTCTGTCTGTCTCATGGTCAGACTAGAAATTTCTCTGCTGCTGCTGGCCTCTTCCCTCCTTGCTCGTACTGTGGCGCTGCCTCCTTTGGGATCTGAGGCGGGATGAGTATGGAGTTGATACGTGTTGAATCATGTCCTGTGCTTGGCATCAGTTTGCACAGGTAGAGGACATTGTCTATGGCAATTTTTCTTTCATTCCTGCTTTAAGCTACTAATTCTCTCCATCTAGGTAGGAGGATGAGCAGGAGATCCTCACCAAGGCTTAGTAAGGGAAGCACTGAGAACCTCCTGCTGAGGTTACCCATCCTTCTTGTGTTGTGCCAAGGAAAGATGCTGTGGGAGAGAGGTAACCCTCTATGTCTGGTGTCAAGTTATCCTCTTGATGGAACAGGATAGTGATTCTCTCACTCAAAAAACTTAAGCAAACTTTATAGTACTCTGCAGTGATATCTAAGGTGAATGGGGCAAGTGTTCATTTATGGGACTTCGGAAATAACCTCAAAATAAATAAATCCCTCACCTGCCTTCCCTCTAGCAGAAAATCGTAGAAGTTATAGTGTAGTGGTGGCAATTTCCTTTTTGTCATGTATTCATCTAGAGGGCATTCCAGGGGAAAGGCAAGATTTATTCTAAACAGATTAATCTAAATTTCTGAGGAGCTTTAAATCTATGTAAATTTTTCTCATCCAGCAATGAATTGTTGCAGCAGTGAAGTGCGGGACTGTTTGTAATGTATTCAAAACCTAGCTGTTTTCTGGATGTGGCCAAATCCCATTAACTGTGATTTCCGTGCTTCCTTTTTCCTCCTGTCGGGCCTTCTGGATAGCGGCTTTCTTAACAGCTTGTTTGTAGAATCTGCTCTGAAAATCTCCCAGCAGCTTCACTTTTCTCAAAGCCAGGGAAACTCTGGGAGCAGCTTATTACCTGCTTATCATCCAACTCCCATTTCTGTTAGGAAGTCTCCATTGGCCATAGACCAAACAGGCTTAAGTCTCTTTGCCTTCCATGTGGTCAAGCACAGCAGGGGTAAAAGTTCTTATGGAGATTAAACTTTACCTCTTGGTTCAGTGATACATCAATCCAGACAGTATATTGTGTGTAAACTTGCCTTCTTGAATTCCCTTGGAGCATCCTTAGGGAACCTTGAGAGTTGTCTGAAAGTTGCCAGTGAGGACATCCAAACACCCTCTGACACAGCCTTTGCAGTGGCAGGTGTTCAAGTCTGTGTTAAAAAATAAATACCAAGTTGTTTTAAGGTTCTGTTCATTTCATTAGCTTTCCACTGATAGTTCCTGTAGCATTACTAGCTGCTAATGTGTTCCTTTAGTTTTTTGCCTTGATTTCATTATAAATTAAATTGGCGTCGGCAAAAGCCATTTGTGATCAGATGCTGTAGAAATATCTTTTTTTTTAACCTCTTTGCAGCCTTTGTACGATTAATGGGAACATACTGTTGCTTCTTGATAAGTTCATTCATGTTTAATAGCTATTTGTGAGCCACATTTGGCTTTTAAGTGGATGTATCACAGCTCTTAAAGCATTTTGGTGGCTAAATAGCTGGGATTAGACATTCTGGTTGTTCATGCCAATTGTTTTCTTGTGTTCATACTGAACTCTGTGTGTTACAAAAATATTTTTAGTTATAGCCTTGTCAGATTTGTTTAAGGAAAAGAGATGTCCTCATTTTTCAGAGAAGTTCATTGGGAGTGAGTGGAATTATATTAATGTTTTTTTCTCACTTGATCAAATTCTAAGTGCTAAGATGAAAGGCCCACTATTACTTGAAAAAGTAAGACTTGCTTTTTCAGGAGTGGAGTGATTTATCTTCTGTATCTGCTTCACTAATTGCAGCCTGTAAAGACCCTAAAGAGTCTCACTAGTCAACCATTTCCTTACTGCAACCAGTGAAAAATCAGATTTAAAATGCACTTAACTGATGCTCCATTTCACATTTAATACCTCTTGATTACTGTGGTCACAGCATAAATAAATACATTTCCTTGCTTACTGGATCATGCAAATGTTGCATGTCTTCCTCCTTCATCAGAATACTCCTTTTATCAAAGATAGCTGCTGTCATAGAGCCCCAAGCTGTTGATTAGGTAAAAGGGAATGCCATATATGGGAAAATAAACCAGTACCCACAACGTACCTTCTTACTAGAAAATAACAAGATTTCTCTTAGAAAATTCAGCTGCTTGTTTCCAATTTGAATACTTTTTTCAAAATTAATAATAAAATACTGGAAAATAAATTTTTCATGCCTTCTGCGAGGATGGCATAAGTAATTAACATGGGATATCTGTCTATTTGCTTTTGGGTTGATTGCTAATTGGCTTCCATGTAGTACCATGAATGGGTTTGAAGCCCCTTTGGTGGGCTTGGACTAGTCTAGACCAGCTCAGACTCATTGCTGCTGTTCACTATGGTTAATGGTGTTTGGAGGGATGGCAGAACCCAGATAGTTATGATTTAAGAATTCTTCTCCTGGGATGCACCACTTGGACACAACCATTAGTGAAGCCCTTTTTGCAGCCAGTGACGTTATAGGCAGTGGGACTGCATGAGGAGGACATCATGCATAGGTAGCACTGCGCTGCTGAGGGTACGTGACACAGCCACAGACCCACTCAGCTGGCATTTTGAGAGTGAGAGGTTAAAAGGACAAGGGTAAATCACGGTCTGAAACAGACTCTTGCATCTGGCAGGTCTGTTCTTGGGTGACACTCATTTGGTTGCACAGCTCAAGTGCAGCAAGAGTTTCGCCCCTGCCCACGGGCTGACAATCATTCACTCTCAATGGGAAGTTATTTTTCTGCTGAGTTTTGCTCCCTGTGAATGTTGTCATTGGACATAACAGCAAATTAAGGGGCAGAGATTTGTAGGGCATCATAGCTTGTTCATAATTTAAAGTAAATATTTTCTGATTAATTCTCCATGGGGCAAAGGGGGAGAGGAGTTGATGCCCTAAGCTCTGGAGAATTTTTAGTATTTAATGCTAATTTCAACCCTGACGCATCAGTGAGTTAAGTAGAGCTCAATGTGCCGCAGTTAGCCTCCATCAGGAAACACTGGATAGCACTGCTGAAGGAGTGGTGACGGCAGGGAGTTCCTGTATGCATGCAGTGGCACTTCTAGAACAACTAAAGGTTGTTATTTCCAAACAGAAGTGGAAATGCACATGAGTTAGTGACAGATATTTTGGTTTTCAGCACAGTAGGTGGCAGGAGAGACAAAGTGACATCTTGGCTGGGGTGGCTGCTGGTCCACGTGCCACAGTAACAAAAGATGGTCTGCACCCAATATTGTGGAATAAGAGTGACGTTGTATTGCCAGGTGCTTTTGTGAGCTCTGTCGTCTGGTGTGATCAACACAATGACATAACAAGATGGGAATGTTAGACACATGTATGTCAATGTCCCTGTGTTAAATGCCACAATGTGCACTTGTGTTTTCCTATGATGTCTTCTGGTACAAGTCAGGAACTAGAGGTTTTCTGGCAGCCTGTGCCAGTCCCAGTTATGACTGCTCATTGTCTTTCTCTTCCTATATTGTTCTTGGCCAGGACTTGCCCCATTCCCTCTTGTGCCAGTGTTGGTGCTTATGAAGCTGACCATAATCTGCTTGATGAGGTGAAGCCAGTCAACAACTAACTAAGCTAAAGGTGTGGCTGGATTTTGTGCAGTTCAGCAAAAGCATCTCACCTCATGGTCATGAAACTAGTGTTGAGGTAAAGAAGTTAGTGATAGGAAAAGGGACTGACTGACAAATTCAGGCATTAGAGTGCACCCTTGATCAACCCTATCAAACAGTATGGAAGACAGTGAAGTAGACACCAGCAACTTTTCTAAGCCAACAACTAATATTCTTGGGCTTCTGATCTGCAGTTGCATAAAGTAACCTTAAAAGCCTGAAAAACTTTTAAAGTATGTAAGAGTCTTTCCTAATGGAGAGGCAGACTGAAGAAGTGAAATCAGTGCTTTCCTGTTTTCTCTTGGACATATGTCTCCTTTTTTAGGTGAAAGGGATATTCCTCATCACACTTCAGTTAAGGAGAACAGATTGTTTCCTTTCTTATTTACAGGAGATCTGGTCTCCCATTGCCCCCAAGGACAAAATCTGCTCTGGTGCATGTGTAACTTGAGCAAAGTCAATGAGATTGTAAAACAGAGAAGGTGATTTGGCTCCGTGTTTGTAACTGGAGAAAGGAAGAGCTTTTGTCCATTGATTTATAGGGAAATTAGTGTATGGCTAAAATATGCCCACCTGTTTGCTGTGCTTTTTTTCCAAGGATTGTTCCCTGGAGGACTTCTGGTCCTGGTGGAAACATACATTTTCATTGTGCAGGCCTGCCTTAGAGCCAAAAAGAGCAGACAGTATTTGACTCATACTTGTCAGAGGAATATTTAGTATGTATACATCCAGCTTCCAGTGATGATTTTAGTCCTCCTTTTATCTGTATGTGGACATAAACTTTGAATTCTGGCATATCAAAATATGCATGTATGATGGCCTAAATTCTGCATCTTCGTAAGATGTCTAGCCTTGTTGCTCGGCTCCATTAGTTATATTCTGTTTCTATGCCCACTGGTTTTGTAAGATTGTTGTCAGTATTTTTTCAATACATTAATGCTGTTTTCTTCATTGAAGGTGAGTGAGAACTGGACTGGTGTTGAAGTTGTAAAACTGTTGGTGTAATATAGTAGCAAGGATAAGACATCTTTGGTCTTTGCTGGAGAGCCTGACTGCCCCATAGATAGAACCTAAGCACTTCATACTGATGAAAAATGAAGGCAGGAACACAGTGATTTATTGAAGGTCTTGGAGGAAACCTGAGAGGTTGAGACCTAGGTCTCTTCTACCCCACCCCAGGAAGCTGAATCCTGTGATTTCTAGTATGATGAAGTTTACTTCCTCTTCCCCTGAGAAACGTGAGACTCTTCCCATTGGAAAAATATTTGTTCTTGTCACAGGAGGTACAGACACACATATACAAATTTGGAACCAAGTTTGACTCATTGCCACAAAAACAGGCACATTTAGAGAGTAGCTCGTTATAGCTGTATTGTGCAGAACAAAAAGGGGAAATGGTCTGAGGGGCACAAACAACAGTTAGTGACTGCTCTGTTGTTATTGCTTTACATGCTCAACTCTCTGAGTGGTATCTGGACCAGAGGAGGGACCTGGGCATACACTGGGTTTAAGCAGCTTTTGGACTGCTCCATCCTTTTTATCCAGGACAGGTCCTTTTTCACAGAAAAGCCACTTGTAAAGAATGGGAGCTTGTTGGCCAAATTTTCTTTGAATAGGCTGGTATCTTGCAGATACTGGTATGCTGATAGAAACTGCATGGCTGCAAAGAGTTAATTGGTTCTGTAACCAGGTTTAACTGTGGAGGGCTCTGCTTAGTGAAGAGGATCAGAAAGGGGTTCCTATTATTTTAAAGCAAAAGCTGTCTGAGGCTAATTATGAAAAACACGCCAAGTTGAAATACTCATTTTTTTAAACTAATTTCCATAAACAGCTCATAGACAGGTTTATGCTGTGCTGGAAGAAGTCTGACTGCACTTTAATGTTGATACCTGGGTTGGTGATTAGGAGAAGACTGTTAAACAACTGGAGTTTAAATACCAGTACAACTTAGTTGTAATAATTTCCCCAAAGGCACATTGGTAATTCTGCTAAACAGAGAGTTTAATAGACTTTAATAATGTGTGCTTGGGAGACCCTATACACAAAGGAATAATGCATAAAACATTCATTATGGTAAACTGCTACCTTTGCATGTAGAGAGGAATCTGTTGGAAGAAAACTGTTGTGTTGAGTGTGGCAACAACTCAGAGGGTGTTAACAGAAGTTTTTGTCACCCCCTTACCTAGCACTTAATTCACCTGCTGTGATTGAAGTTGCATCATTTTGCTCAACAGTGAATGAATTATTTGAGGTAGACATTAGTTTATTTTCTGAGAAGTCCTTTGACAGCCGGTGGGCTGTGGTGATTCACAGGGCTTTGTTTTCCTTTGATATGCTGATTTAGTGTCAAGAGAAGAGGTACCTGGTAGGAAACACAGTAACCCCATAAAAAAAAATACATAAAAACATTAACATTAAAACCACAAAAAGCAACCTTAGCAAGTGGCTCTAAGTGAGTTTAGTGTTGCATTTTGATTTGTTTTCACTGCACTGCTGCTGATGGCCCTGATGGAGAACAGGCGAGAAGAAGAAAGGAGCAGATGCTTTTGATAGTACAGTAGGGCATTTATCTCTTTTAATGAGGTAACATCATTAGGGGTGACAAAGTGCTGCAAATCCATACATGTAACGGACTGTTGCTGTCTTTCAGTAGTGCACACGCTGTTGTACTTCCTAGCATTCGAATCTGCTGAATCACAGATCAGGCTTTATCTCCTGTCTAATGCTGGGTTGGGTTTTTTGTGTTTTGTTTTTTATTTTCTTTTTGTTGGTTTGGTTGGTTTTAACCATTTTATTTCCCACCCCCCTACCCCCGATCTCTGCCTTTAAAGTCTGGGAACTGGAGCACTCCAGGATATGTGTTGGGGCAGGCAGAAGTGTACCCATTTTCCAAGCATAGAAGCTGATTGAAATGCCACATGTGTCTATTGCAGTGCAAGGACCTTCTCTCTAACTGAACGGAATGAGGTTGGTTATATCTCTTTGAGCATGATTCCTTTTGCCTAAGATGGCTACAGGTTTTGAGTTGGGTGTTGGTTTTTTTTCTTTTGCCCTCTGCCTGTTTCCTTTAGAGCAGTGGCATAGTCAGCCACACTAATCATGTCAGCCAGTGACAGTGACATTCAGTAACAAAGAGCTGCAGAAAAAGGGAGAGAGAGAGGTGGCTGTGGCACTGGACAAGGAGCAGCAGCAGATAGAGGGAAATCTGTGGGTTAGAGCATTCCTCTGTACAAAATCTGTCACTGTAAAAATCATGTGCACAGTTGTATGCAAGGTAATCAAGGGAAGAAATGAGATGTATGTCACTTTTCAGATGGTAAGCATTACAGCACACAACTATAATAGTATGAAAATAACAAAACTTCAACCAAACAAATCTAAATTGAAAAAGCTGGGAGGTTTTAATAAAGTCTCTGTTAAAAATTACTTAATAACCCCAGAACTTCCATCAAAACCTCCACTACTAACAGGCAACATAAACTAAACATTTGAGGTATGCTGTGTGTTTATCAGAGAGCCCTGGAGTGACACTTAGGCATCCGTGCTGATTCCAGGAAGAGAGCCTGTCGGTAAAAAAGATTAATCTGAATAGATCATGCACACCAGAAAAAAACGTGGTTCCTCTTTCTTTTTTTTTTTAGCTGCATGCCCCTCCTATCCTGGGCTTCCCAACACCTGCTTGTGGTGAAAGAATATAAACAGAATTGCAAGATTCCTCAGCATTAACTGTTGCCTGACAGTCCCAACTAAACACTGCAAGGTCATCCCATCTTTCCTCTTCATTGTTTTTTCTTGCTCCCTGCCACATATCCAGTGAGCCGCTGCAGCATCCTTGGGTGGATCTCCATGGGTTTTTGCTCTGCCATGAACTGAAAGTCAGTTGTGTTCATCAGAGTTGAAATTAATCCAGAGTTGGGGGTCTCTCCTTGCCTACCCCTGTTATGTTACCCTCACACCGAGCTGGGGGACATGGCTGAGAGTCAAATAAGTCACAGCTGGTAGGTCCACATATTAGCCTGTATTGATGTATTATCCAGTAGCAGTGGAGGTTTGGGTCAAGATTACGTAAAGCTCCACTAATACTTGTAACGTTTGTTCAATTTATTTATTTAATGCTGGAGAGATCCAAGGGTACACTTCAGCGACGCCCAGGGTACAGTCAGCATTCCCCGCTATTGAACTGAAAGCATCGTTCTGCAAAGCAACAATCTCACTAGTGGTTTGTTGCTTCCTCATGCTCCTGACTGTTTTGAACTGGCAGAAAATAATGGCCAACAGGTCAGAGAAAAGGTATCATGTTGGGAAAGCTTTAGGGCTTTTAGAGCTTTTAAATGTTTTTTTGGTTTTACACACACAGCATCGCTTCGATAAATCATAATTCCTACAACACATACCTAAGATTTTCTGTGCTATCTTATTCCAACAGTGAAATCAGAGTTCGCTTACCTCTCTTCCAAGGTTGGGATTACAAAAAATTTACACCGTCTCACCCTCCTCTCTTGCTGCAGGCACTCCAGTCCAATAAATAAATGCTTGGCCAAGTTGTACTGCCCTTTACCCTGTTAACTAAAACCAAATGCCTTCTGCTTTATTGAAGGCAAGTCATGCCTACTTCTGTTGGTCCAGCCAACGGTTTCTTAACCAGCTTGGCCTCTCAGGGACTGATTAATTTTTAGTGACTCTGAAACAGTTACCAAACTTTTCTGTGTTTGATGCATGAAAAGAAAGTAACATTGTCCAGGGCTCTTAGGGAGAGAAAATAGCTGATTGTACCTTTTCCCAGGACTACAGATGACCCATCTCTGCTCTCATTTCCCTAATAAAACTGGGATGAAAGTGTTGTGACAAAGGGCAAAAGGATAGAATGGAAGGGTTAGAAAAGTAAACAGCTGCTAGTATTACAGGCTTCTGTATTAAGGTTATCTACTCCTTTCTTATTTTCTTTCTTGTGGTCAGTTTATTAAAAATATTTTAGCGCTTGGCACCACTTCTCAGGAGGAGAAAGTGCAGGTCTGCTCATCAGTACTGTTTCAGGGCAGATGTAGAGGTGATGCAGCCACAGGCTTGGCTGCTTGTCAGGCTTGATGCTTATTTCTCATAGGAAATACAGGGCAAAGCCGTGGTAGAAAGGGCTGCTCATCAGCAATTGCAGCACTGGTGGGCCAAAGTGTGTTTGCCTGGCTTTCCTGGGTGGTCGCCTGGCTCATATGCAGCACATGGAAATAGATCTTTTGGAATGTGAAACCGTGCCTTCTGCATTTCTCCCACAAGTATTTTATAGTTTTGACTGGCATGTGCAAAGGAAATGGAGAATAATAGAAGAAAAAACTTATATAAGCCTTCAGCTGTGCTTCCTTTCCACAACAAGGTTTTGCATTTAAAGTAAAAAACCTGTCTTATGTTATTGCAAAAGTCTTTTTTGAAAGTTTAGTGAAGAATTTTTTGGTAAATGAGTAAAGAAGAGGGTTTTTTTACTTTTTTCCTCCTTAAACTGATCTCCAGTTTAGATAGTCGATACGCTCAGAGAAATGGAATCTGATTCCTGCTTTTACAGAAATAAGTTGTGAAGGGATCTTGAGTGTTTGGGGATATTTTTGCTGTTCTTTTCTTTTTAGTAAAGATGTTCTAAGCCAGTAAGTATCCAGGCTTTTGCAAGTCTCATATGTGAGTGCTTTATATGGGATGAGGAGGGTGTTCTCTCAGTGTGGCTGCCATCCACTTACAAGCTCTGTGGTCATGGCTCTCAACATTGGCTGTAATGTAGAATTAGCATGTCCTTTAGACAGGTCCTGGCCAGCAGGACTCCTTTCTCCCTCGGGTTCAGCTGAACAGCCTGGAAAAGACAGCCCGCAGATGTAAGAAGTTGTCCTTTCAGAGTCTGTGGAAGATCCAGCTTTGGTCCAACTGTGAATCAGCCACTTAAGGCTGAGGATCCTTTGTATCACCAGAGAAGTTGCCTCCTTGTGGTAAACAGAAGGATCTTCCCCTTGGAAGTGGGAATTTAAAAATACATGAACATTTGGAAGGGACATGGCCACAGTAATGGTACATGTTAACAGCAGTAAAGTAGTGCAAGAGTATGGGGGGTGAATGAGCATGTGCAAGTCAAATAGAAGTGCTTGCTTTTCCCCCAGTTCTGCCTTCGGTGGTAGCTTTGGAGGTAGCCCTCTAGGGACACAGTCCTGGTTTAGTGATGAAGGCCTGAGGGCTCAAGACACTTAGTTTCTGAGCTTTGTAAATCTGGGTATAAGTGTTTCGTTGTTTGAGAGGGCCTTGCAGTTCTCTGGTGGGAATGTGTAAAAAGTATACGTTTAAAAAGTACCCCTGCCTTTGCAGTGGCTTTCAGATTAAAGATCTGTTTTGTTAACTCAATGGCTCCTTAGCCTGCTTTCTCAGCAGCTCACTGAGATGCTTCCCAGGGGCTTACAGTTCTTGGTTTCATCTAACCAGACCAATCTATAATCCAGGGGTGTACAGATAAGGGAGCCCTTCAGAGGTTTGTGGAAAAGGAATGATGCATTCAGCGTGATACTTGGAGAAGGTGAATATTCTGACAGTTTCCCACTGTGTCACACTATTGGGTTTTGAAAAATGTGGCTTCCAGTTATCCTCTCAGTAGAACAAGGCACTTCTCTTGGGCTCCTGGAGGAGCCCATGAAGTGTACACTTAATTGCTTTGTGAATGATGTGAAGTCTTGGAATGCAGTCTAGCCGTTGCTCATTAACTAGCTGAACCTATTAAACCTGGACAGCAAGCAGGACTGAGTCGTCCGCCCTTGATTGCAGGCAGCTAATGGAGCTGTGAGAGCAAGCTGTGACTGTGGAGTGGAATTGGCAGTAGACTCCCAGCAAACCTCCCTGTTTTGAACTTGCCCTATACTCCATTTAGACTTCTGGCTTTGAGACAGATGATTTCAGAGCAGTGAGAAGGGGGGAAGGCGGACGGTGGAAAGCATTGTCTTTCCCAGCCATGTTAGCTTTGATCAGAAGTTAAAAACGAACCAGAATTCGAATGGCACTGGTAATTTGACATTTAAACCTGCAGAAGCAGAGGAATTTGTCATCTGGCCGTGGTTGGCATTGATTATTGATTGGTTCTCATGCAGATGGTTCCATTACCCAATGCTAAACAAAAAAAAAAATTGCCCAAATAATGTGACTTGGCATCTCAGTGTTTTTTAGCTCTGAGGGAATCAGCTGATCTTACAAAGCACTCATAGAGGTGGTTTGGTACCTATGAAGTACATTCTGTTTTGCAGAAGAGCATGGTAGCACTTTCTTGCATCTTCACATCACTCTAGCAGAACAGGAGAAAACAAAAATCAGTAACTGTTGAGATTTTTGGGGTTTTTTTATAGTAGCTTGAAATAAAATGAAGATAGTTGGGATTTGCCCAGAAAATTTGAAGTGTTTAACCTTTCAATCATCAAAGTGTTTAACCTTTTAAACATCTCCTCAACTGGAGATGGATACAGCCCTGGCTATGTAGCATTTACCTCTAGAGCACTCCTGGCATTGTGCCGGAGCATTGTTTCAGATCAGTTTGTGCTGCTGGCTGTATCACCAGGATCTCATCCTTCAGCACTCACATGACTCCCATCCTGTTGTACTTTGTGCCCAGCCTTATTTACCTTGTGGGTTTTGCCAGGATCACAGCTTGGTGGTGTGGCTTTGGGCCCAGTCAGACCATCTGTCAAGAAGGGGAGGAGAAGGTAGTGGTTTTGACATGTTGCTTGAAGAAGCACATGTCCAAATGTGCTTTGAAATCTTTGTTCTACTTGCTTGTTCAATACTTTCAAGGTGCTGTGTATTGTGGAATATTTTTCTGTTGTGCTGCCTTACTTTCCCTGTTGTGGAGAGATCGTTTCATTTCTAGTCTGGATTCATACATTTTGTTTGTGCTGCTGGCAGATCCTATCAACACCCACTTTTCACTGATACTTAAACTTTAAAAGATAAAATAAAAATCTTTGGTGTCATGGAACACTGACTTGCTTGTAAAATAGTTCTATATACTGGAGATGCTATTTAAAAATATTGTAGGAGTCTAGTAATACATTAGCATTTTATGCATTTCACTCTGAGCAGTCCCAAAGTGCTTAAACTGTAGTGCACACATGCAGCCCTGCAAAGATGCAGTTCCCAGGACAGAGGCTGTAAACCAGCCCTGCATTTGCTGATGGAGGGATGGGTGCAAGCAGATTAAAGCAGAGCAGCCAAAATAAAATGCCTTATGGAGGAAAATGCCATATCTAGGTGAACCACACCCAGGACTTCAGCTCGGGATTCTGTCAGGGTTGCCCACCCTGGGATCATGAAGCCGTGTGTGGACTGAGACCCACCCCCTCTAGCCTGAGCTGCCCTGGATTTTGTCACAGCCGTTGGCATAGGCCCCGTCCAGCACTTGAGGCCGGATATTTGGAGGGGCAGCCATTGAACAAGTGTCCCCGTGGGCTCTGTGTTAAGAACTTGTTGCCTTTAGCACTCTTCACTGTAATAACAGCGAGTAACTCGTTTGTTTGTCAGCAGCTACAAATGCAGTCACCCTCTGCAGCTGTAGGCCGGCTGGCTTGCAGAGGTCATGCACGGGGAGCAGCTGCCGTGGGTCCTTTGGGGACTGAGGGTTCCTTACACTATGCCAAAGTGGTTGTGTCCCTGTGTGTGCAAAACATGTTTCTCTGTGTCATCCTAGGCATCCTTCAGCCCATTTTATATTTGTGTCCCTTGGAAACCAATGTGTGTTGATCTCAGTATAGCTATTCCATACATAGCTTGACAGGGGGGAGATGTAGAGCTGTAGTGTGAGGACAAAAAAAACATTCTCATATGATTTTGAGACAGCAATTACATCATTCTGGGAAATTCAGCCTTGCAAGAGCTAATAAAAACTGAAATTCAAGGTCTTACAATGTTTAGCAGAACTAATACCACAGTGTGTTTTCTGGTTATCATTTCAAAACCTCAGTGACATTTTCTCTGGATGTTCCCGTACAGGCACAATTACTCACGTGTGAGAATCTCAGGAGCAGCTGGGTGGGGGGAACAGCAACCTCACTGGTGTATAAGAGCCCTCCATCTTCCGAAAAGAATTACATTGTGGCCAGCTGTGATGTCACAGTTCAGGGTTCAGTGAGTTGTCAGCAGCCTCAGTCTGATTTTTCTAACCAAGCAGCATAGCAGCCTGTGCTCCTTTTTCACGCTTTAAAGAAAATGAAGCAATTAATTCTTTCAGTTTTAAAATACATCATGTCCAAAATAGAGAAAATAAAAAAGGAAAAAAACCCCACTATTTTATTTTCATTTGATATGACTGTGTTAGGCAGAAAGAACCTTTTGGTATATTCAGTTGGGAAGTAATTAATCTTGGGAGTGTGAGATGGGTTATAATCTTAATGTCATTTTACGATTACTAAAATAGGCTAATTTTGTCCTTTGCTAGTCCATATAAATCCCGTTGATTTAACAGCATATGAATGAAAATAAGAAGTGCAGCAGCCTGTATTTTGGGATCTCCTTGCTTACAGTGTAAACACTTACAGAGCACATTGTTTGATGAAGCAGGCATCCCTGTTGTGCACTAGAACACCACTACCAAGTGCTGGCACAAGCCAAAGCATCACCTGCAGCTGTTGCTTTCTTCAGATGTAGCAGGTGAAGCACAAACCCTGTCATTTCTCTAGATGCAGCAGAATATGTGTATGTGCAATTTGTCAGTATGTTTATAGCAAAAAAAGCCTAAGAGCAGAAAATATTTCTAGGGATAGTGAAACTGCTTTAAAAGAAATGAGAGGCTTTAAAAGCTTACACAAATCTTGAGAAACACAAAAGGGCTGGACGGAACATAGCCATTTCAGTCAAATTTAGAACCTCCACCTACTTAAAGAGGAACACATTTAAGTCAGCATTTTGTGCTTGGCGAAGTCATCTCCCTAATCTCCTTTGGAGCGTTTCTGACTGTGATTTAGGTGTAGGGGGGAGGGAAGTGCTTCCAGGCTGAGATTTGTAGCTAAATTGTCATACAGAGTTAATCTATTGATTACCGCTGAAGTGGTGTAGGATAGGCACTGAATTCTGAAACCTGCTATTGACTGTATGCTTCAGAGCAGTTATTCATTTGGAAGCATTTAACCAAGGTATCCAAAACCTTCTGGTTTTTAAACCTTTTGTTTAAACCATGGCAGCAAATTCTGGTTGCCTGGGTTGATCCTGCTTTGTTTGTGTGTTTCAGCAAGATTCAGAGAGGTTGTGTCAGTTGATCTATATGCAGTTTCTTGCATTTGTCAAGTAAGTGGAGCAGAAATATGGTTTCCTCCTTTCTCTACCTCTTTTTTCATTTAATGTAATGGGAAATGTTGAAGCTACTGGAAACCTTGATGTGACATTTCTAAATGCAGTGATGCTGTCTCTTAGATTTGGGTCCAGTAAGCAAGTTGCAAACATCAAGAGCTCCTGTATTGCTGGTCTTTAGTACAGTTGTTAGATGAAGTTGATAAGGAATAAGTGATCAGACTAATATGCATTTTGAAACATATGATGCAAAGTGCTTTCTTGGCAGATTATATTAGTGGTAAAGCTGTTGGTAAATCTCTCCATTACTATGAAAGATGCTGAGGTTGAGTCTGCTGACAGAGGACTTGGGATAATGGGAGATGGCATTGGGATTTAGGATATCTTTAACCAGCATCCTGAGAGCAGCGGCTCCAAGACGACTGTAGCTGGTGCAGCTGTGATGGCAGTGTGAACGTGGGCGTCACGTAAGTGAGATGAGTCTCCTGGGAATGAACATTGGCACTCTGTCTTCCATGAGAGCCCCATGTGCTTACCCACGTTGATATGTACGGCTGTCGCCTACCTGCTAACAAACAATGAAACAAAAATGTTCTGCAAGGAAGTCTTCCCTTGGAATTCTTCTCCCAAGCATTTCTTCTTCTGTCTGCTCAACAGGTGCTAAAATGGAAAGCAGGAGAGTTACAGAAGTGGAGGAGTTTAACTAAAGCAAAGGTGGCCCCATGTGCTCTCTTGGTTTCCCATGTATCTCAAAGTTCTTGCTGTTGGAATTGGGGCTCATTCCTGTTTGAGCTGATGCTTCAGTTCTTGCCTTTCCATGCCTGCACATGCTGTTTTTCACAAGCAATAAAATGAAAAGCTGAGAACAAACCCCATCTCAATGGGTTTGATGGCAGCCCAGCTTATCTATAGATAGTATTAAAACATGCTCCATCAAAGAGGGCTAATTATCAGGATGTAGCAGCAAAATTACAGTACAGTTATGCACAGAATGGTTGTCTAGCCATTACAAAGGCAAGCAAAGAAAATCAGGTATCAGAAAATTAAAATTCATAATCAAAGAAAATGAAGCAATGTTGTAATTACTTGGGGCAACAGAAGCTAGATGTCCTCTTGGGAATCTGAAATAGCTATTTCAGTCTTCCTTCAGCTTCCTCTTTGCTTCCTCTGACAACTACTAGCTACAGATTTTTCTGACACCTCTACTTACTCAAACACCTGCCTTTCACTAGTAAAAAACTACACTGGAAGTTCTTTCCTGGAGAGTTGGTGTAGGGAGTTGGTACAGACAGGTACCAGCTGTGTCCTGTATCTTTTTGCTGATAACTCTTTCTCAGCAGGAGGTAACTCCACTCTGTTATGGTCCAGAATGTCTAGTGATGTTGCTTATGTGATTTTAAAGTCTGGATTTGAACAAGTGGATTCCAGTCTCTTTCCATTTGTGGTGGTTTTACTTGGCCCAGTTTTTGCTAGTGGGTAGGGAGGGACACAAAGATGGCTCCTGTGTGTCCTGTGCGAAGGTTCTGGAAGTTTTTCACCCTGTCCAGCAGAGCCACTCTCTGATGGCTCTGAAGATGATGGACATGCTGCTGGCCAAACCTGGGCCAAGTAGAGATGTTGGTTACACCTCTGTGAAAACATAGTTAAGAAGAAATCAAAACAATGGGTGCATGCACTTCTTTTTAGCCAGACGAGGAGGAGGAGGTAAAAATATGTGAGGGAAAACAACATGGAGACACCAAGGTCAGTGGAGAAGGTGGGGGAGGTGGTACTCCAGGCACCGGAGCTGGAAACCCTCTGCTGGCAGTGGTGAAGACCATGGGGGAGCAGGTGGTCCCCCTGCAGCCCATGGAGTCCACGGGATGCAGAGATCCACCCACAGCCCGTGGGGAGGTGCCCACGCCAGAGGAGCAGGGGGATGCCTGGAGGAAGCTGTGATCCAGTGGGAGTCCCAGCAGAGACTGAGAGTTGCAAAGGCTGTGGACGAGAGAGAAAGGCCTTGGCCCCGGGATGGAAACAGCCTGGCCTCGGCTCGGGAGCCTGCACCCCATGGAGAAGAACTCGTGTTTGCAGCAGATTTCGGCCGGGCTGCTGCTCGTGAGATTGGACCCACGCCAAAGAAGTTCTCAGAGGACTGTCTCTCGTGGGAGGGACCCCATGGCTGAGTAGAGGACTCTTCTCCCTGGTGGACTGACCCTGACCAAAGGGAAACCCCCATACCCTGCCCCACCCCGGAGCTGTTGGTTGAGTGAAAGAGGGAGGGGGGTGAGCTGAGAAATGGTGTCTTAAGAGGGAGAGGGGTGAGCAGAGAAACAGTGTTTGTAACAGAAGAATTGTGGTGATGGACTGACTAAGGAAAAACCCCATACCCTGCCCCCCACCCAGAGCTGTTGGTTGTGTGAAGGAGGGAGGGGGTGAGCTGAGAAATGGTGTCTTAAGAGGGAAGGGGTATTGAGTGAAGAAATGGTGTCTTAAGAGCTTATTTTCACCTCTCATTTATCCTCTGACTCTGTTAGGTTAATAAATCACTTTGCAACTTAAGTTTCTCACCTGTTTGCTCACGTTCTTGTGCGTCCCCTCCCCACCACTGCCTCATCTCAACTCATGAGTCCAGTGTGTTTGTGTTAGTTTGATTCCTCTCCTCTGCATCACTGCAGCAGGAGAGAGCATAGAGAGCAGACGTTGTAGGTCCCTGGCATTTGGCCAGGGTCAAACCTTGACACCATTTCAGAAACACAGGTAATTTTTTATACTCTTGGTACTTTGGGAAAAAAGTGTGTTTTCTAGGGAGAAATGATGTACCAGATAACCATAAATGGCAAAAATTACATAACTTTTCTCAAAGTTACACACTAAACAGTACTTTAACCACCAAATTTTAACTAAACCCATCCTGCGGATACCATTTGCAGTATATACGGTTTTTATGTGTGCATAAGCTGAGACACAAAGTAGTTGCTTGGGGTTATACAAGAAAGTTTTTAACACAGCCCAGGTCCCTTGTTGTTTGCTTTCCATAGCTGTTTGTTTATTACAGTGTGTTAACATGAAGAGGTGAAATGCAGATGGTTTGTCTTTTTAAAAGCAAGCTATATGTTGGTTGCACTTGCTCAGACTGTATTTATACTGCTTGAGAGCTTGTTATCTGCAAATATCCTTAAGGCATCTCTGGTTTTTGTGTTCTTCTGAACATATCTTATTTGTCTTCCCTGTTTCTGTCTTCTGTCTTAATTAAAAGACTGACCGTCATTTCCAAATATCTCAGATAATAATTATTTGTCTCATGTTTTTAACCAGAAGACTGTCTTTTAACCCCAAACCATGTTTTTTTCTTCTTCCCTCTCCCCACACCATCTTCCATGCCATCTCCCACCCATTCACTAACTTGGCTGGTGCCAGAGATGACACCCTCAGTGCAGATGACCTCAGTGCACTGACCTAATCTATTGTCCATCCTGTAGATTTTCAGAGCAGTCCATAACATCCTGATTTGGTCTTGTTCCTTCATCTCTCATTTGGTCAATATTTACACACTACAGATTTGCTCCAGAAAAGTGAGTTAGCAAGTCCCAGGTACTGGTCCCCTGGGTTAAATTTCCTTCCCCTCTGCTGAGTGTGTCTCCTGAAAGACTGGGCCTTTTGCAATGATGAGGAACTGCTCTTTTCAACACAGCTGGCCCATTTTGTCTCTCCTTCAAACCTGACTTTTGAATGTTAATACTTCAGGTCTGTGGCTTGACCATTCAGGTGCAAAGTCTGCTCTTACAGTTTACCCGCTGTGAGGTCCAAAATTTATGTGCCACGTGGGCCCCAAGTGTAGCTAACATCTCTCACGTGAGGTAGTAAAAATTGTTGGCAAAAGGGACCTTCCTTTTCATTCTCCATCTGCTGAACCAAATAGCATCATAAATATAGAAGGATATGAGCTAGTTCAGTAGCCAGAAAAAAAATTTTCAGAATTTTTTTCTCCCAGCTCTGGTAGGTGTTAAGTTTCTCTGTTTCACTGTATTTAGGGAGTCCTAATGTGAACCTGCATAAGATTCAGGTGGTGATAACTGCTAACATATTAGTGTCCTGGGGATGAGGGAGGGAGGCAATGCAAAATGTCATGCAGAAGAAGGTATGAACAATTTACACCAGCTCTGGAGACAGAACACAGTTGTTTCTGAGATGTAAGATGTGGTTTCTTTTTTAAGCCAGGTATTGAAATGGCTGCTGTTACTGTAAAATGTGAGTACCCGGAATCTTTTCATCTTGCAGCATCCTTATCAAGTAGAATGTAGGTGACAGAAAAACTGCTGCGCTCCTTTAGCAGCTGCCAGTGTGTGGCTACCACTTGAACCCAGAGACCAAATCAAGGCTCCAGCTGACCTTGCTGAGGACGATGTTGTAGTCTCATGGCCCAAACCAAACTGGTCAAACATCGTGGTGGTAATAAAAAGCAGTAATAAAACACTTTGTGTTTGGGGTTCAGCTACAGGGAAAAGTCTGTCCTTGGAAAAGAGGCAAATTAAAGGAAGATGGCAAGGTAGCTGTTTCAGCAAAGTACTTGCCAGGTTCTGTCTTGGGTGAAATGATGCGACCTGCTTTGGTGAAAGCTGTGAGCCAGGCAAGGCTCTGAAGAGTTCTTCAGGGAAAGGTTTGGGGAGAAAAACTAACCACAGAAAGTAGGTTTCTGGAACAGTGAAATAAAGGCTGCAACAACAAAAGAGATGCAGGTGAAAGAGATGGAGGAAAAGAGTAAGTAAAATCTTTCGAGTAAGTAAACCGTCTGTGACCAGGAATTGATGAAGAGCAATCTTAAGAATGGAAACAAAGCTATAATATATTCAATGACACAAGATGATGGTAACTTGGAGGGAGTAGCATTAATTATGACTTCCAAGGCAGAAGAATAGCTTGTAGACTGGGAACCAATTAGTGGTCGATTGCTCTGAACTAGATTTCAAATGCAGTACATGAAATGATAATTACATAGTATTACCAACAGAAAACTACTGTGATGAGATTAAGAGCTGTCAGCAGATTTGGACCAAAATCTTCAGCCTGGCATCTGCTTACTAAAAGGGAGACTTCTTTCTTGGTGTTAGGGCCGGTGACAGAACAGAGGAATCAATGGCCAAATGTCATCTTCTGTCTCCAAAGCAGTGATGTGGGGGCTGGCAGAACTCAGCCAGCTCTCTGGGCTCTTGGTGATGCCTGGTCATAGTGTAAAGATGTCCTCAAAGCATTTGGTGGAATTGTGGTCTGAGTTGGTTGGAGGCAAACATAGTGTTTATCTTCAGCACATCTTAACATTCTATAGAAGTGATTATTTTTTTGTGACAATACAAAAAAGGGGAAAAAAAAAGATAAGAAGTGCAGGACAGTTAGTAAGAAGAATTAGTAAATTAGTTTTACTATGAAGTGAACATGCCATATGTTGCGAAAAATGTAACTGGTTTTCAGCTGAGTGGTCCCAGATAGTGGGGTTTCCCAAGGATGGAAATATCAAAGCCAGCATCAGACATTTGAACGAATCCAGCAAAATCAGCAGGGAAGTCAGTTTCAGAACAAGAGTAGAGGGCCCCAAGGGAAATAAAGAAAATAGGCTTGCCCAAGAAACTGATCTAGTTCCTGAAAAAGCTATTCCCTTTGCTCAACAAGCCATGTTCTACCACCCAGTAGGCCCGTCTGAGGTTAGCAAGCAAAAGCTATTTAGAGACAGGAGAGGGATGATGATGGTGGGAAGAGCACTGACTTTGCCAAAGGAACTGAAAATCCCAAAGTAGAGATGCTGTCTCATAGTACAAAGGCAGATGTAAAAAAGTCTCTAAAACCAAACTTTGGAGTAGCTGGAGGTAGAGACCATTGCTGAAAAATGATTGAGTAAGCAGTAGCTGAGTTCTTCAAGAAATACAGGAATATGAAAAAATTAATAATCCAATTGATACAAAAAATTTGCATTCCAATTAAAGTATTTTAGAACGGTGATGCAAGTGATTGCAAAAGTTGAAGGGTAGTTTTGTTCCTTTCACTGGTACAATCATCAAAAATTAAAAAAAAAAACTAAAATGAAAAACAGAGATTCTAATTTTTTCTCTTACAGCTTCAACTCAGACATATAAGTTCAGGAGATAAAGAAATGGCCAGATTTTTGGATAGCCTCTCCTACTCCTTGGCTTGAGGCAGATCACCTGCCAGTTTATTGTGGTTGTTTGTTTGGAGCTCTTGGGGAGGATATTTTGATTACCTTTTTCAGGACACTAATCTATTATTTTCAAGTATGTATTTATAATGGCTGTGAAGTCACTGACAGGCTTGAGCCATTGAAGCAAGTAGAGAGTTGAGTGAATGGTCCATCATGGAAAATGCTGGTGTAAAACCAGCGTGCATTCTGTCACATCTTTACGGTTGGTGCTGAGTGGATGGTGACAAGACCAAGTCACCGTAAGAAAAAGCACAACTGGATATAGTATAGTGAGCTGTTACATCAGTTGGATCCAGCATCCTGAGCTTGGGGTGCTTAAGTAACAATTCAGAAAACATGTAGGAAAAGATTGTCTGGCATTGCAGGGCTAATAATTATTTAAGGAAACAAATCTCAAGGGACCTTTTGCAAATCCCAACTGAAGCATTGTATAAAAAAGCAAAAGAATACAAGGAATGAGTCAATTTACATGTCTTGGCAGAGACACATCAACTAGGGGGGAAGTCCAAAAGGAAATGTCACCAACTGGCAAGGCAACAGCTGCGTTTACCAACTTAAACAAAATTAGTCATTGAAAATACAAATGTAAAGACCAAACTAGGAGCCTTCCACTCAGATGTTATTTCCATTTTAACATGTGGATGTGAGTATTGGAAACTCACCAGAGGCACAGACGTCTCCTGCTTCCAGAGGTAAATACCTGGGGAAAATACTAGGTAACAGACGGAGTGAATGTGTCACAAATGCAAAGATCTGTCACTTCCTCAGCAGTGTGTCCCCCAAGTTCTCCAGGGTAAGTGATGGAAACATTGGGTCATGTGCAGTGAGTGAAGCCAGCAAGCCTGTCTGAGCAGATGGGCTCTCAAGCAGCTGGAGGAACATGCAAATGGTCAGACCAGATATTACCTGGGGTGTGAACACTTACTGGCACTCAACAATACAGGAAAAACTTCAGAGAGTGGCTTAAAGATTGGCACAGATTTCAGAGCCGCATTGGCTCCCAGAGCAACATCTGCAGTTGCAAGAAAGCTTTGCGGAGAAAAGTTACTCTTGGTACCCTCAGGAGTGTGGTTGGGGGGGACGGTGTGCTTACATGGGATTTTCTCCTTTAAAGATCTAGACTATTTAAAGTAAGGTCAGTGAGAGGAACCAGAGCTTCCCAATGACAGCATTTCTGGCCTGGGCTGCAGAGGGCTGCATTGCATGGACAAGCCAAGAAATCTGTCGTCTCTGGTCTGGCGTGTTTTTTCTGTCTGACCTCAAGGAAATCACGCGACCTCACCAGTTCTCCAGAGCTCTCTGGCCACAAGACTGTAAGATTTTAATTAGAAGCAATGGACAGTACACTACTTTTTCTAGTTTCACAAGCTGTTCTGAGGGGCTAGTAGGTGAAGCAGGTTGCTGTAGAAATGGAAAAAAACCCCAAGTGTTTGTCGCACTGCACTGAGGATAAAGAAGTTGCTTGTAGCTTCATTTACAAATGGCCAAAGATGGTGTAAGTGTAGCTAGAGATTGTCGTCAAAGGTGAAGGGTAGCCCATTGCTTTGTACTTTATGTACAAAATGCTTGTTTGTTAGACTTAACACAGTTTTGTGAATTTATTTCAGCTGGTGTTTTAGATGATGGCAGTTACTAGAGCAAAAATACATGTTTAGGTTCTGGAATTTTAGACCAGTTTGTAGAATACAGAGACAAAAAATAACATCCCATGCTATTTTTTAATCAATAGTACAAATAGATCTTCAGTTGTTTGTTTTTTATAATTCTGGTTCCTGTATGCAAACCCTGCTTTCAAAGAAAAGTTACCAGACCCTGTTCGTTCTCCCTGCTTTTATCATTGGAGCTTAGCACCTTGTGTGGTAGGGTTGAAGCAGTTTGCACCCCTCTTGCTAGGCCAGTTGTGCTGCCTCCCTTCTACTGCTTCTCTTTTGACGTCTATGCAGGGGTACAGCCATCAAATGATTATTCCTAGTGGCAGTGTCACCTGCCTATTGGATGAGAAGCTGATTTTTCAGAGTTAAAAATTTAAGGCAGAAAAGACTGATTCTATCATCTGCTCATGATTTTCCAGCCAAACTCTTACTATTTCTCATTCAGCCTAGCTTTGAGAGGTTGAGGCAAGAAGGTCCCAGCCCTGTGCCTGGGGAGACTGTAGTAGCACCCAAACCAAAGCCTTCTGCTGTGTTTGCAGTGAGAATCCCAATGTCTTTCTCCCAGATTAAAGCTTGCTGCTTCACTTGCACATGCCTTGAAAGCATTTATTACCATTTGCCATGACCTTCCTAGCTAGCCAGGCTTAGCCCTTTCGATTCTTGCTCACAAGCCTTGTAGGATAGCTGTGGCTCCTGGTCACCACAAATCTGAGACCAAGCATCTCTTTTGAGGGTTTGCTTTCACCCTGCCCTGTTTTGTGCAGCAGACCCCTCTGTGGCAGTAGGTGCAGACACACCAGCATGCTTCACATGATACAGTCTTTTTGTGTCTATAGCCAGGTGACAAATTATGAAGTCACCTATTTGCCAGGGAGGGGTAAGCCATGCGTTTTGCCTTCAAGAACCAAGAGGCGTCATAAGCAGCTCAGTAAAGATACACACAGTGCTTTCCTGAGCTGGTGGTGTGAGTTGTGCTGCCATCCCTCTCCAGAAATGCGCAGAAAGCGGGTGCTGACTTTGGGAGCATAATCAAGGATCCCCTTTGCAACCACAGGCAAAGGCTGTCTATCTAAAATGATTCTGCTCCCTTTTGAAAACAGTCTGCTGAGAGGGACTGCAGACAGCGAGGGCAGCCACGTCAGGTGCTGTCCACACCAAGGAGCACATCTGGATTGCATTTAAGAAGGAGCTTCAGATGAATAAAACTTAAATGTACACAGGATCTGTTTTATTTGAAATTTTGACATCAGCAGACATCAGAATACAGCCTGGCAGCAAACCCTGTAGGTAGGTTGGGATGCAGCAGAAGCCAGTTGTGAGAGCTTGGGGCTTGTTGGGGGCGGGGTGGGGTGCAGATCTGATTGAGGGCTTCCTTGGCCAGTGCTCTGTAGAGGCCCAGAAGCATCTGGCAAGGCTGCTCGGTGGTTTCTGCAGGGAGCTTCGCTTGTGGGATCTCAGCTGGAATCCCTGTTAAAGTAGTAGCCAGCCTCGTTGGGACCACTTCCTTTTGCCTGTGACCCGCTGTGGACATGAGCAGCACTGCCTGGGCTGGGCAGAGCTGGATCAAGTCATTTGGGCCCCTTGCATAAGTGGTTGCAGATACGTCCCCAGAACAAAGCCATAATACAAATTGATTGTGGCAGCAGGGATGGAGTTCAGCAGGAATTATCCTTTGGGGTATTTTATCAAATTTTTGAAGCATGAATTGTTGGTAAACCAGAGCTAACACTCATAATCTGCGGCAAGAAGCAATACAAAGCAGCTGCAGCCCTGCTGCTGGTGCCTGGCATTGTATTTCTCCTGCCCTTTCTCTGCAGACTGGCTGTTGCTGTTGCCATCCTTCCCAGGGGCATGGGGTGCACTGAAGATCCCAGTCCAGCTGGGGATGGCAAAGTAGCTGGAATGCTGCTGTGAGTGGCCTTGACCCAGGAGACCAGACCCAGCTCTCCTGCTGCCAGGCCCCTTTGAGCAGGAGTTTGTCTGAGTGCAGGTGGCCACAGTGGAGTTCTCAGTCCCTTCCCATTCACTGCCTTGAAGACAGGTACCTGCAGTGGTGTGACATGTGCCCTGGAAGGTACTGTCACTTCACATTGACACTACAGGGAATCTGGAGAGGTGACTGTCGCAGCTGCAAGTTTCTACCTTGCATCTGAATCAGACGAGATTAATCCTGTTGTAAACTGCCAGAGTGACTGGGCCATAGAAGTTGCCAGATAGTAGACAGCTAATTAGACAATATTTTACTTTGTAAGATGTCCTCTGTATGTGAGTGTAGCAATCAGCAGAACTGGAGAGGTGGGTGTGAAAGGCACTGTAAAACTGAGATTCTGGTCTCTTTAAGTTGTAGTGCTTGATAACAGTGTTCATTAACTAGCAGCAGCTTAAGTATCTGTGGTCGTCTTGCACATTTTGACAGAGAAAAGTGTTGTACAAATTAATGGGGATGTTCTCTAAAATATGTTCATTTCTGCAGGGATATAGGTAGCCTTCTGTTCACACCTATCCATTTCAGGATTGCATCAGGAATAACTGGATCTTCAGTCTAAACATTTAATTTGAAGAAAGTTTTTATAAGCCTCAAGCCAAAGGTTTTGTCTTCTTCTGCAAAATCCTATGAAAATATTATAAACAAAAATAATACATGTAGCTTTTCACAGCCCCAGCTTGATTTTCATACATTCGTTTACCTACTTCTTCTATTCCTCTTGATGAGGACAGGAGAAAGAGCTTTAAAGATATTTTCCTTTGTATGAAAGAATACCTCTGCTGTGGCTAAAACTGTAAGGACTTCTCACTTTCAGCTGGTTTCCATGCCCTTTAATCTCTCACAGCTCCACATTTTTTTTGCATCATCTCAAACTGATTAGATAAGAAATGAAAAGTTTAGTTGGAAATTACAAGTACTGAAAAGTGTCATACTCTTTGACTGCCTTGCTTGCAGAAGGCAGTGGGTGGGAAGGAATAAAAGCATACCTTAATTATACAGTCTCTCTGTTTATTTTCACAGCTGTAGCTTTGCTGAAATGTGCAGCAGACATCCTAATTCCACCACGCGGGGTCCCTGGATGTTGCACCTGCCAGCCCTACAATCTTGGTACCAGTTGGGGATGTGTGTGTTGCTGAACAATGCAGGAAGACTACAAGAGGTTTATCCCATTAGAAATAAATTACAGTGTAGTGTAGCATGAAAATGATGTGTCAATGAATACAGAACACAGGATTACCTTCTGTCTCTTCCCTTTATCATAGATAACAGCAGCAGTATGGGAAGGAGATTTATATTGCGCTTATTTGAAGCTGACCAAGCAATTTAGATGAGATGAAATAGGGGTTTTATTTCTGGAGAGAAGAATGTGTTCTTGCTAAAATGCCATTAATTGCTTTATTATTTAAAGCACAAATTATATCCAGCAGTTTGTTGGTCTCCTCTTTTTTCCCCAGTGAAAATAATTCACCGTGGAAAGATTATTCTGTCAAAAAATGATGATGAACCTACTAACAAATTAAGTTGAAAGAAGCTGAACTTTCAATTCAGCTTCTACTTTCACCCTCCTTCTCTCTCTTAGGCACTGTGCACATGTGTGAATTTCAATAAAAACAGTAGTGGCTTAGCTAATTATGAAAACCTTAACAAAAATTACAGCAAATACCACTGCAGCACTGGAATCACAGGCATCCCCTTACATGTTGGGAAGCTGCTGTCACGCTGTAGTAGAAGTGGCACAGCACACCCATTGAAAGCAGAGCCCTGGTGTGCTGGTCACACTCAGAGCTCCTGGAGGCAGAGGCACACAGCAGGGTGGACCAGTCCCTTCCAGGTCCAGTGCTGAACTCTGCTCCTGCTCCCTGCCCTTGTCATAAAAATGCCATGTAGAGCTTCTTCCACAGTCACTGACCCTGTTTGTCAAACTTCACTGATCTGGCTCTTTCTTGTGTTTTCTTTTAATCAGTCTCTTTGTCATCTCTTTTTGCTCTTGTTGGTGCAATTTTGTGTTTCTTTAATTGGTTCCTCCGGTACCGTACCAACAGCAGGTTGGTGGCCAATCTCCATCACCCAAAGCTATGCTTTTTCTCCTAGGGCTTCATGCCTGGAATTTGCCCTGCCAGTATTAACCCAATGCTTGTCCATGGCTGATTTATTTGCCATAAAGGCAAACTGAGCCCCAAGGAGATGTGTCTCCTTGCAAATTTCTTGTACAAGCACTGTTTGCAGGAACAGTCACTTCTGTATTATGCCCAAAGCACAAGCTTTGGAGTTTCCACTTTGCCACAGGCTGAAGATTAAGAAAGATTTGGAGGTTATGAGATGAGCAGAGTCTTTTGTACCATTGGCTTGCTTGGATCACTTTAGAGACCTTGAAAGCATTGCTTTCTTTGGTTGTACCCCAGGCATTTCCTTGCATCCAAGAGGGCAAAGGAGAAAGCATCTAGATGTGTTTTCTGGAACAAGATGACAATTATGTTTTACTTCAAAAAATAATAGTTGTTCTATGGAAAAAGAGCTTTGAGGCCATTTCTTGTATTTTTCAGTACTTCAGAACTAGAAATAATTAATATATAAATAAATAAATAAATTCCATTATTGCTGTTTTCCTTTTGAGACAAGAGTATTGCTCTCTGTCTTGATCAGTGATTAAAGCTGCAGTGAGACCCCTGAATTGCCAGTGATTCTGTATCATTTGTGTCACTATCGATAGGGAAGAAGAACAGCTTTTAGAAAAACTATTTTTATTACAGATGTGTAGACGTGAATTTATAGCTTCAGTCATGCTTCCAAGAGAGCAGCTGTGAAAGTGAGATAGAAAGCTGGATAAAAGAGCTGGCAGGAGGAGTAAGATGTAGCAGGGCGACTGCAGGAGGGGATAACACCTGGAAACATCTGTCAGGCGAAGTAAAGCTGGATGCTTTACCAAGCATTATGTCTCACCTGACCAGCTACTGGCTTCTTGCCTGCTTTTTGTTTTTATTTTGTTTCAGCATTGCCTAGTGTATTTATCCCTACCACTATTTGCAACAGATGATTTTTATAAGGTTCGGAAATGAGCGAGTGCTTTTTCCAGCTTCTGGTCTCCGTGCCTGCTGGAACATCTGTACACACACACTCATTTTTCCTGTCTAAAGATAGTTTAAGTTAGTGTGCCCAAAATACAGCTTCAGGCTTGGCTTTGTTGTTGTCTTAGTAAGCATAAAAATATGTTCTAATATTATGTCACTCCGGTTATGTGTTTCAGCAGCTGCAGTCTATCTGTGTCCAGTTTGTCGGGAATGGCCTTGCTTCCTGGGATTTGTTTTTCCATAGCCAGAGTCCTGGGTTGCTTAGTTTAACCAAGACTGCGTGTTGCAGTCTTTCTGTGAGGATGATCATTCTTGCCCAGTAGGATAATTCCAGCACGGTTTTCTGCGGGAATGACATGACCTCCTTTGACTGACCTCACACTCTGCCAGCACTGCTGTTTGAACATCATCCCTTCCCACCCCCACTGCTTCCCCCTGTCCCTAAAGGCCTTGCTGCAGTTGTGCAAAAAAAAATTCCCTCTCTGCGGTGGCATCACTATGTTGAACATTTCTGCTTTTGCTTCTCCTTTTTTCTGGCTCAACCTCTCCCTTCTCTCCATCCAACATGGATGTAATACCTAATCCCTTTTGTGGATATGTATGTCCTGTGGTGTTCACTGAAAAAGTGGGATTTACTTATTGTGGACCTTTCCTTATTTTTACTTGTATTTTGTTATATATAGTTTAATGCACTATGACCTGTGCTATGTGGTCAAAAGGCATAATCTTACCCTCCCATGATGTATTCTCAGATAGGAATCTGGGATGGGAGCTTTGTGCAGCCTGGAGATCCAGGGAAAGGAAACTGCTAAATGGCAAATTGTGTACCAGCCACACTTCTGGATTGGCTGGTGCTCGGCAGGCTGGTAAATGCTGAGATGTTTCAGAGGAAGCTGTTGGCAAAGGTAAAGAGGACCAGGGAAGTGACCAGGACCAGCAAATGTTAGATGTTCAGGTATCTGTAAATTGGTATCACGGTCCACATATTTGTGTGGAGATGTTAATTTTTGCTGATAAATGACAAACTACGCTAGGCACTTTTATACATAAAGCAAAAAAAGGGACATGCTTGTGCATGATGGTAAAAGCTTTTATACTGCTTATTGCTGTAACTTAGGAAATGTGAAGTGGCCAAGTGAATTAATTAGGTGGGTCATCTCAAGTGAGTGCTTGTAAAAAATGTTTTGCAGCTCATTGTTTATTTTCTTTTTAACGCTTTTTTATGGAACGGGAACTTCTGAAACTTTGAGGATTCTTATTTTTTTTGGTGATATTCTTCTATCCTTGGAGCAGCGAAGGCAAGCTCTCCTTGCTGCAGGAACCCCACACACTTGGGCTGAAAGGAAGGTAAAGGTGTCAGAGCTTCCTTAGCAGAGCAGGTGGGTGTCCCCTCACCGCTGCTGGCTGGCTGAATCCAGGAGAAGAAGGCAAGGAACCATACAGCTGGCACCCTGCTTATGACTCTTAGTGTCTGCCAAAATTGGTTTTAAATAGCTGTTACTCAGAGAGCAACATTACAGATTTGTATTTGAGCTATTTGGACTTCTCACAAGGGCTGGAAAACAAGATGCCAAACAGTGCAGCTTGCTGGATTTTAATACGAACTTTCACATTGTGAAGTTTTTGTCACAGAAATTTCTATTTCAAGCTTTGAGATATGAGGCTTTCTCTGTAAAGCATGCTGTTGTTGCAGGGCTGAGTATCTTCCCTTCTTTGGCATTCAGGTTATCCTCGTTTATGCTGCAGCGATGCCCAGAGGCTGAGCGAGTCAGGGCCCCACTGTGCTGTGTGCTGGGTGACAGCAGGGTGACAGTCCCTGCCCCAGGAACCCGTAGCCTGGGTCACTAGCTTCAGATGACCACTGCCACAAGCTGCTTGGGAGCATCGGCTGCCAGGCCAGAGCTCACTAGGGGCAGAAAGCAGGGATAGTTCAGGTGAGGCAGCCAAACGTGCTTTTTAAATGCAGTTTGCAGTCAGGACATTAGTAGTGGTGTCTTTGCCCATGTCAGCAGGTACAAATGTACAGCTCATCATCAGTGACTATCCTTATGTATTTCAAAGCCTTATAAGCCCTGACCTACAATTTGATCTCTGCCAACACTAGTTCCCACAAGAACACAGGACCTGTGTGAAAACAAACTGTTAGAAACAGAGATGCCAATTAGAGAGATGTATATTCTTCTTCACAACAGAGAATCTCTCTGCCATGTTCTTCTTCCCTATGCTCTGTGTGCAGCATTCCTGGGTGAGGTACAGGGGATGATGTCCATGGATTCAAGTGAGAGGCTGAGCTGTAATAGTGAAATTATGGGAAATTTTTTCATGTTTATAGTATGCCTCAGTCTGAGACGTGCAGGTTGGAAAAGAGTCATGGAATTGTTTAGGTTGGAAAAGACCTTTAAGATCATCGAGGCTGTCTTTTTGCCCAGCACTGCCAAGTCCACCCCTAAGTTGGAAAAAAATGCACCACTGGGTGCTATTTGTGTGTTGTATAGGAGGGTGTGAGGTGGTTTCTATAGCACATAGTCCCAACCATTGGTGTGAGTCAGTTGTGCCATTGCCACCTAGGACAGATCTGCAATTCGTGGGAACTAGGGCAGATCAAGCCTTACCCAAACCTCCCCTCGCCAGGCAGCATGTGTGCTTTATGCAGCACAAGTGTGGGAGCAAGCTGAAGGGAAACTTCATTATGTTTGACAGTGCCTTTTTAGCTGAAATACTGCCACGATTGGCATGACAGCAGTGAATCCCAAAATTGGTTGATTGCCGAGAGAGCCTGTGAAGACAGACTTGAGGGATAAAAGGAATTAAATGCTTAATTAATAGGTTTATACTTCCTATTTCTTGGAGCATGACTTTTTTCCCCTCTCCTGTTTTGTTCACTTTAAGGTGCCATATGTTCCACTTGAAGCTGTATAGAAATTTGCTAAGGAAACCTGCACATCAGGGTTAAGAGAGTTCTTAAGTAAGTGATCTGCTACTTGAATATTGAATCTTTGAAATAAGAAAATATTTTGGGCTACCAGCATAAAGAGGTTATTTGGCCAGTATTTTGTACACTAATGATAGCACCTGTACAACTGAGTAGTTACTCTTGATCCTAAGGGACTAAAGCTTCAGCTTCTCATGGCAGAATTGTTCCCTCTTTTGCATGTATTCCTGATAACATTTTCCATTAGAATTCTAGTTGTGAATATCAACATTTCTTTGGTGTCTCCTTCTGTTAGTTCCTTGCTTCCCACATGCTGTTCTATGTGAAAGTCTTTGTGAATTGATTAAAGGAGTAAAATCCTTCATGGTAATGGAGATGCTAACATGCATGACAGTTCTTATCCATCCAAAAATGGCAGCAGTTGACTTGTGGTTTTTCATATAAGCTGATTTTTCACTCAGAAAAGTTTTCACTTAGAGAAGGTAGCTATTAATTACTTATCTATCCATGTTTCAATATGCCACCATCTCGTTAAATAGCTCCCTTGTCTACTTCTTTCTGAAACTATAAAGCACTCTTTTCTGCAGAACAAGCTCAATGACATCTTGACACTTCCCTAATGTTTTCAAATCCTGGTGGGTTTGAGTGAATTACTGGATTTATTTGAACTTCAGTTTCAGGGCTTGTAAATATGCACAGATGAAAGCTAAAAAGGTTGACAAGAATGCTTTTGCAGTTGCAAGTGCTAGGTTTGGCATAGTTATCTTTGGCAACACAAGCGTAATCAAGTCCAGGAACTTGAGTGATCATAAATCTGTTGTGATACCGATAGTCATCTTGTATTACGGTAGTCAGTACTACCTCCTCTATTATTAGATTGGACCCTGGGGAAATTCAAAGGAAAGTGTGAGTCTCACCCACAATGTTTTGGTACTAAGCAAGCCAAGCACATGGAGAAGATCCTTATCTTTGCTCAGCAGATGGAGAGTGAGGTGAGTGTATGAGACCAAGTTGCTGAAGAGGTCTCGACTTCCAAATGTTAGGCCAGAGCCTTAACGCAGAATGGCCCTGCTTTCACAGCTGGTACACTGCTGTCCTGTTTCCAAACAGCAGTGCTGCTACCCACAAGAGACCTGGGAAGAGGAGTCCACCCAAGCAATGAAGCTTTCAATGGATGGCATTGTTAAGGATGATCTCAAGAGCTGACTTCTGATATTTTGGTGGTCCAGGTATTTGAAAGATCTATAAAACCCTCCACCGTGGATTTATTTTAATGAAAGGCTTTTTGTAGTGACATTAGAGCTATGTGCATGTATGGAGACATTAAGCAAAGAGGGGAAGTAGGTGGCACCTCTTTTGCTACTACTTCTGCCACTTCACTTTCTGAGGAGAATGCTTCTCAGTTTAAGGGACTCTTAGCATACTGGCATCTCCTGGTGAGCACTGGTTAGCTGGCTTTGTGCAGGGAATGATTGGATTGGTAGGTGTTTAGTTCATAAGTTTCACCTACTCATCTTGTTTTCTATTAATAACTTTATGTTTTAATCCTGTAAGTATATTGTGCCATGCATATGTCTATTTGGGGAGCTAATCCTGTAGTGGTAGGCATCTATTTCAGGAGCAGCCTAGACAAAGCATAGCCTATTTGAGTGCTGGCCTCCCTTATTGTGTGTAGTGGGTTAAATCACTGGTATTAGTGTAGTGTAGGAGTTCAAAAAGGAAAGATGTTATTTGCAGCGTCAACTCATTAAAAATACTCTGTACAGATTTTTCCAAAAGAATAAGCAGCCCAAGCACACTGGGCCCCATGCCAGGGTATGTAATAGCCTTGCACAGCACCAGTTGAAGCTCCAAGTTGGATAAAAGGCAGCTTTTTCTGGGTTTGTTAAGTATTCCTTAAAAAAAAAAAACCAAACGTTTGTGTACAGAAGTAGCAAATTAATTCAGTCCTATCACGAAGTAGGTCAGTGACTGACCTCCTGATAGCATGAGGCAGCAGTTTCAAGCAGAAGTGACAGCTCAGCAGAGAGGACCCTCCATGTCTCCAGGAAACTTGTTTTGACAAATGTAAACACATTATATCCTGTATTCCTCTTGCATATTTATTTTTTTGCTGCTGCATTAGAAACCACAAGCTGTCACTCTCCATCCCCTTTCTTCACCCTTTCTGGTCCCCCCAAAGGGAAATGCCTTGTATCGTAGCTAATAATTTTTGCGGGGCTGCGTAATGAGTAAGGCATTCCAGCAGGGTTGGTGCTTTTTTATGACACACAGAGTTGGGCACTGTAAACCAGACTTGACTAAAATCCAAACCAAAGTCTTTCCAATGGTGAGGGAAGTCAGTGGGAAGACAGGAACTGGATTAATTTAGGATCCTTCTGTGCTAGTCTCGCTTTTCTTTGTGCTGAATGAAATTTTTGCATATACCCATGTGCCTTTTCAATGTTTATGTTGCCAGTGTTGGCGTTCACATTGCTGAACAGACACGGCTTCGAACATGTCCCCACTGCAGCTCAGCAGCTCCTGAAACTGGGATGCTTTTGTAGTTTTGGGTGAAGTACCAAAGCGTATATAAATGGGGTGCTGGATCCGTGAGCACCCCATAAAGAATAATTGCCTCAGAAGACATGTTCATCTTTTCATTGAGTTGTCATTATCAGCAGGTGTTAAAGGTGGAGTGTACACTACTAGTTAACTACTTTGACTTGTACTTTTCCTGCAGTGATTTCTCCTGTGGAAATTGCTGTGGATCAAAAGGTCAAGCAAGTTTTCAGCAGTCTGCTTCTCCCAATTTGTAACCAGGCTGCACAGACAAGATACTGCCATGTGGAATATATAGAGGAAGATTTCAGAATGTATTAACCAACATGGCACAATTTAAACCATTTTGCTAAATATCTCATAAAACATGACATGATTTTCTTCATTACCTAGTTACCTTTCTGGCCTGAGGTGGCGAGAAGGCCAAACATCCAGAGACTCCTGTGGGTATTTGTACAGATGCTGTACAAAGAATGATTTTGCCATGTGATAGATAAACCTTCAGAGCCCTTTAGCTGTACACTGCCATTTAACTGAATTTTAAAGTTCATTTGCTTAGAAGTATTACACTACAGTAAAAGTTGGATGACATTGTCTCAGCTAAAAGTAGAGATTTCTGACTTTAGTAAAGTTTGATCTGAACAGATCCAAATCAAGCAAGAAGTCAGATGGATTTATATAACAAAACTGGCTATGAGAAGCTGGGGAAGAAAAAAGTCCTGTTTCAATGAATTACATGTTTCTGTACTAATGCTATAGATAGTGTTGGCATTGATTTTTATATACCATGCAATGGATGTCATGCTAAGAAAGTAGTGAAAAATATACTAGTGTATACAGTTTAAAAGAGAAAAAAGGCAAAGGAGAGGAATGCCCATGTAGATGTGCGTGAGTACACTTGTGTGTGTGGGGCAGGCAGTTCCCAATCTGCCTCCTGAGGGATCTTTGCACTTCCTTTCTGATGGAGCAGCAAAGTGAGACACAGATGCCGGCTTTCAAATCATTACACTCTCCATGGATCCACCAAGTTTCCTCTGCTTGAAAGGGCTGGAAGTGCAAGGTGTGCTCTAGGTGAAGTCAAAGATCTAATGCCTTCTCCCACTGTTTCATGCTTGCAAAGATTCTGCTTCCCTTTGCTTCTTCCTGCACTGGGGAAAGAGAGCCAGGAAGGAAGAGCACCTTTAGACCTCTAATTTCATTGAGTCCAACCATAAACCCAGGACTGCTGAGTCCACCTCTAAACCATATCCCTAAGTGCCATATCTACACATCTTGTAAAGACCTCCAGTATTCCAATACTGAAATCCTTTCAGTTCAAGGCAGTTTGAGCATCTCTTAAGGTTTACAAAGTGGAACCGCTTCTGAAGTGCCCACACACACAAGGGGAGAGCTGGGAGGATTCCTCCCACCCCCAGATGCTCACAGGAGGTCCTGCCAGGTTGGCCAGTTAAGCTGCTTCACCGTTGCTTGTGGGTGGCAGAGCTCTGTGTAACAGAGGTGACGTGGTGACCTTTGCAGCAGACGTAGAACAGAGACAGGAAGATTGCCTGTGGTGTAGGCAGTCACTGGTGTCGCTAGCCTTTGGGCTGGCATCCTGTCTCACAGGTTGGAAAAGCAGTTCCCATGGAATAAGAAAGCTGCAGTCCTCCTTTTCTTTTTAATTTCTAGCCAAGGGGGTTTGTTTCACAGTCTGCATCTCATGCAAGCAGTGACTACCCAATGCTTATTTGGTATATATATTCAATACATAAATTTACCCTTTCATCTGTGTGCCTGCAGCATCAAGGAGCAGGATTCCTTCATATGTTCCCTTTTTCTTTTGAAATCTTGGTGATGTCTTGCTGGGATGACTGTCATCTTTATGGCTTGCTTCTGATGCCCGGCAGATAGCAGTGTGAGGGAGTGTGGCTGCAGGATCAGCCAAGACTGCCATCCTCCCTGTGATGAAACCTGGAGGACAGAGCAGAGAGGTGTGATGCAGAGAGGCCACAGGAGATCCTGGGTCTGCGTTTTCCTGGTACTGACCTTTCCTGTACTGGCCATGTGTTGGGTACAGCAAGCTCAAACTCACGCAAGGGACTTGGCAAGAACGGCCCTTCTGCTTGTGGGTGGTTTTCTTCACACTCACAAGTTGGATCCATGGGGATAAAACTTGTCAAAACTAAATAAGTACTTTGTCTCAAAAGAAAAAACAAACAACAAAAAACAAAACAAACAAGAACAAAGAAAACCCTGGGTGCCACTTTTTCCCTCATAATATTCTTGACTGGATTAGTGGGGATATCTTGGGCATTTTCCATCCCAAAGTAAGAACTCAGGGAATTCAAGTTGCTTGTTCCCTTCTATACAGCAAAGAAGTAAAAATGCACAGGAGAAATCATATCTTGGCAGTTGAGATAACTTACGGTAAACCTTAAGATTTTATTAGGTTTTTTCCAAGGTGGAGGAGATCTCAACAGCTGAAGTTTTTTACTTATTAGTTGAATCATCTCTATTTCAACCCTGTTGACTCTTGGACTGAAACCAGTGAAATAATGCTTTTTATGTGATGCACTGAAAATACTTTAAAATTTTTGTTACTTTGAGGAGGAAGGTAGGAATTGCCACTTTTTAGCTTTTCTGAATGCACAGTGATCTAGGCTAATTAAGCATGGATTATTTAATTCCAGTCAACAGCACAAGGCAACATCCATCCTGACTATAACGGCGTAAATATCCTTTGCTTTCCTTAGACCTATCTGAGAGTTTGTCATCTGTCAGAGTAACATCTCAGATGATGAAGAAATTCTGTACAGGGTGTGTGAAGTGTGAGCAAGTGAAGAGTCTGTATGAAATTTCATCCCTCCTTAATGTTTTGCAGGAGCTCTTTTTGGTTGGTGTAATCTGTTGTGAATTTTGTGGAGAAATTAGATGGGTCATTCTTGCATTGATGCAGGCACAGGGCAGGTTCTGCAAAGGTAAAGCAGTCTGTTCAGGACTTCGGAACCACTCAAAGCATCTCTATTTTGTACAAGTGTTAAGGGGAAAAAAAAGAGAAAATCAATTCCTTGTATTGCCAAGCTAATTTCCTGAATTAATTTACTCTGCATTCTTGTGCGATCTGTGCTCTGAGATTTGGTGATCTTAGGGAGAGCTAATGAAGCACTGAATGTCCAGGTCACTGGTGCAAAATGTAAAGCAGTGGCTTTCAAGTGCACCTCATGAAGCCCATTTGTGAGTACTCATTTTGCTTGGCTTTGTTTCTTTCCCTGGATTTAGGCTAGTTTGGGGTTAATTTTTTAAGTTTGCAGCACCACTGAAACACTGCTCATGTCAGCTGGCAACACCTTTGTGTCCTTTACTGATTTCAGAGTGTAAACTAGATAGATTATTTGTCCTGCCCTGAGGAAGAAGAGAAGGAGTTAAAATTTAGGAGCTGCCACTGGTGGGCATGAGTGCTGACTAACACTTACTATCTTGAGTACACGGAAATCAATTTGGACCTTGTCTGATGAATGCCACTGCTGGAATTCTTTCTTTTCCATATAGAGCTACATACGAGAATTGAGAAATAAATGCGTTCGCTTAAGATAACATTGTGTGACAGCTGAGAACAATTAAAACTCTTACTTGTAGCTTTTTTTTTTCCCTTCCTTTCTATAGCAGGAGGGTGGTGTCTGCAGCTCTGAGGAGTTGATACAGGCTATTTGTCACTGCTGTGATCTTATCTAGAACAAGTATCATACAAGGTTATTTATTTTACAGTCTTTTCTTCTAGTTTTGCACAACACACAGATCTTGGTAGATGGGAAAGGATATTTTTTTCTTACTAGAGTCTTTTTGGCAATAAACACATGCCTAACTGTAAGAGAAAAAACTTTCACAACCAAGCTTGTTTTGTGAAGCCCAAACATTTGTGAAGCTTACAAACCCTCAAACTTTGCATAATGTGCCCATCCCTGGTCTCAAACATGAAGTGGCAGAAGAGAGAAGTGTTACTTTTTTTAACCAACAACTTATGACTGTGTCAACACATGACAATTTGTCAAAGCTTGCTGTAGCAGTACTGTAAATTAATTTTCAGCATCACTTGTGAGTGGTAAACACTTTGTGCAGTGTGAACAGCTCCTAGTACAGTGTGAGTTGTCAGCAGCTTGTGAGCTACCCTAAAATAAAAAATAAAAAAAAACCACGGAGGGAAGGATGCAAGCTTATTTACTAGTACAAAATGGATCTGAGTCTGCAAAAATTCAACATGTAGTTGTGTGTTTCTTCTCCTTCATACCAGTCAGCTCAACCTTGAAAACTTGTTTTTTCCATTAATAATAATCACCCACAAGGCTGGGAAATCAAAACTCTCCATTCTGTGCCCCAAGCAGAGCCTGGTAGCAAGCAGCTTTCTCAGGCTCATGACTTGGTGAAGTAGAGCCCTCTCTTTGCTCTTGGGTTTTGCCTTTGCTTGCTTGCTTTAAAAGCAGGAGATGTCCTGCAAATACAAGTATGCTTTTTTGCTGAGAGGTCTCAAATCAACCACATAAAATGCCTGGAAAAAAATTATTGTGGCAGCCCAAAGAGAAATGGTGGGCGCTGACTGCTCTCTCTCCTCCTCACCTGTCCCCTTGCTGTTTCTCCTTGCCTATCCCAGCTGCTGTGGTGGAGCTGGCAGGGATGGTTTGTACAATAGGAGTTGACATGATGGAAGAAAATTATTTGGTACGAAAAGACAGGGAATATGTATTGCAGAAAACAACTTTTCAGATACAAACCTATTTTAACCTGTCACTTTAGCAGAACAAGCAGTAATAACCTCCCAACCTAACAATGACTGTTAAGCTGAATGTTAATTCGCTCAGTCGTTGAATTGCTAACATGTCTACAATTTACAAGCGAACACCCACTCAAGAGAGAGAAAATAGAAGTTGGTGCCTGGAATTCCTGGCCTTACTGAAATCACCTACATTTTTTGGCACTAATTCATCTTGCATTTCCTGCAAATGTTTTAAGTAGAACTAGATGAGAAAAACAGCTGGGCACGTTTGTTTGCTGCTTTAATGCATTTGGTGTGGGGTTTTTTTCTCAGGCACAGTCGCTCTTGGCTTATACACCATAGGTTGGCTTTGGCTGCACCTTGGGGCTTGTTCCTGTGAGCAGGCAGCACATGTGAAGCTTGGCACAAGAATGCTATTGAGACCTACTAAAGCTAGATTTAACCTGATCATAGTTTTAAAGAGAAAGATTACTTTAATTTTGTATGTGCTCATAAAGAAATTTGGTTATATTTCCTTTTCTAGATATAACTATAAGTGCTGCCTGTATGAAAGAGCTGAACCACACCATCCAGTAAACTGTCTAGAGCAGCAGTTGGCTTGCTTGGAAATCACTTCCAGGACTACATTGTAAGTATGTGTTTTTACAAAAGCATCATCAAATGGTTTCTTCAGCTTTGGGGTGGTTTTGAGATGTTTTGGTTGTTTCTTATAATGTCACAGTTTTACTCGAACATCTAGTAAGACACTAGCAATGCATGTGGGAACTTGAGCACCCCCATGTCTGTGCACAGCATAAAGCTAAAGCATTTCAAATGTTTTTTTCTGTCTTGCTCTAGAACTCCCCAGCATAGTACCTGAACACTTCTGAGAACAGGCACCTGCATTGAAGCCTAGAAAGAAATTTGACCAAGTACATATTAATGTGTTTTGTCATTAACTCTATGACATACGTGTTTTTTGAATGTTCATCCTAACATGTATGCTGGTGTTGCCCTGCTACAGCAAATGCTTTGTGGAGATTTTCGTAAACTGTAATCTGCCTAACTCAGTTTGAAATGAATAGTTGCCCTGTCTGATCCAAAAAGAGCACTGTTTTGTCCCTTCAGCCATACAGGGGGTGTAGCTAGGGAACCTCAGTAGGCTGTGAATGGAGGTGAATTTGGTCAGCTACATCTGTTTCTGTGATCATGGAATCATAGAATATCCTGAATTGGAAGGGACCCACAATGATTATCAAGATCATCCCAGTGATGAGTGAGTCTCAATGAAAAGGACCCTATTTCAGGTTACAAGCCAATTGCATTGTATATGGCATTGAGACCACGTTTGCATTTAGAATGAATAACATCATCCTAGAAAACTTTGAGATGTACACCAGAAAACCCTTATTATGCTATTTATACAGTTCCTTTTGAAAGCATAATCCATTCTGGGACGTTTGTGACCTGAAATTTTATAATTTCTATTTCTTTTTACATTGCCTTCATTTTCTTGCTGCTGCAGGTTATGAGAAGTATGATATGAGAAGTATTTATGGCATAAGTGCATTTCCCTTGAAATGGCCTCTGATAACATGGTAGCTTGGAAGAGTCATAGGAGAGTTGGTGATTTAGAGTTCAAATCACTTAGTTAAGCATATTATACAGGCTGCTCACATTCCTCTGCACCTTGCAGAATAGTACCTACAGATGACATTTGCTCTGTGTATACTAGGTATAAAATACATATATATTTTTATGCTAATCCTGTCACCAAGTCCTTCAAACACAGCAATCGAGTCAGTTTTTTTGCCATAGATTTCTTTTTTGTGAAGTTGAATGAGATGAAAAGAAGACTGGTTGCAGTCAGTGATGGGACATTTCAGCTATGGCAAATGTGCAGAGAAAAGTGACAGAATTGTTTGGGGGAAATTAGGACTTAAAAAAGTCTGATTTCTAACAGTTTTCCAATTAGAAATTTAAAACAAGGCATCATGTTTGTTTTCAGCATCATGCCTGTAAATGGTTTGTCTGCTTCTGGAACTTACATCCTGACCTAAGCCGCTGTTGCTTTCATGGAACTGTAAAATCATTAATAATCATACAAGTAGAGTTGTTTAGGTTGAAAAGTATCTTCAAGATCATCCAGTCCAACTGCTAACCTAGCACTGGCAAGTCCACCACTAAGCCATCTCCCTAAGTGCCACGTCTACATGGCTTTTAACTACCTCCAGGGATGGGGACCCAACCACTTCCCCAGGCTGCCTGTTCAGTGCTTGACAATCCTTTCCATGAAGAAATTTTTCCTAATGTCGAATATAAATCTCTCCTGGAGCAACTTGAGGCCACTTCCTCTGATTTTGTCAGTTGGGAGAAGAGACCAACCCCTACCTGGCTACAACCTCCTTTCAGGCAGTTGTAGAAAGTGGTAAGGTCGTCCCTGAGCCTTCTTTTCTCCAAGCTAAACAAAGCCAGCTGCTCCTCATCAGACTTGTGCTCCAGACCTCTCACCAGTTTCTTTGCCATTCTCTGGATGCGCTCCAGCACCTCAATGTCTTTCTCATAGTGAGGGGCCCAGAACTGAACGCAGGATTTGAGGCATGGCTTCACCAGTGCCAAGTACAGGTGGATGATTGCTGCCTTAGTCCTGCTGGCCACACTTTCAGCGTGGGAAGCAGGACCCTGGCTCCTCTGGGGCTGATGAGCCCTTCTGGTCCTTTCTTGCAAGGCTCTGCAGCACTTGTTCACAGAAGGCGCTGCTGTCACTTGACTCCAAGCTGACACCAGCATAGAGTTGCCCATAAACCCCTGAGGCTATTTCAAGGGGAACGTTTTCTCTGTCACTGTTAGTGATGGATTCCATCCAGTTTTTGTCATGATATTTGCATTGCTGTGGCACCAGGAGCTGGAGCTGTGCATTAATGTAATTTACTCCGGGGTAGTTGCTACTGATTTGGTCCAAACCTGGTGCTGCAGGGTGCACACTGCTGAGGCAATCTCAGTTACACCAGTTCCTTGAAGGATTCACTATTCCAGCGTGGTTTTCTGCCTCATGTCCTTCCAGTTTAACTGTATTTGTCTGTTTAGTGGTGCCAGAAGGCCACATATTTGCTCTCCTTGAAGCCTCAAACAGTACATGCGTGCTTTTAAATAGTTAAATAAACGTTAATTATGATTCGCAAATAGTTTTTCCCCAACTATTAAGTAATACCAAATACTGAATTTTTCAGTCCGTAATTGTTTTTGCAGCTGCTGAGTGGGACCAAGTATTCAATATTTTTACAGAGTTATTTTTGCAGCTGCTTGGCTGCTTTAAGCATAAAAGTCCTATGTTATTTTGTGGGGCTTGACAGCCTTGGATACACAGTGGGCACAAAAAGCCTGTGGTGGGAGTGGAATGATGACCGTCTTCTGATGCACCTTGGTTAGCTGTGGATAGTTTGGGCTGCATCCAGATAAGCTGAAAATAGGATATTGGGCACTTTTAAAAGTTGGTGGCTTTGCAACATTTTCTCGCAAAAATGTGAAGTCTTTTTCTTTCTCACTGTGTTAGTTATTACACAGGTGGAAATTAGTTATTTTTTCCTTTTCAGGATCCTGAGACATTCTGTGAGGGATTCAGCCAGTGTGAATTATTTCATGAAGTAGTGGTTTGACTCGTTGCATCTCCTTGCAAATAATATAATACCAAAGAATTTTGTCTTAGAAGTGCATATTATGTGCCTTGCGCAGAAAGATGTTAAGAAAATTTCAAGTATCAATTAAACCACAGGTCATGATGACAGTGAAAGAGACATTCTTCTCACCCACCGTCACTACTCCCCTGGCAGTGAGCACATGGCTCACATTTTCCCAGTGATTCATTAGCCACGCCAGTAAAACATCTTAGGCAGTCTGACACTGTGGCTTACTGGTAGCTGTTCTTCAGATGATTGCTCATGTCGACATGATGCACAGCAGCATCAGAACATTCACTTTGGAACTTACCTTTTTTGTGCATCCCTTTTCTCTGGTTTTCCCACCAGATCTGCTCTGCTGCCTCACAGTGCTGCTGTTTGCATAAGCAGTTGCTGTAACTTTGTGAAGCTACAAGACGGGTGTGTTAGGATGAAGCCACAGTCACAAGCACAGGGTGCACAAAAGACACAACACTCAGCGCTAGGGAGAGGGCACTTAGTACTGAGCACTAGGGAGAGGATGATGTTGGTAGGGGTGAATTCTGTTTGATGTTCAGTTGGGTTGGTTTTTTAAGCCAAAACAGAAAAGAAGCAGAATAAAAAGCTTTCACAAAGCAGAAGTGTGAGTGTACTGAAACGTAGTGACTAGACAAATGAAAAAGAATGTTCACTATAAAACCCACCAAACTTAAATTTCAAAGCACTAGAAGAAGAGGTGATCTGTCAGCCACCCAGCTTGGACTGGGCACCCAACTGGAACTCATGGTCTGGGTTCAGTTCCTGCCTCCGTCACAGGTTTCCTGTGTGTTCTCAGGCAACCTCCTTCATCTGCCCCATGAAAGACCTCCTCATTTATCCATTGGAGATCACCTTCCTCATGTTCATTGTGAGGAAAAAGCCTGCTGATGTTGCTGAAAGAGGTGGATGTTGTGATGGGAAGAGCCACCCTGGAGACCAGAGCAAGAGGGTTGTGCTTGCTCACAGGGGATAGTCACCCGTACTGCTTGCATTTCTGTGTTAAGAGTAGAGGAAATTATTTCCAGATCTAAAAAAGGCTGATTTTTTTCCTTTCCAAGTCTTTCAGGCCTGTTTTTATGGAGTTTGGCTGCCCCGGTGCAGCAGCAGGCATTTGGAATATTCCCTGTCTCTCACCTTTCTCTGCTCAGTCTGTCTGCTTATGGCTTTGAGTCACTCCTGTCTGCTCGATACGCACACCCAGCACAACCCAACAGGATCAGAAACACAGCTTTTGCCATCTCCCAAGTTACGTGGAAATCTCCTAACATGTAAACACAGTTGTGTGTAAGAAAGAAACCAAAGAGCATTTGAGGCTGGTTGGAGGGGTACCAGAGGTGACCCTAGCAGCTAAGGAAGGTGGTATGAGGACTGGAATGTCACATTCACAGACTTTCTTGGCAAGGTGTGCACTGGCACAATGTGGCTGCTAAGGATGGCCACATAGTCCATGACCACCCCTGGCCTTCAGCCCCTCTGCTCCTCCACTCAATCCTTGATAAGCAAAAATACTAATTTAAGGGATTTTTATATACTGTCATTCGGTGCTGATGCTAATTCTGAGTCAGGAATCAGAAATTACAAGACACATGCGTTTTGCTGTGCCCTTTTATCTCCTTTTGGTTGGTAGCTAAATCTCAAAGTGTGAGGACTTCTCAGTACAGGAAAAGCGATGTCTCATTCTTTCTGAGGCTGGTCAGCTCAGAGTCCCTTGCCATGAGGAAACACGGATTGTTTGAGATGTAGTGCTGTCAACACTGGATGTTCCCTGTCTGCTTGCAGTGCTTGTCCCTTTTCCCAACTGGTGAAACCAGAAATTCGGTTTTCTTACAGCTCTAAAGGACTGGTGCCTGAAAATGCAGCAACTGCTTAGTTGTCCATTGCTGTTTCAACCCCTTGCCCAAGCTACAAATAATGAGTTATTGAGCTAATTTAGTTTTATACAGAAGTAATCTTTGTCCTGCAGATCAGGAAGGCTATTTAATACAGTGTAATTGACTTCAGCTGTAAGATTCAATACACTTATCTAAGATTACAGTTCAATAAAATCTAATTGTGCTGAGAGCAACAGGAATTGTAGAAACACCCGGGGACTGTTTTCCTCCTTTCCCATGAACAAGTTGAGCTGGATGTCTTCTGATCCTTACAGTTTGAGTCACACTGCTGTTTGACCTGCCCCTTGGCAGAAGCAGCTTGAGGTGACACCGTTTGACATCACGGGGAGGTGAACCCAAGCGAGTGAAAGGATGGGTGGCCTTCTTCAGTCAGCTCTGTGTGAGTGATGCTCTCATTATTGTGTGCCCGGCCAGAGTCAGACTGGGGGAACAGGAAGTAAGCGATGTCTGGTTTCAATATGATGGCGATGATAATAGGATCCATGAGGTATGTGAGATTAAAAGCCCTATAACATTGCAGGCCAAGTCATTCAAAAAGGACAAGGCCTGAAATCAGTTCAGTGCCTAAACATCCTTTTGTCTTGCCTCACCCAGTGTAGGAATAAGTGTGGGAAAACAAATATTTATTCGATATTTCCTCTCACTATTTACCAAGTGGGAAGCTGCGTAAAGCCAATTGCTACATGGAAACATTCGCTGGCCATCATGCACTGGCTTTATGACTGTGTGTTCTAATTGAAGAGAGCCTTTTTGCACAAGTATTCATTAATGAGCTTTTCATCAGCCACTCTGAACAAATGGGAAAGCATTAGATTTAACTTTTCACTTGCGGAGCTTCAGGAAGAAGTACAGACTTTCCAGTGGGATGAGGGCACCGACACAGGCGGTGAGTAATTTGGGATGATGGCTGAGAAGACAGTGTGGTGGGTGTCCTTGTGACACACGAGGTGCAAACTTTGTTATTCTCTTGTAGAGAGACATCCCAAACAACAATCCTTGGTCCAAACATAAGCTTGTGTCATTAGGAGTGCTTACCTAACACCATCCTTATCTTCTTCATTATTTCTTCCAATTATTAATTATCCTGTTGCAAGCAGGAAAGGAAAAAAGTACTTTCAGTCCAAAGTAACAGATTTGGCTGGTTCCAGTACACTGACTTAATGAGCAATAAAATACATAACATTGCTTGCTGTAGCACGTGGTGTACTAATCATTCTCTGTGCAGCTGCCTACTTTCTGCATCATTTTAAACAAATGCCAGGACTACAGGGAGTGATAAAACAAGATAATAATGGCACAACAGGCAGGTTTTGTCATATAAGTTAAAACAAAAAGCTCCACCTCCAAAAACCACGAGGACTGTAGAAAGAGGCTCTTTTCACCTGACAAAGTTATGCTGTAATTACTGAGTGCAGAGGACTTCTTACAGGAACAAGCAGTGAGAATGGATCATGCAGGATGTCCCTGAGGCTACTGCAGTCCCATTTTAAGAGCAGAGAGATTGATAAGAAAATAATAATTTTTTTCTAGTTATGTGTTGGCTTTGCTTCTGACCTAATGATTCCTTGTTCTTTCTAGTGCTTTGGGTGATAGTTAACTTGGATGATGAAAATAGTAATATTAAACTTCTGTTTTCAGGTGACATGAAACTGAAGAAGAAATTCATGTCATACCTAAGTTTTCAGTTTGACTTGAGTTGTCAGGGAGAACTAGATAGATATGTGAAATACAGTCTTTGCTGTTTTGGTTAACTTTATGAGGTGATAAACCCTGTTTTGCTTTGTTTCCCACACCTTTGTTTTTTATCAGGACATTCAAGAGTTGGTGCAAAATTAACTAAAAAGCAAATATAGGGGGCACTTCAAAATTTGTCCACTTAGCATGCATCAGAGCACTAATGTAAGCTTGTGCTCGACCTGCTGGTATGCAGCAGCAGACGGCAAATGGTTTGTTAGTATTGGCAATGCTCTCACAAAGCCAAATACAATTCTTGTACTTGCTGGCTTGACAGTGCAAAGTGTTTTTAATTCCTATCCATTTACTTTCTGCTTCCTCTGTCTTCCAATTGCCACCCTTGTGCCTTGGAATAATAAAATGAAATTTCAAAGAGTTTATGAAAGCTGTGGTCAAAAACATGTATTATCTTAGGTCAGGCCGATGAAACCATTGCTAGCTACATGCAGTCACTTCTCAAATCTGGCCAAAATAGTGTTTCACCTCACATTTTGGGAGTGTGGCAGTCCATATTTCTCTAAAATAACTGAAGCTGGTAGAAGTGTTGTTCAGAAAAATATGAGGTTCCCCAAGATGTTGCAAGGTTGATAATACACATTGGATTCTGTGCTGAGTAGATCTATATCTATATGCTTCTAGACATTATTTCTAAATCACAGTTGAGATTTCATCTTGTTTATTACTGTCATAGCTTTGTTTCATAAGTGTAGCTCTGCAGTAATTTCTTATTTCAAAGAAATTGCTTGTGTGAAGTTTTTTTAAAGCAAGACTTTCATTTAAATCCAGATCTGCTCCACTCAAAAGAGTACAGTATTTTGCAGATATATCTGGTATTAGTTTCATGTCCAACTATATGCCACAGTTAGGGAAATAAAATCTAATATCATCTTCAGCCAGTAGATCAGTTCCTTTTCCCATTTTATGCCATTTGTTTTAGCTTTTCTTCTCCACAGCGCTGGATTTTGTCTGTCTTCTTGTTTTAAAATCTGCTGTTGTATTACTCCCAGTACCCAGTGTTTAGATGCATCCTTCTCCATCTTCTCCAAAGTATACCAAGGGTTTCCTCCTATCTCATGCCTCATATTTATGAATTAGTAGCATGATGTGTAGTCCGTGAGTTACTGGTACAAGCTGAGAGTTGCGCTTCCAGCAGTGCTGGTGAGGTACTCCAGCTGCTGGTGGGTGCTCAGTCTGCAGCACTAGGCTGGAGTTACTGCCAGACAAAATACAAAAATTAGGCATCATATCAGCAACATGGTTCCAGTGGAGTAGTTTAGGTCTAAGGGTAAAAGCTAATATAGGCATGGCCATTAATTTCTCACCCGTCCAGGGGTGTACTTCTAACTAAGACCATGTATGCACTATTGAATGTTTCCAGTACTGCCCCCTTAATCTATAAATTATTGGTCCATTTAGCAGGGCTCTGCATACAGTCCCAGCTCAGACACCTGGCTGGTACCCATTGATCCTGGTCCTCCTGCTGCAGTCATCTCCTCTTCATTTACTTGCTAAAGAAGTAGCCTGCTCTTTCTGTTATAGTCTCACATTGTTTCTCTTATTGGCTTCTTTTTTCTTTTGTTGTAATGATTTCGCTATTCCAGGGCAGATTTCCTGGCAGAAGAGCCACAGTATGGCAGTCTAATGCCACACTTATCGTGGTAGTAGCAACCACCATGTTCTGTGTCACCTTTTCTTCAGAAAACACCGCTAGAGGCAGTTGCAACCTCACTTGATCTTTCCCTGTGTAGAAGATGTGAAAATACTTAATGAATCATTCTGGGGAGGTGTGACCTGCAGGATGCAGACACGTGGGAGTGTTTATTTGTTGAAAGCATCAGAAGGGGAATCACTCCGTTATCCAAGTACCCATGTCAAAAGGTGGGAAATCGGCATGCTCTGAAGTTTCACTGTACCTTGATTCTTCTCCTATCTGTCTCTTCCTGGAAGGTAGTTAATTTTGGAAAAGCACAGAAAGAGAGAAGAAAAGCAGCATGTAAATTCCCATTATTTCCTTTGAGGGAGAGATCCCACAGGGGAAGGAGGGAACTCTTTTAATAATATTTGCAGCATTTAATCCCAAGAAAGTGCAATAAAATCAGTGCTTCCACTGAGAGTTGGCAGTATATTTTTTCTGTAACAAGACCAGTTTTTAGTTTCTTTGTAGTGAAGTCTGATTAAGACTGTATCAGGTTGACTGAGGAGAGCAAAATATGGTTTTGACAGATGTTTCCCATGATCTGAAGAATACAAACACTCCTGCAAGATGACAGACGGCTTGTTTACATAAGAAATCCTTTTTTTTTTAATTAAAAAAAGAAGAAAAAAAACAACAAAAACACACAAACACAAAGCAACATTCGGATCAGTCATTCTGATCAAGGCAGTGTCAATTATTAGGCTGTAAAGGGAACTGATGACTCAACTTAGGCACAGCACTGCGGCGATCTCCGATTTTCGGTTTCATAACAGATTCTTTTCAGGAATGCTTTTCATTCATACCTGATCTTCAAATATGTCTCTGGGAGTGTGTATCATTTTGTGATGGGGATGCGAGAGACTAGCGTCAGCGTGCTCTTGAGTGGTTGTGCGGAATTTGGGAGGCATTCCTGTACCTTGGTGGAATGCCCAGTGGGGAAGGGTCCTCTGACCCATCGCATTGTACACTCGTACCTGCACATCACTAGTGGTTTTACCATGGTAAATTTATAGGTAAGTTCACATCAGTAAAATTGAAAAGCACTTTGATTCAGAAAGCAAAATGTTTTAATGAGATCCCATGCTTAGTAATTCCAGTGAGTGCGCTTGTTGAAGTGGGTGAGTCAGAAATGGAAATGCAAAGCATTTCTCTGAACAGTGGCCGGAAATTAGCTTTGAAAACTGAAACAAAGCCCCAACCGCAGTTTTATCTATTTACCTAACAATTTTAGGTCTGTGAAAATCCCTTTGTCTTTGGGACACATTTCGATTCCTCTCTTGTAGTGCCAATGCGATCCTTAAGCTGGGTGATCAACCACGTCAGGACTATTTTGATGTGTCTTAAGATTTTGGTTTAAAGAATTCAGTTCCCTGTAAGTGGTTTCATTGCCTGGGGTGCTGCCAGATTGTCGCAGCTTGGGTTGGAAGTTGATGGAAGTATAAGGTAGGATGGGATGTTGTAATATTTGAGTTAATGTAATACTGAGGAAGAAAACCAGGGGAATTCAGTGGAGTCACTCAGCTGATTATTACCCAGTGCATAAGTTGTGTGTATATATATATGGCATACAGGGCTGTCCTACTGCTCTGGCACCAAAAACTCCTTGGTTTGGGGCTGGGTGCTCCCCAGCTTAGCATGGAGAGGCTGCAGTGGTCACAAGCCCCTCTGTTTGTCAGGACATAGCCCTCTGTAGAGAAGAGAGCAGAAGGGGGTCATGAGTGTTTTCATCTAAGCAGTAGTTGTCTTGCTGCAAAAAAGCTTAAAAATCAGCATATTGGGTGATAGCAACATTCTTTTCCTCATCCTACACCTTTCTGCTCTGCTGACACCTTGGTACCTCTTGCTTATCCTTGAGAGTGAGTCTGGATGCTTTTGGATTTGTCACCCAGCCTCAGACAGTGTAAGGACTTACTGCCTTCCAGGCAGCTGTAGTGTGGTCTGAGACCCATCAATGTAAATCATGGTGGAGGAGGACAAAGTAATAGATGTGTTTAAGGGACTTGCAATTCCCACGGCAAGGCTGGTAAAATAGAGTTCGTTTCAAAGAGAAGGCAGTTTGTTGATTTTTCTTAATTACTGTTTACCTAAATAAATAAATAATGCATATTCATGGCTTTAACTAGAGTAAGTCATGTTGAAATGTTTACCTCTCCTGAGGATAATTATTAAGGGTGGGGTGTGGGGTGCAGCAATTAATAATAAAACACTTAGATGAGATTACAGAATGTTTTGATTGGAATAGTAAACATTATAGTAGAAATAAAAGCAGATAAACAAAGCTGTCTTGAATTTAAAAAAAAAATACTATGCTATCTGAAGAAACACACTGAACAGAAGCAGTTTGGATAAAGGGGCCGTAGCCTTAGAGCTCTTCAATATCACAGGGAGGCTTCTCCAGTCTAAAAAGCATCCATGTAGAAGAAAGCCCCTCATTTCCAGTCTGGAAAAAAGATTACATGAATACTGGCATCCCCACAGATTGGTGTGGCAGATATAACACCTGTGAGCACCGCTTTGAGGCTGGAGGCCATTGATTCTTAAACCATGCAACAGAGAGTATTTCACCTGCTTATATCACTAGTAAATAAAACCTTCATTTGCATTGTGAACCTCCTCCCTCCTCATTTTGTATATTCCTTTGAATTAGATTCTTTGCTCAGCTGAGAGTTTGAAATTTGGACTCATCCTTTCATGTCTTTTGGCTGTGGTTCCTTATCTGGTTAATCAGATCAAAAAGAGCCAGTGATGTGTTCAAAGATTTTTGTGACAGCTGCGTACCATTAGGCTGAATGATTAAAAGACCCCCATAATTGTAGTTTAGCACAGTAAATACAGATTGGTCTTTCAGTTTAACATATGGTAGCAGGCGAGCTGAGCCTTTGACAAAAGACCTGCCGCTTTTAACCCCATGCAGACAAAGCTGGATTGCCCCCAGCCCCACCTGCCTCCAGCTGTTTTGGACCGGAAGAGGAGTGTGATCAAGCAATGGGTGTATCTGTCCTGTTGCACTGGGCTGAGGATGAAAAAGAAAACAGAGGATGGACAGAAAATAAGTAGGAGCACCAAGGTAGCCTGTGGAGACCACTAGCCTCAAAGCTCCTCATGCAAATGGGCTGGGCTCTCCTTGCTTATCAAGCTGTCTCATTGCAAGCTGCTGGCCTCTTTGGGCCATTTCCTATCCTGGGCGTCTTTTGGGGATTGAGGCTTCCCCTCATCTGGACCAAATTGGTCCCTGCTAAAGTAGCTTCACAAGTGCTAGGATGCTCGCTGGCACTTATCACACCCGGCATGCTGCTGACATGTGTCTCCGGGACTCCCTCTTATCTAGAAACCAAAATGTGGCTTCTCTTTGACTGGAAGTGCAGTCTGACTATTAGATGTGGTGGAGTCTTTGTTTATGTCAGTCACTAGTGCATGTGCCTGGCTGTTCTCTGAAACAAAGATGTCGAGGAGCAAGCGCTGGTGGGTGGGCTGTCTTACTCCCAGCACAGGTGGAGGGAATGCCCAGTTGACTTTGGTCCTTGTGAGGCAACTTCACAGCTGGTTCTTTCTGGCTGACACATTTCCTTCACCACATTCTGTTTCTCACTTCAGTGGATAAACCTTCTTCCTGACCCGTCTGCCTGCTCCACAGGATCTGTGAGTGGTGTCTGTATCCCAGAAGAAAAGGGTGATAATGGTGGCATAAGGTGTCCTGTTGGTCCATCTCTCCTGTAGCAGAGGGGTGTGGTTTTATAAACATGGTGCATTTTCCCCATTGAAAAAGTCTTTCTGGGCTACAGACAAGATTTCTGTGGAGCAGAAATACCCATCTCCACCTTCACCTCTTATTTTCTTAAGGGGTTCTGGGAGTTTCAGCTGTATGCCTCTTGGCGAAGCCAGCAGCAGCAAGGCAGCCAGAGCCCCGCGCGGGGTTTTGCAGGTTGAGAACATGTTGCGCACAGAGTGCACAGCACAGTAAACCCGATATCAGCTCGCAACTAATTATCTCTGTATAAAAATTCCCCTGCTCGCCGTTTTGCTATTAGAGGCTCACTGGTAAGATTTATGACTCTGGCTAAAATGAAGTACCGTTTCCTTTTTCTCAGCATTGCTGTGCGTGGCCTCTCTGGCTTTTCTTGTTAAACAGACTTGAGTTCACCCAAGAGGGAACGTGTTTTTGAAGATCTTTCCCATCACCATTCTGCTTTTCTCTTTTTATATTTTTAACAACCACTGAAGATTACCCACAAAACAATTTCAGGTCTTTTGATTTTGCCCTGCTTGGAGTGAGGGTGGAGAGAAGCTAAGAGGCAGCTCCTTTGTGGGAGATGCAGTACTTGCCCACTCTCATCCCTACCACAGTTTGCGCAGGCTTATGGTAGATATGTACATCCATCAACCTGGGCTCCCTCTTCCTAGTTTGGTGAGTAACTATTGCATCCAGGATTTATATGAGCTAAAGGATTATTTCCTCACTTCATGCTGTAAGGTGGGTGACCAGCTGTACAGCTGGAGAAAAGCTGTTTCTCCTGCCCTTACGTTGCACATGTATGTCCTCATTTTACAGGCTGATGAAAAGGAGACCACTGACTGAACTTTCTGAACTTGCAAGTGCGTGGCTGACTTCATCCTAAATCACCTTAAAATTAGTTTGTGTGACATTGTAAGACAGCTGGGGTTTTTTTCTGAGTACAGAGGGGAAAAAGGGAGCAATATTGAGCTGCTGCCATCTCTCCCAGTTGCAGTTAGACGTAGTTATTTTTGTATAAGAGCTTGGAGGAAAACCGGTAGAGATGCCAGATAAACCTTCCCAAAACAAACATTTGTATTAATACTTAAATATTGTTCATCTTTTGCAGCATTTACTTATCTGTTTCCCACATGCTGAACCTTATGGGAAGTTTTTGTGGTTGACTCTGGCCTGTTCTTTCATTCTGTATGTTAACTGTTTTCTCTATTTGCAATTTTTAAAAGAAATCAGCAGTAAAAGTCAGACTGTGATAATCATTCAAAACGGGAACATCTTTTTGGCATGGCAGGGGTGTGTTTTTATGGGTCACATGTGTTGGGTCAGGAGTCCTGGAGCATTAACCCAGTGAACTGTGTCATTTTGTGATGACCTCAGAAGCATCCTTCTTTGAGAGAACCAGCTCTGGCTAGTCCAGTATCATCTTGCAAGATGCCAGGCTAAGGGACAGCAGTTCCATCCTCATCACTGAACCATCTCATTTTCTCCGGTTTGCATGTGTGCTGACCATAATTTCCAGCCCTTAAGGAGAAGTAAGCCAGGTACCTGAATTTTCATCAGATCTGACACAAAGTATTAGGCTGTGGCTTTTACTGTCTATTGGTTTTACTGCATGGGACATAAATATTCATCTCATGTAATTTGATAATGTTGCTGGGGAGGGGGTTTTTTCTTACAGAGTATATTAACTTTCCTTTCACACCTAGCTATTCTTTCATGAGTCATATCCCCAAGATAAAATATTTTCAGTGGTGGCTTAAAGTCAAGTATACTCCAATGAGAAAATCGTTCCAGTTTTACATAGAAAGATTTACAAGTTCCTGTGGCAATACTCTTGAACTATAGCCTTTTGCTTCTCCTAGCCCTGACTGGTTGATGTGTCACAGAGCTAACTGCAACCAGAGGACAAGGAGGAGTGGAAAATTCTTCCTGTGCACATTCCCCAGCTCTTCTGAAGGTTTTCTGTTTAAGCTGGTTGGTCTTGTCAAGTGTAGCTGGTGAAAATCCAGTTTGCAGACTCTGGAGCACTCCCCTGACCAGCACAGGGCAGCAGCAGCTGCCCTCCCCTGCAGCCAGCCAGCGATGGTCGTCTTAATGGTTCTCCTGCTGACTTCAGCCATAGTTTCTTGCCAGAATGTTTCCTCACATGGTTTTGCCATTACCTGAGGAACAGCTCAAGCTCATCTCCTCTGACTGTTAACCCAGCTCTCCCAGATAGCGACACAATGCAGAGCTGGTGCTCGCAGTCCTGGGATGGGGTGGGTACCTCCCTGTTTGTGGTCGATACGTCCTTGGTTGTCTTGGTTTTCTGCATCCCACCTCTAGACACTGGGGAAGAAGCTGCTGTGCCCTTCTGACTCCTGGTTTTGGCTGCCCTTGGTTAAATAGTGCATATGGGAACAAGCAGGAGCGATGGATGAGCATGTTCTTTCCCTTTGGAAGAAACACGGAAATTAAATTAATTATGAGGAAATTAAATGCACTGAGGGTGAAGCAGACCATGTGTCTTTTCTGACATAGGTATCAATATCATCTTGGGTTTAATTTACGGATTTCAGGGAGAGATCATGCACTAGATGTCAGGAGCACTGCAAATGCCTTCTCACCCTCAGGTGACCCTTCAAGCTACAAATGTTCCAATGAAGCTATTTCAACCAGAACCAAATCACACACAAAACATAAAGAAAACACATTTGCTAATCTGTGATTGTATTGCACATAACAAAGTGGGATCCTTGACTTCACAGGGATCAGTTGCTGCACATATTTGTGTAAGTAGTATCATTGCACTCAATCAAGTGAGGCACTGCTTCAGAAAACACCAGCTCTGTTTGCATACCTGTGCTCACCTCTCCCTGCTTGCAGGTGCACAGTGCTCCTTAAATATTTTTTTTATTCCTGTCCACATCTGAAAGAAGCTCACCAACTTGTCTCCTTGTGTAGTTAATTTTACTTAGCCCTAATTTTACCCACCCATGCTGAATGTTGGGGTGAACAACCCACTATGTGTTTGTTGCATTTGTGTTTTACACCTCCCTCATTGCCCACCCAGCTTCTCCCGTTTTCTTGAGCACAACTACACAATATGTAGATGTCTGAAACATCTTTCTTGATAACTGGAGTAATACCCAGGTACATTCATCATGCCCTTCTCAATTCGCCTTTCTTGGTTTGTTCATTGCAAACAAAAGAACTTGCCAGTTGTCTTCCTCTTAAGCATTAAAACCCTATTAAAAAAAACAACCCTCTCCTTTGAACACTCTCTCTGTATAACAGAAATCCAAACTGGAAAGTATTTTATTGAAGCAAATGTTCTTCAACTTCGTGCATTCTTCTGTCAGTTAGAGTGTCTGTTGTGTCTTCCTTTATATTTGCATTCTTCAGTGCTAATTTCAGCTGCCAAGCAGTAGTGGAAGCCATTAGAAAGGGGGAGAAAAAAGGTAACCTGGTTCAAAAATGTACAAGAGGTTGTTAAACAATATAAGTTTTAAAAAATCATATTTACAAAGTCCAGTTTGAAGTATTGTTTTTTCCTAGATTTCTCTGCAAGCTGTTAAGGCAGATGCTTCTTTTTAGAATAAATGTGAGGTTTTCTTGCAACCTCCAAGACTCCAGGAGATGGGTCTTCAAGCTGGTATAGGACAGTGATTTTTGTGGCCTCTCATGACCCTGTAACTGATGGCCCACATGTGCATATCTGTGCTGAGAGCTGAGACCATGATGTGAGCAAGCCTTGGATCAGAGAGTGCATCTTCCCCTGCCTAAGATCCAGCTCTTCTTAGTGCTGTAAACCTGGCTGATCAGCATGTTAAACTGCTGAAATTCCTCTTCAGTAGGTGCACTGTTGGCTCTTCATTTCATATGAACTCAGTCTTTATGTATTCCTGTAAGCTTGCTGCTGTAGTAACAGTTCTGCCTTTAATAATTTGCCTGTTTCAGGAAGAGTCTTTTGTCGAATGGAAAGCATGAAGAAACCCTCGTGCTGAGCATAGGCAGGGGTTAGGTTTCATTCTACCCTAAGCTGACCCCTGGGCAGAGAGATTCCTGCTTTAGTCTTTTAGATCATGTGTAAAACTTGATGCTGGCTGGATCATCCTGCATAGGGCAAGAATATCTGGGGAACATGGGGAGAGGTATGAAGTGAGACATTTGCAGAAGGGAATGAAATGTTTGGGATGCAGGCTCATGCTTTCTACAGCAGTGAACATCAATCAGTTCTTCTCAGAAAAGCTTCAGTGGTGCTGAAAGTCTTCTCTTCCCTCCCTCTGCCCCTTTTTTCCCTTTTGTTTCCCTATTCCCCACTTCTGTTTATTCTCTTTTTCTTCTGATATATTGCGGCAAGTGCAATTTTCGCTCACAAAACTTAACTTATCCTTGAAAACACAGAGCTTTCCCTGGGTTTAGTCCTTTGGCCATTGAGAAAGCAACAGTTATTTTTGTTCCACCAGTGATTTATGACTGAACAGATTTAGAGTTTATATTTTTAGATTTATAGGCCATTTAGATAATGTATATTTGTGACTATAAATATTTGGTACTATTACAGTCTGTAAATGAATGTTATACCAAATTGGAGAAAACTGTATAAACTGAAGAGACACAAGCATTGTGTTCCTAGTGTAGCCTCATGATTCTTTTTAAGTACCTAATTAGGTACTCCTTAAAGGTAGCAATATTTTGAGCTTCTGTTAGTAAACCATCTAGGAGGGTGCCATCCAGAGGAAATAACCTACTTTTCATAAGTGAACCAATTCTCTGCAAGACTTGGAGTAAAATGCAGTAGGATCAGTGCTCAGAAAATACTGAACTCTTTTTATCAGCAACAACATACTTAGAAAAACAACTACCAAATCTCTCTCATTTGCACTGCATTTTGTTATTTTTTTCACTTTTTTATGGAGTCATAAACAGGCATTAGTCATAAATAGACATAGCAGACATCTCTTGAGAAACCAGAATTTTTACCGAAGGGTTAATTTTGCAAGTTTTTAAAAAATAAGAGTAATTTTTTTAAAAAATCCAAACTTTAGGGGTTTATTTTCCCCTTCCTCAGTTCCCCCTTTATCTAGCTTTAGTTTGTGGTAATTCTGCAGACACAGCCTTTGCAGTGATCCTCTTGCTTGTACTGCTGCTGTCCCCTTCTGTTCAAAAGAAAGCCATCTTCCTTTCCACTCCCAGTTGCCAGCTTTACTCAAGTAAATAGTAGTTAAGTTATCCCAACGTTTTTTCCAGTAAAACAGTAAAGCATTGGGCACTAACAACTTGAAAATCTCAACTTGGGAACCCCTGTAGCTTAAAGCTAATTACTTCTTCCACAGGTATTTCCTTCCCAACCACTTCAGAATGTGACCGCTTTCTTGACAGATGGGGGAATCCCTGGGATTGGGATTGTGCACACTGTGGGATCTGGGCTGTGTGGTGATATCAGGACTTGGGTACTGGAGGTTTCAGCCCTCCCTCCAGCCCCCTGGCCCCAGTCGTACTCTCAGTGTTCTTCATCCCAATGTGCCTTCCCTCCAGGGGCTGAGCTCTGAGGCCCTTGCACAGAGGTGACAGCACAGTGAATTTTCTGTGGGCAGATGAGCATTTTATTCTCTCTCCAATTTCCTTTTGACATGGACTGGCGTGACAGGTAGCTTTGCTGTAGGGTGGCTGCAGGATTATGACACACATCGCGTCAAGCCAGGGATACCAAAACACGCTGCTGGTGTTTCTTCTCCAAAGCTCTCCAGAGTAAAGGAGAAACAAAGGAACAAATTTTATGTTCCCACCTTAAATTCCTTGATAAAATCAATGCAAAGCTTTGACAAAAGCCAGTATTAATTATTATTTAAAGCCTACTAGATAAATTTCCTGGTTTTGCTGGAACTCCTTTCTAGTGTGATGTGCAGTTTCATAGAACCACAGGGTGGTTTAGGTTGAGCTTTAAAGCTAATCTGGTTCCATCCCATCTGTCATGGGCAGGGACACCTATCACTAGACCAGGTTGCTTAAAGCCCCATCCAGACTTGGCCTAGAACACTTCCAGGGATGGGGCATCCACAGCTTCTCTGGGCAACCTGCTCCAGTGCCTCAGCCCCCTCATAGTAAAGAATTCCTTAGTGTGTATGCATAAGTATACACATACCTGTAGTGTGAACTGGTAGAATAATCACAGAAATCATAGTTTTATCTGTTCTGTAATTCTTCTCAAGGGCCTCATATGTCAGGGTGCTATATGAATGCAACAAAAATGTGGTCCTTGTTGCAAGGTATATACAGCTTATAGCTTGGAGGAAATGTGAAATGGGCATAAAGTAATTGTCATGTTTGACTTAAAGACCTTCTCTGTTAAAAAAAAAAAGCACCTCATTTTTTATTTTTTTATTACAATTGGAAGAAAAAAAACAAAGAAGTGTTTGTGAAGATTCAGTGCTTGATTTTTTAATGCCTGCCTTTATTTTATTTTAGGTTGCTACGGCTGAGTTGCCAGAGCACTGCCCTACAGATCTTTGGAGGGTCACTTCTTAATGGATTGCTGCAGCCTCTTAATTTCTCCATTGATCCTGTTCCCTGCATCGTGAGAAGATTTTAGCCAGCACAGAACCTAGAAAAGTTACATGTAAGTCAAGATTCCAATTCCTTTCTATTTAAAGAAAAAATGAAAGAAAAAACTAAAAAAAAGATCTTGGGGAGGCAAGGTGGAGGCAGTAAATACCACACTTAAGAAAAACACTCTAAAAGCTGTAAGTCAACTGCAAACATTAGGTGGTGAATAAATTGTTATTGAAGTCATTACTTGCTTTTTTAACCTAAATAGTGATTGTCATTTTGACGGCTTTTCTAAGTGCTCTGCTACTACAGTAAACCATAGCAAGAAGTACTTAAAATAGCTCTGTTCACCCCATTGCTCTAACTACGCTTTGTTTTTCTCTGAAACTGGCTACATGTGTGTACGCTTACCTTGGTATGCTCTGCCAAAGCTGCACATGCCTCACATGAGTTTGGAGGCCATCACCTGCCCAACAGGACTGTAAGCAGCCCTCTGCTTCTCCCATGATAAAATCCATATCCTTCTCCTTTTGGGTTCCTGCCATATTTCCCTTGAAGGAGCACTGGTGCTGCTTCATCTTTCAGTCTGCTGCCTCAAAAGGCTCTGTAAGCACCAATAGTATCTTCATTTCTACCTCCAGCTCCCTCCAGGTGGAATTAAGTGCTTCACCTGACTGGAGGAGGGTAAAGAAAGTTGTGCACAGATCTACTAGGGACTGATTTAGGGGACTGTAGACCCCTTACTATCTTCTCAGCCTGGATAGTAGCTCCCAGTGCTTGTTGTGCTTTGATTTTTCTCCCAAGATAGGGAGTAGTTTATGATGCTGTGCACATATTTCATCCCTGATGCCATGATGGCAGAGTCCCCCTCTGAAACCTTGCATAGGCACACCCTGAGATAGAATCAGTGGGGAGAAACTGGTTTGACCCTTTGCAATTCATTGGAAGTTCTAACCCTAATTCTGTGTTCCGAGGTAGAAGAAGCTTCTGGACCATTATAAGGATGGCATGGATGTGGTGGTCTTGTGCTCTGTGGAGGGTGGGACACCCCAGAGCTGACAAGTTTGGGAAAAGGCTTAAGCACAACATAATTTCATTAATTTTTAAAACAAAACCAGCTCTTTTTGTGGTTAAGAGGTTTTTGTCTTTGAGATGGTGGTGTAGAGCAGCTTGGCAAAGGGAGATAATATGAAATTGTGGTTCACAGTGTGGCACTGTGCATGCTACTGCCCTTGTTTGTTCATTGCAGTAGCAAATATATATGATGCAGTTTAATCAGAGCAGGGCAGTGAAGCAGACCACAGCACTCCTTACTGGTCAGTTTTTCTTGAATGCTTACTAACACCATTTTAAATCTTAGGACCTGATCTGTAATACTACTTCTAAAAAAAATGAGTGTTTTGGAACCAAAGCATTTACTTTAGAAATATACCTTTATTTGGAGTACTTTATTTGCTTATGTGATACTAAGAGATTTATTTAAAACAAGACAAGTCTATTGCAAAATGAGGATAGTGTTCTTTAAGGCATATAGAAATTCGGTTTTTAAAGAGAGGAAAATTTTTTTTCTTGTGTGATGAGTATCAGCAAAAACAATGGTGAAGTGGTAGGCAATGGAGAAAGTCTGGGCAGTATTATTCACTGTCAAAGAGGCCTTACAAGGTATGAGTTTGATTTCATTTTCTAAAGAAGGGAGAGTGTTGCCATTTCCTTGGGGGCTTGGCATTATCTGGTGCAGTTATTAATCAAATCCCCCTTAGCAGGAATCGTCTGACTAGAGGAAAATTTTGGATCTGGCTTGAGATTTGTTTTTAGTACTTGTCTTAAGGGAAGAAAACTTGAAAATATGAGTTGTAACAGCTAGGCAGGCAGAAAAAGCTTGTTTTTCATTAGTCCTACTTAGCACTATTCCCATGAGGTTTGGAAGCCTTATTCACAATTTTTTGCAGGCTTTTCTCATGTTTGAAAACCTTATCATTAGGCATCTTGCAAATTCACTATTAAAAACACTTCCAGAGGAACTAACTTCAAAAATATCATCCTTGTTGGGGGACTTGAAAAATCAGACAGAAGTGGAAAAAAAAAGCCCTCTCTCATTCCAAAAAGTGCATAGGAAGCTTTGTCTTGCTTCTTCTTGTGCTACAAATAATCAGATATCTCCTTTGCCAAGAACAGAATCAGGTCTGAGGACCAAATGAACTTGAAAACCAGTGTGAGAATATAGCAGCCGTTATCAAATATGTGCTTTTCCTTACCTTTTCTTTTCTTTCCTTTTTTTTTTGCTTTCTTTTTTCTCTTTTGACTATGGTTATGTGCATCATTTTTAAAACATCATGTGTGCTCTAGCTCCTAGAAAACCCATGCATCACCAGCCCAGACTGTTGGCTGGGGCTGCACCCTTTGCATGTGCAGATCCACACTGGCACAAGTAGACGTGACGGCAAGCTGCCCGTTGTTTATTTGATTTCTCAGTGTTTCCCACTGCCTGGCTATTTTTGATGACAGACTCTGCTTGTAACAATTACCTTGTTACAGGAATTTCCGTAGAAAGAAGTGGACTTTCACTTGTTAATTAGCCCTGCTGGAAAGAGCAATTGCACAAGGTTGACCCAGCTGTAACAACTCTGTTCTTCTTGCTTTTCCCAGGGTGCAGTGGGGTAAACAAATATGCTTTCCCCCCCTTCCATTTATTATTTCATTTTTATAATACTCCTAGGATGCTGATTGATATGATCTCCATAAAAATATTACTTACTGATGTGTGAGTTCAAAGCAGAAGGTCCCTTCCTTGTTCTGATGGAACATATTGCAAAACCCTGTTGCAGTGCATGTGCCAAGATAGTTTAAAAAAAAAAAATTCCTCAGGTTTTGTAGGAATTAATCCTAGGTAGGTTAGGCTGAGTGTATTGTCATATGGGAGTACAGCAGTTGGGGGGAAGCTGTGCTCTCCTCTGAGCACCTCTCTCTGTTTGTTATCCCAAACAGTCACGAATCACAGGGAATGTACAGAGCTATGCCTTGGAGCAGCTGCTGGGGCAGGGCTGCTGGCATCCTACTGGAGACAGGCAACTATTCCTAGCGGTGTCCATACTCTGCTCACATTTCTCCCTTTGTTTTACCCCATGTGTTTTCCTTTAAAAGCAGCAAAGAATAACATCCCAGTCAATGTCCTCCTGCATCTCATAAAAAGACCAGATTTGTACTGCTTATCCAATGCTGAGAATTCAGCAAGGGCCTATAAGTGCTTTATGCAGGATAAAAAAATCAGGCAGCTCAAAACTCAGAAACTTCTGTACAGAAATTTCGTAGTTGTTAGATATGAGTTCTTCTGAGTATTTAAAATTATTTTAGAAAGATTTCTTTAAATCTGTCCTATGACCATCTCTAGGCAGATGTAAATAATGTAAAATTTTAAATTTGCAGACAATGGTGGTTAAATGTCTGTCGCCCACCTACCACCACAGCCTGGGAAAAATATATTTTCTTTAAAATCTGCACCAAAAGTCAGATAACTTGACGGAATTCAGAAGGAAATCAGATTTCTGAGGGCAAAATTATATCACTTTGGACCTTGACTTACAAAACACTCCTGACTATCAGTATCAAACCCTTTTCCCACGTGCCATGACCATACCTGACGACATTGGCAGGTTTATCTTACTGGATGAGAGATGTGGCCATGTCTGCATTTCATTATTTTTCTGGTACATTTTCCTGTTGGAGTGCTGTTTTCATAGGGTCAAAGTCACTTTCTTACCCATTTTATGGTACTGGCATATCAGGACTCTATCTTGTGCACCAGTGTGTGGAGCGTCTCCTGCCATGGGGACTGTCACAGCTTCCCATGGCAATGTCTGTACTGAACCAGGCTGCACCCCCAGCCTGAGTAGCTGGGGACAGCTTTTGGTAAGAGTTTGCTACAAATACATCTGTTGACTAAATAGAATTTTATTTATATATTCAGATGTGTGTGTATATATAAAAATGAAACCTACATATTTATAAAAGATACATATATATATATGTATATTATTTTTAAAAATAAAATGTGTATCTGAATAAATATATGGTCTGAAAAGCACTGATATGGCTTCAGGCAGGGTGCCTGCACATGCACACATGTGTGGGTGGTGAGCCAGTGTCCCTTCCTGGAGGTTTCTGACCAAGACCCCAATGTCAGAGGCATCCCCATTCGGGCACATGCGATGACCATGGGCTGTATGGCCGGGAGGAGCGTTCTGCTCATGTTTAGCTGCTAACAGCAGAGGAGGACAGTGGTGTTTGTTGCGGTGTAGTGTGCCATACAAAACCTAATTACCCTGACACCTCTCGCCTTGTTGGCATTGACCACAGTTTGTTTGTTCGTCACCCCAGCAGTGCCACGGGCTGCGTGGGTGCGCGGTGTCATTGATCTGTTTACTCAGCGTTTCCCATGTGGCCACCGTGTTGTGGCGAGGACTTTTATTTTTTGCTGTGGCAGGTGACAGCCCGGGGGTGTGTGCGTGTGCCAGCCCAAGGGACTGAGTCACAGCCCTCCCTCCACCCAGGGCCAGTGGCACTTCCCCTGTCCTGGTGGGGTGATATGCTGGCCCATCTCCGCAGGACACCTTACCAGCCTGTACATTGCTTTATTATATTTTTTTTAAGAAAAGCCCGAGAGATGGTGGCGGCAAGACCAACTTTCTCTGTAACCCAAGCCAGCAAAAAGTAAAATCCATCTCACCACATCAGTTTTGTTTTCACTGCTGGCTCAACCTCTCCTCTCCCTCTGGCAGAGCCCTGCACAGTCATTCAGTGCCTGGCTTGGGGGTGGTGTGGTTGTTAGCTCAGTGGTGTATGACCCATTTATTTTCATAATACTTAGATACCCGTGCTTCTGCAGCGTTCAGCACACAGGTCCTGCGACCTAAATCCTCGGCAGAAAAGCACACACCTGATTTCAGCAGCGTGCATGGAGAGCAGCTGGCTCTGCCCTTGGCTTGTCGAGAGCTGTGGGAAGGTGGTGTGCTTTTGGGTCTAGTGGGCAATTCATGAGCAAGGGCAGGTAAAGGTACATTTTTCTGGAGCCAGCACTTCATCTTCAATCATTTGGTTAAATATTGATTGCTAGCTGATAGGACATGTTTCCTGTTAAAATTTACAAAGAGCTGAGACGTAACAGCATTGTATTGGATCATTTTCTTGCTATAATAACTTGCACTTTCAGCAATAGCAAGATGATTAATAGCACGAGATTCTTCACTCTCATCATCTGCAGGCATAGCATCACCCTCCTGTTGGTTCTGGTCTTAAGATGGACCTTTATTCCTTTAGTTCTTTTTTACTCAGCTAGTTGAATTAGTTTTCTGCGGGTTTTCAGATGACAATTAGGTTCATGCTTGTGTTACTTTCTGTAAATGGAAAGAGTCAGGCATAGGACACACAGGAGAATAAACTGGCATCGTAGTAGACCTGAGAGTTTTAGGTATAAAATTAAAGAGTAATTTGCAAAGTGACTTGAAGTAAAGTGGATTTAAACACAATGAAATCATCCTTGACAGCAATTTGTTTGAAGTTCTTCTACTGCTATGAGTGTAAAGGGATTTTTATTTTTTAATTACCAGTTTCTGGGTAGAGTATTCAGCATAATTTCTCACAGGTAAGTGAAGCATTAACTCCTTGTACCTCAGTAGTCTGGGCAGTAGGGAAAGAAACTGAGAGTTAGGGGGAAGCACCTTCTCTACTTCATCATTTGAAAATCAGTCAGGGGTCAGCAAACTTAGAGAAGGACTTTACACTGCACTGGGAAAAATGCATGAAAATCCAGCAGAATCCTAGACAGTAATACACTCAGCATGTGAAAAGCTGTCTTCAACGTTTAAATAATGGCACTTTAGATATAAACTGGAAAAAAAGTAACAGCAACTAGCTAGTTTGCATCCTTTGTTCATATGAGCCATGAGTTTTGGGGCTTTTGCATTTATATACTTTTGCTGTAGGTGTTGGAAGTGTGGGTGGCCATGAAAAAGCAGTGGTTACAATAAGATTTTCCATTTATTGCCCTTTGTGTACAACTAAAAATAAGATTCTAATGCTTCAGCATTTGTAGAGCAAGCATAGTATTTCTCTTAGCTCTGATGACTGGCTTGCCTGCAGCTTCGGCTCTGTCTGTTGGGTAAGTCCTAGGTTTTAATGCTTGTAAATCAGTCTGTGTTGGGAAGGAGAGTCAGAGATTACTTGTGGTGTGGTCTGGCTGTGCTAATTCATCACCTTCTTATTGGAAAAAAAAAAAAAAGGAAAAAGTAGTTAGGCTTTGTACATAAGTAAAAGGTGGTGATGGTGGTGATGAAAGAATTTTGGAAGCAGTATTGTTCTGCTGTCTGGAAAAAACAGCTTTGGAGAGGACTGAAAGATCTTTAGAGTCAAAACTTTCAAAACTTCGCTGGTGTACCTCGAATTGTTGATCCAGAATTTCATCTTCTGGCAAAGAAAAAGTGAAGGAAAAAAGAAAAAAAAAAAAAGGAAATCTATACAAATCTGCTGAGCTTAAGAAACACATTCTCACGGTTAACTTTAGGCAGATAAAATCCTTTTGGTTTTCTTTTTAGGGTGACTATTGAAATACACTGTGTGATGCTTTTCCAGGTAGTTGCACTAGTTAGGAATCCACTAAACCAGTTGCAGTATCTTGAGCTTCTAAATGTGTTCTGACCACATTAATTGATATGTCAGCTCGTGGCCAAGAGAAATATTAAAGAGATGTCACTATATGCAGGGAAATTCATAGCTTCGTGGTGTCAGCTTTGGTGCTGTCCCAGCTTCACTCATTAAGTAGCCGTGGCATTTCCAGAGAATGAGTGTGCCTGTGCGTGTCAGGCTTCTCAGTCTGATGTCATTCCTGTGATGGATGAATAGAGAGAGCATCTATCCAAGAGCTGCAGGACCAAAGGTAGAGGCTGAAAACTTGCTTTCTGCTGTGTGGCAGCTTGAGCATCACCGCTTTCTTGTCATTTCATGACCATCCCCGCTTTGCCAGGCTTGGCAGGGTAGCAGAGGTGTTGGGCTTGAAAACTGGGCTGTGTAAGACAGTACGTTTTCACTCTGACTAACACCACGTGGTGCAGAGGATGTGGGGTGCTGGGAGCACTTAGAGGCACACACGCTTGTTCCATGGACTAGTCGTGCTGTCAATGGTGAGTCCTTCATTAGGCAATATGAAATCCCTTTAAATTAGCTTGGTGTAGTCCTCCTTCTCTTCCTAGGAGAGCTCTGTATCTGTCATTGCTGCCTTACTTTTGCCTTTTTTCTGAAATGTGCCTTTCTGCTTTTACATCTCTGCCAGCTTGTTGGACTGGCTCTCGCCTTGATACAAAGTACAAATGGCAAGAGAGCTGATGTAGTAATCAAGACTTCAGATATTTCAGATGGGAATGGGCAAAAACTTCGGGAATTATTAGTTTCCCCTGCAGTGGTTGCTGCAGGGAATTACATTACCTCTGTTATAATCACCTGCATGTCTAAGTCCCATAGGTGACCAGATGCTAACAAGGGGTGTAATCGTTTGTTGTAACATTTTTCTGTGGAATTTTCCCTTTTTCAGTACAGTTGTTGAGGTGGTTTCTTTTCTCCCCACCCACCTTTCCTTTTCTACTGCTGTGCCTGCTGCAGGTGAGCTCAAACCTGACGGCTTTGAAGATAATGACAGGAGAGTGTGCAACACGTGCGTCATGCAGCAGCAGCACTCCTGTGCCGATCACTGCTGCTGCACTTTCCAGAGGGATGAGACATGCTGGACTCTGCCAGGGGTATCACCACACAGGCTATTTTTAGAGATGGCACATAGGGCGCATTGTGCAACTATCAGCACCCGCTGCCATGCTCTTCATTTTTTCCCCTTGTATGGTGATGAGGTTTTTAAGGTGTTTGCCTTTCTCTTGAAGAGGTAGAAGGATCTCCTTTTGATTTTTTTTGACTACTTGTAGAGCTGCTCTGGGGAATCTGTGAAGTTGTGTTTCCTGTACACAGTTTGAAGGGGACAGTCCTACATGTGGCCACTAAATTAGGATTAGCGTGACACAAACAATGTGGTTGAGATTTTCAGCTGAAGAGCTCTAACAACCTTTCAGGATGCAGAGCACGACTGCTACCTTGGGAAACCTCCTCTTTGTTTTTGTTGGTTTTTTTAACTTTACCACAGCAAACAAGCTGTATTCAGGCATTTTCGCAGTTGTCATAAACTCTTTCTGTGGCTCTCAGTTTCTGGAGTCCTTTGAACAGCCATCTCCTGCTGTAAGGAAGTCCTGTGAGACTGTGACAGTGGCAGATGCTTTGGGATGTGGTGCAGCCTCACAGTGGGAACAGAACTGGACATAGCAGTTGAGTGGTAGTTTCTGCCCATCGCTGCTAGAGGAGCAGGGCTGGCCAGTCACAGGGTCCTTATTGCATTGCTCAAACAATGCAAAAACATTAGCAATGGAGATTTGCTTTAATAGTGTTTTAAGTGCATCTCTGCTCTGCCAGCTTCACTTTTAATGCACTCGGTTAAGGAATGCTTTGGAGGTTGCTGCTAATGGATGAATCTCCCAGAAAATTGGAGTTTTGAAAAAAGATTGACACTTTGGAGTGAGAAATATAAATCTAATGAGAGTATTTCAGCAGAGGTTTGTAATTAGGAATGAATGGAGGGAATTTGTACGCGCAGTCTGCAGAAGGGCACAATGGAAGGTGAAATGGCACCCTCTGCACTGAATGAGGGATGAAAGCCAATGTATCAGTGTCATGGCATGACAGTGTAGAGTATAAATGATACTGTCACTGAGTGCTGCAGAAGGTATCAAGGGAATTCCACTCCAGTAAATTACATTACTTAGACAGACCTGAAGGCATTGTGTCTGAATGATTGGAGTGAAAAAAGGTTGTCAGCACAAAGCAGAAGATACTACAGAACAACTGGCTGCAGGCTTGGAAAGAGGTGTTTTTCTGATGTTTACCATGCAAACCTTTTCAGATGCTATTTAAATTTCTTTTTTGGTTGAATTACAAATGTATTGATGAAACAAAACTATTTTTTGAGATGGTGTTTGGAGTGGATACCAGCCTGCAGCAAAAGCAGCTGTGAGCATGCACAGCTCCCATTTTTTCATTAGGAATTGGGACTCCTTCAGACTTGGGAAAAATCTAGTCGTGTTCCCAGCTCAAGCAGTGTTTTTTAATGCATTGCTTCATTTCACTGAGGACCCCCTTTCTGGCTTGGATTTTGTTTATGGGGTAATTCTATCATAGATTTGTGGGGAGAGATGGGTTGTTACTGTTCTCACTAGCAGTGAGGGGGCTGGACTGTGGTGAGTAGTAGCAAATCACAGGACACAAACTTTAAAGTCTCATTTAGAGGCATTTTGAGGTCCATGATGTGGGCAGGTGGGAGCATGATGTCATGGTGATAATGCAGCAAAAATCCAGACTTACTCCTTTCAGTATGTATGCACTGATGTATCACAGTGTGTTCCTCACACTGTTCTGCTTTTTGCCCACCAAACCCCACTGCTAACACCAGTTCCAGCCACAGTGATGGTGTTGAGTGGAATAGTTATTTTTCACAATTTTATTCTCCGTAATGACCTATTACATCCACCCGCACAGGGACAGTACCTTAGAGATGGGGTTTAACTGCTTCTCTGTCTCTGACCTCACACACAGACAACACCTACAAGCTCCTGTAATTTCCTAGTTTGCTCATGGGTGAGACAGCCCAGCTCCCACAGTTCTCCCAAACTGCTGCTTGATGATAAAACGTCTGTTCCCCGAAGATGCTGCATTTCATCCTGTGGTACATAAAAAGCTCTGCTTGTCTTGGGGCTTTTTGTAAAATTTCAGCACTCTTTGTTTTTCTTAAAAACATATTTTCCCACTTGCCTGCTCATAAAAAACATCACTGAAAGTGCATGCTATAAGTAACGATAAGGGAGCAGGCTTTCTCCCTCCTCTCCAAAACCTGATTTTTGGCAAAACCCACACAAGGCAGGAGGATGGACACGCAACACAGTTTTAGTAGTTCATAGAATAGGCTTCTTCGCCTGGAAATGGTGATTCAAGTTGTGGGAGCATTAACCAGGAAATATGGCCAAACTGAAGGGTGCTGACTCTAGGAAGATAGAAGTTCAAATGTGGAAGGGTTTCAGCCCTTACAGTCTGTAGCTGGAAACCAAAGCATCAAACCCACAGACCATGTGGAAGAGCAGTCAGGCATCTGTGGAAAAGAAGATGCCCTGTGTGGGATGGGATTCAATAGCAGAACAGTTTAGTAGTGGGTCCTGATCATAGCCAAAGGTGAGTGGGAGGAAGCAAACTGCAATTTTTGTCTATACCTCGCACATTAGAACTGGGTGGGAGTGGTCCAAGGTGTAGGACTGTCTCTGTCCGTTTGTCTGTCTAAATAAAAAGGGAAGTTCAGATGTTAGAGATGTAAAGTTTGTCCTTAGACCATCATTGTCATGGGAAACTACTATGTCTGCTTTAGCATCTGTTCGTAGTAGTATTAAAAATCTGCTGTCACTCACTTCTCCTGTAGTATTTTGTGTCAAAAGCTGGCACTTCAACACATCTGGTTTTTGGCATGTTGGGAAAGCAAATGCTTTTTTCTTATATTTAGTATTCTTCCTGTGGTCATGATCAAGCCATGTTTTCAAAATGTGGTTCATTGCAGTCATCCATCAATCCACAGAAGGTCCACTAGTTCTCACAGCCGTAGCTACTCATATGAGACCATGTTCCTCTTCCCATGCTTGGTCCTGCAGCATGAATGCCCATAACCAGCACCTGTGAAGTCACTAGGGCCAATAAAGGGAGTGATAGGTGCAAAACTGAACTTTAAATGCTGCAAAGTACTGTGATTGCAAGAATAGAACAGAGCAGGAGAAGGAATGACCAAACTATGCCTTAGGGAAGACTGGGAGACTAACCAGTATTGCTTTAACTGAAAGAGATATTGAGCCTGCTCATTCAGATCAGTATCCCCTGGCAAATATATTTTGTTGTGTAAATGGCTCCCTGCGGTCCCAGAAGACTATTGCCATCTCCTTCTGTCATGTACAGTGGATTTCTAATAATCAATCTTGGTGCAGGAAAGCTGTGGTTTAATAAGCATAGCTTGCTAACGAATCAGTGGTTTAATCTTAATTCTCACTCCTAGCGCTTTTGATAACACAGGGCTATAAAGTTTATCACTGTAGAAACTTCTCTGTGAATTTTTATTTGCTTGCCAAAAAATCAGCCTATTACTGTTAATTCGCCTCTTATCATTAGTGTTATTAAACTGACGATTGATGTGTAAAAACTGCCATTTGCATTAAGTTCACAAAACTGCAATAAAAGACACTTTTGTTCTGACTTGGTAAGGAGAGAGAAAAAAAAGCAGCTAAATAACACTAGTTCTAACAGCAGAGATGTTCATATAAAGACATGTTCGAACAATAAGATCGTTTATCCATGTATGACATAAATACATCGGAATTTAAAAAATGAGAGATCTTGTGAAATGCAGCAAAACGCACACCACTGGCATTGTGAAGTTTCCCTTTTCTAAAGCCCTGTTCTCAGGGAAAAGCAGCTTTACTTTTGCTTTGAAAATCCATTATCATAAGCCTTTTTTTTAAAAAAAACGTTTGTCGTAGTGCAATATTAAAGCAATTTTATACCCTAAGAGCAGCTCTTTCGTAAGGTAAAATGCAATCCCATGTGTGTATGTAATTGCGGTTTATAATACTTCTCACAGCCCTAATTTTCCCAAAATTAAGAAAACCACTAACCTTTTTAGGCTTTCCTTTTCCTAATTGTTTTTTGTTCTCCCTGTCTTTCTTCCACAAAATATTCTTTTTTTAAAAATCCCCGCTCAGGAGAGGGGAAAAAAAAAAAAAAGCACAGAACACTCTCTGGATTCATTGCAAAAAACTGCTTGAAGGAAGCATTTTAAGAGTTTAGGTTAAAAAGTTTCTGCTTCTTTCAAACTACATGGGTGACATTGCTATTTTGGGAGACCAAGCCATCTGCTTGTTAACCAAAAAGCAGGGAAGATATTCCTAGTTCTAGTATAGATTTTTGGGTTGATTCCACATAAAATTCCCAACTGATCTCCGCTTGTGTTTGCCCCCTCTATAAGCTAAGGAGAACAAGGCCACTCATCTCTTCCACTTTCACAGCTCCCAAGGGAAAGATGCTCAGCTTGTGGTCCTGAGTAAGACGTGGTTGTTCACAACAGGCACAGTCCATCATGACATATGAGGTCCCTAATTCTTCCCTGCAGGTGCACATGTCACAACAGCAAGGAATAATAGGAGTAAAAGAGGAGTAAAACTAGGAGTACAAGGAGTAAAAGAGCAATGTAGTGCCCAGCCTCTGATGTGCCACAGGTGACGGCTACCTGTGGGTGAAGAGGGCATCTGGGAGAGGCTTGGTTGGGTTCTCTTGGAGGAGTTTCGTTTCATTTGTGTTTGAGTAAGAAGGGGGGAGGACACCTTTTCTGGGGTTTTGCTTGCTTTTGGGGAGGAAAAAAAGCAGACGGACAAGGTTTTCTGGCCCACACATCAGCCATCTACCAGGTGGTGCAGGTGGGGAAAGTGCAGGAGCTAGGAAGGACAATAAGTCTGTCCTTCCCTAGGTGGAGAGGAATGGCAGGACTTGTAGTGTACATGGATTGAAGGAGGAGGTTAACATGAATAGGAGCAAGGTGGAGTCTATGTATTATGTCTGGTGAGTCTGTGGAAATGGCGACAGGGGAACATGAAAATGTGAGAAGATGTTAGTGTGGTCCTCCATAGGTGATGAAGACATTTGTCTGAGACAGGAGAGATTTAAGTCTATATTATATTGCTAGAGTATCTGCAAAAACATATGTATCATCATTACAATATCTTCCTGACTGGCAAAATGTTTTATCCAATCTCTGTTGACAGAAAAGATTGTCTACTGATAATTGCTTTGCTTAAGTGTCTGATAATATGCCAGAAATGAGAGCATTCTCTGTGAGGTCATCTTTAATTATGCATGTACCACCTGTCAGCTTTAAATCTGGAGAAGATTAGTTTTCTCATTGGATTTAGAGTGGGGAAGAGAGCCTTCAACAAGAGGACGAGGCTGTTGCAAACAGTGTCTATGGGGGAGTTTCACAAGCAGTCTTCTCATCATCCCTAGTCATGGATACCACTGTTGGCACATGCGGAAATATCTGAAATATTGCCTAAGCTTGCTGCCGTAGCGATGGGTTTCACAGGAAGAGGATTTCAGACCATCTGTTGCGTTTTTTATTTTTCATCTTTCCCCATTGCAAAGGGAGAGGGAGTGCTGAGGTGGGGGAGGACATGTGGCAAGTCGTGGCTCCTTTGGCAGTGCTGGGAGGAGATTCCCCCCTCCCCCAAGAGCCATGTGAGGGGTTATTTACTTACCACTCCTGAAAGCACATGATAAAACTGGCCAGGCCAGTGAAGACATGACAAGTTAATAGGAAATTAAGGGCTCAGAAGCCTGAAAAATGATGAGGATGGGTGCTTTGCAGAACATCTCAACAGGGAGAGATGGTAAAGGTCTCTGAGGATATTAAATTAATGGGGTTGCCATTACCAAGCCTACTTATGATATTAAAAATTACGTTGGAGAGGAAATTTATCTTTGTACAGAGTGAGGAGGCAGTAATTGTTTGGGAATAGTTGAAGGGATTTTCATTTCATGGGAGAATACTAACTGTTTATTTGGTACAGTAATAGATTTTAGGAATCTCCTTGGTTTTCTGGTCTCCTTTACTCCAAGGCTAGTGTGGTTGGTCGTTCTCTGAAATGTTCCATTTGCACCAGAAAACAGAAATGGTCTTTGTTAAGCTTCTTACCTGCTTTTGGCAGAAGAGACCATCACTTGCACTGTCAAATGTTGCTCCTGCTGCTTCTTGCCTGTGTATCTGAGTGGTCTGCCCTTCCCCCTTTTTGGGATTTTGGTTTTCCAGCTTCTGTCATCACTGCTTCAGCTTCCTGGAAAGAATTCCTCAGTTACGCTGGTTAGCTGAAACTGATCATTTGTCCTAGTAATACCTTCAGCCAGAGCTATTTCTGAAAATCTGGGATTTGGAACAGTAGGTCAGTTTGTAAAACAACGAGCGAAGAGGGACAGATGGCTGTGGGTACGAGAGCATGTTTCTGTTCATCTCCATTTGGCTTTTGCTGATGCTTCGTTGTTGCACAAGCATTTGAGGCTGTCGCTTTGCATTGGTAAAGTGGTTGTTGCTCCTTTGCTTGAAAGACTGGCCTGTGGCACTTGTCATGTCCCCCACTCTGCTCCAGTGGGGCTCCAGGGCAGGCTGCCTCTTTAAAAGCTTGCAGTGCCTTTGCACCCAAGCACATGGAAAGGGTTTGCAAGACAAATGGATTTTCTGTTCAGAAATCTGGCTGTGTTTTTCCTGACCTTTTCTCCCAGCAGCTGTACTGGGCAAGGATTTTCTGATGATTCCTTTGCTCAGGGTAAGGTTGCCAGACTCACCTTCCTTTGTTATTCCTGTGTAAATTTTTATTTCTCCATCCTCTGTTGTGCTGCAGGGTTTTGCTCAGTTCTTAGACAGATTCTGATTGATTCAGACTCTCTTCTGTCTCTCTGAGTAATGGTGCCAGTAGCATTACCTTGATGTAGCTTAATTTTACAGACCTGAAATGGAAAAGTGCAGGGGTGTGCCATAACCCTTTTTTCCTTCCTCATGATTCATTCAGCCCTTCTTTCCACCCTCCTATTTCATGCTAGAGGGCTCTCCAGTCTTGCAGTGGTCACTGGAAGACATCTCTTTTGTACACCTTTACTTCATTAAATACAAGGGTGTATGCATCCCATTATTCCTCTGCTACTGCTGAGTTGTGCAGCACCACTGGGCACTGCGGGAGATGTCCTGTTCACTAGTTTGAGGAACAGCCATACTTAACTGAATGTAGTACTTTGCTTTTGTCTCTGAAAAAAAGGACAACTAGGGGGAAATTTAAGACTATCCGTAAGAATTGAAATACTTCAAACCATCTGAGCTCTTCTGACTTGTGAGATGTGGCTTACATAGTCCTCAAGACCATGGCTGGTCCTGGGGACTCTTTCTTGTCCCATATTTTATAAATGATTACTTAAACTACCTAGAGCAGTTTTTCTGGAAAACCTTCCTGTTCTGGAACCTGGGATATCCTATCTAATGCCTACCTGCCTCTTTTCTCTCTTGGACTCTTCATAGGAGCTTGTGCACAGCCTTAGTCACTGGAGGGGCTTCAACTAACCTCTCCACTTCTCACAGGGACACTCGTGTAACAGTTCTCTTGTAACCTTTGGTGTGTTGCTGGTTTTAGGCTTCACATGTTTTCTCTCCCATTTCACATTTTTAGAAACACTACAGTAAAACTCTTCACATGTCAGATTTAGCATCTGTTATAGTAGAGACTTTCTACAGAATTCATACTTTCCCTTCCACAGCAGTGTAGCAGTGCGTGATATTGAAGCTGGTGAAATTCAGAGTGATGTGTTTACATTGAGCTATCTGACTGTATACACTGCTAATTTTAAGAGGAAGGGGAACCCTTCTTGGGATAATTAGTTTTGCCATGTTTATAGACACAATCTCTTGCTGAAGCATGTTTTTCCCGACTCCAAGGCGGCTGCTGACAGCTGGTATTACAAGAGTTCATTGGGAGTCTCAAGGTCCATGTGTCCTGATGTATACACAGCACAGACAAGATGAAGCCAGGGAGAGATAATGAAGGCAGTGATGCTAAACCCTGTAGCAGTGCCCAGTAGTGAAGCATTTGAACAGCCAATATGAGCCAAATTCCAGCTCCTATCACAGGCTGTAATGATCAAAAAAATCACCTCATCCTTTAACAGATCTTACCAATCTGGTTGAGCAGCCAAGAAGTCAGGGGAATCATTGCTTCTTGCTGCCCTGGCAGTGGCAGCACAAGCTCCTAAATCAGGGGGTTTGCTTGTGCCCCTGTGGCCCACTGGCACATGAGGGTCCTGCCACATCTCCCTGCATGCCCTTTTGAGGCACAGGGGCAGGGCATTGTGTGGGGCGGGTAAGTGCTACTGTCAGGTTTTGCGGTCTTTACACCACAAGTCAGTTGGTAACCTGGTGCTGAAGATCGACGCTAAATACACACAACCTTCTCAAAAAGGTCAAATGGGCAATCAGAGCACAGCAAGTGGCTGCTTTTGCACTTTGGTTGCAGAGTAATTCTGGAGGGATTTCAAGGAAACCTCTTGGTAGCAGGAAGCCGCTGCTCTAGGCATTCAATGAAGGAGCTGCGCCTGATGCCTCCTTCCCTGGTCTGCTTAATAAATACATGAATGTAGCCATTACCAGTCAAGCTCCATTTCTTTCGCCTGTGCTAATATGCTGGTATTTTATGTCACATCAAGTGAGGAGGGAAAGCAGTGATATGAACCCATTCCTCCCTTTCCTTAAATAGGATTGATGACCACAGCTTAACAGCATTCCATGAAAAAGACATTTGATTGGAGGTGGCCATAGCCTCTCCTGAGATGCTGAATAAGGATGTTCATCCTGGTAATAACTTGCCTTTGCCATTTTCAGAGCAGATGTTCCTATTACAAATCCTGCATTAGCGTGCTGCAGTTAAATGTGCACACACATACCTAAAGGTTCCTCTTCAATTTTCCTCCTCTGCCTTCCCCCACTTCCCACGCAGGCCCAAGGGAGCCCTGTCGACTCCTCGGCAGCTCCATCTCGAGGTCGTTCCTCCAACAGCACCTGTTTGTTGCCCTTTGGAGCCCCTTCAGCCATGGGGGCGGTCTGCTCTGCTATGCAGGAGCATTGGCGAGCTTTCTGCACACAGAGCTGGAATTCCCTCTGGGCTGTTGCAATGAATATTGCAAAAAACTGAGCGGGGGAGGGCATCGTGCTTTTGTGTGCCATGGCTTGCCAGTTTGAATCACATCTGTTGTATTGCGGAGGGGAATATTGCTTTGGTTGCAGTGGGTTAGTGGAGTACTAGCAAGTCTCATTTGTAAGGGGTCCTGGGCTTAAGTCTCATCTCATCTGTCACCAAGACAAGGAATCTACTCTGACAACTTCTGCAAATGCTGGTTTCACTTTTGTTTGTTTGTTCCCCAGCCGTGTCCTTTGTTTCTGAAATGCTGTTTACATACTGCAAATTTTTTTTTGTGTGAATCAATTAGCTTTTATTTCTTTCTCAACTACCTGATTTTTATCCCTTTGCTTCACCAGCATGCTGTTGTTAATTCACATGATTATGTGATGTGATATCCCTCCCTGGTTAGCAAAATGGTAGAATAGCTGTTGGCAGCTTCTGGAAGAGTAATTAGAAAGTAAGAATTACTTGAAGATGTGCACACTAGCCTAAGTAGGCATTTTCCAGCTGTCTGCAAATTCAAAAACTCATAGGGAACTTTTTGGGCTCTAACAAGATTAATTACTTGCTACTACAAAAGAACATTTACAAAAATGTGTAGTGTGCAATACACAGTACTGTGTTTTCTTCCTGAAATTGGAAGTGGACATTTTTGTCACAAAGAGTGGGATTTTTACAGTGTTTCCTGAGAAGCTGAGCCTTTTTTTACAAGAGGATGTCACACTCAAAATCAAAATAGTGAGAGACGCCTAGGAAAGTTCTGGGGGCTTTGTGTAGCCGAGTCCTGGCGCCTCGGGCGTAGCTGTTCCTGCGTGGGCAGGCGCGGTGCAGGTGCCTTTGTGCTGAATGCCTCAGCCAGGAGCCTCAGCTCCCAAGCCATCCTGCTGTAGCACAGGACATCGGCATTCCCTTTCTTCCTAATGTGTGGGAGTTGCTGTCCACGAGGCTTTCTTTAGAAAGCCATTTACACTGCTGTGCCTCTGTTTTGCATGAAGAAGCCCTCATAAATCAAATACAGCCACACAGCTGTGCTAAAGGTCTCCTTTTTATCCACGGGCAACTACTGTCAGCCTGCTTTTATTTCTCCTCATTCCTATTCTGTTGCTCCTCCAGGATCAGCCTGAGGGCAGCTGGATTTTTGTTTGCTCCCTACAGTAATAACGTAGTTGATCCCTGATGGTACAATGGAGAAAGGGGGCAGGCAGAGGGGAAGTACATGGCTGGTGTATTTGGACTGTTTGACAGTTTAATTTTAAGATCAGGGTCTTCTTGCCATGTCCATAGCTGCTTCTGCTCTCTGCCTTTTGCTTGACATCTCTTGTGCCTAATTCTCTAATCAGCTGGATTATTATCTCTTGGCATCATGTCCTCACCCACTCTCTAGCCTCTCACTAGTGATTACCTCTCCCCTCTCATCTCTTCTCCACTCTGACACTTCTCCCTGTTTGCTTCTCTGAATGCCTGTGACTTTTCTCTCCCCTCACTTCCCAGCATCATCCCACCTCCCAGAGGGAGAAGAGACAATTTCCACGAATCTTCTGTCTCAGCATTGCCTTCATTCCCACTGCTCTTTAAAGCTCCTTGGCAGTCATTCCTCTCTCTGTTCTGGGCAGTGAAACATTCTCTCTCTCTCTCTCTCTGCCACCTGCACCCTCTTTTTTGCTCCCTCCCAACAGCCTTACATACTCACTGTAGTATGCAATGGCTTTATCATCAGCTTTTTCAGTTTCTTTTTGCTCACTGAAAACACTGGACCATAGCCACTCTTTGTCACAATTCATTTCCCTGTTCCCACTCCAGCCTCTCTGCCTCCCTGGAGGCAATGAAGCCAGAACTGGGCTCCTGTCCCCTTACTACAGACCTTTCTCTCTTGAAACTTCTCCAGCCATCCCTCCTCCTCCTCCTTCTGAGCAGCTCTTGATCCATGAGCCCGTAGCCTCTTCAGCACTCTCTTTATCCAAGATAACTCTGGTCCTTCCCCGTCTTTTTTCCTGAACCCTTCCACACATCCATAATAACACGATACTTAGTGTCCTTGTGAATGTTGCTCCTGGCTCTTCCCCATCCCTTCAATTTTTCACCATTGCCTCTGGATTTTCCCATTTCAGTGAGTTTTTTTCATATCTCTATCCTTCTTTATTATCCTCTTAAAAACATTTGCACAATCATCTTTTTTAAGATCTTAATTTTTCCTCTTTCTTGTGCTCCTTTTGGAAAAATTCTTGCCACATCTAGCAGAGAAGAATGCTTGTGTGCATATGTACTAAAGGTGAGAAATGAGTGGAATAATGGCTGCAGATGATACTGAGACACCTAATTTGTAGAGCAAAAGGAGCATTTCTTCCTTGATATAAGGATGGGTAGCTCTGTTGATAGGACTCTTAATAGAGACATGTAATTTTTTAATGTTTGGAAAGCTCATGCCAGGTGACATGAAATACACAATGGTAATAATATATATTTTTAAAGAGATAGTAATTAAATGTTGTGCATATGTGTGCACATGTATATAGATATATGTATATATGTGTGCATATATATATGTACATAAATATGTGTGGGTATATATATATATATATGTATACTCACATATATAACTACAGGCACATGCAGGTATGTGTCTGCTTTTAGGACACTATATTGGAGAATAGTGTGCTGTAATGGAATAGCATCGTGTCTTTCATAATCCAGTGGTGGCCATCCTCTATTTCATCAAGCAATGGGTATTTATTTAAAGCATTTTAGCATTCCCTTGGGTATATAACCAAACTGTGTCTTACTAACACTTTAAATTCTTGGGGTAATGGCATGAATCTGTAGATAGACTTACCTGATCTTCACCTCTGATAAACATAAATTAACTGAGCCTATTTCTACAAGACATGAATTGTCCTAATAGCAAAATCTTCATTTAGTCTGAAAGCTCAAAATTGTCTATTCCATTCATGGAGCTATGTGTCTATGTCATCAAGTTTGTCTAAAAAGACTGGATTGGGTCTGGCATAACAGTGTTTGCATTCTTATGACAGTCCAAGAAACAAAGTTCATAGATTTAGTTAGAAATACTTGTGGAGTGATTTTTTAATTCATTTATTTTTTTAATTGCAGTCTGCCATATAGGTTAGGTACATTTAGGATAGGCAGAAGTTGAGGGGGAAGAAGTAAGAAAAAAGCATGCTTGATTTTACATTGCGGACTGTTCTCTTTTACATGAGACAAACTCCTTGGCAAGCACTGGAGTTTGCCATTGAGGCTCTTCCCCTTTTTAGCACAAAAATTGCTGTAGGGGTTTGCAAGCAGAGGGAAGTATTGATTGTCTCCTAGCATACTGTTTGTATTACATATTTCAGTTAATAATTAGTAATGCTTTTATATTAGTTTCATTTGAAATACTTATCAATGATCTTTATAGATCTCCCACTTTATACATAAACATGCCCATCTCCAGTGGAGCGTAAGAGTTTCATTTTATCCCAGATTGTTTATAATTATTAATCTGTAGTTTAATCTCCTTGTCCTCATCCTTTTATGGCTTGATCCTGCTTGTTGCAGGCAATCTCAAATCTAATTAAAGGGCATGGATTAATGGCACTCAACACCTTTGCAAGTAAATGCTGGAACGTGCCAGCTACATCCTGTTGCATGAAGACCTCCCAGTGCTTCTCACTCTACATGTGTACCAGAAGCAGGACTGGCTGCCTTGTGACTTGTAATTTCCCTCTATGAAGCCTTATTTTGAACCACAGTAGGTTTTCCAGACTTCAGGAGCACAGGGTCACAGTTTTTTTGGTGTGGTGTTCTCTCAGACTGTAGTTGGAAAACAACCACCAAAGTGTTTCAGCTGAGGGGGAAATAAAAAGGAAAATAAAACTTGAAATTATGTGTTGATTTCCCAGCTTTCAACATTTTTTTTAGCTCTTCTAAAGCTCTGGTGCCCTCATGCTGTGGAGCAAAGACATGAGATCTCAGCTGGAGAGTGGGCTGGGGCCATGCTGCAACTGTTGCTGGAAGTCTATCTGACCAGCCAGAAAGTTTGCTAAGGAAAGCCCAGGGCAGCTAATGGCTTCTGCTCAATTCTTCCTCAAAAGTTGGGTTTCTGACAAAACAGGGGGATCTGCAGAGCTGTGCTCTTCTTGCTCCATCTGCATTTGGTGTGGTATTGCAGACTGCTCATGTGGGATTTTGCAGACCGGTTATGGTCAGCCAGTTTTGCTTGGGAAGCAGGAATCTCCTGGCTCCCACCTTCACCCTCACCCACGTGAGCTCAGGGGTCAGGTTACACAATGGCACCTTCAGTTTGTTTAAAGCAAGGAAATTATGCACAAAAGCTGTTAAAAGAATATAAGGTTGTCAAGTCAAGTGAGAAATGTTATAACATCGCCTGCTCAGCCTTCAATTGAATCCTGCATGCATGCAAATTTGACAGTCTTTAATTGCATGTCTCCAAGATCTGTAGAGAATATAGCTTCTCAATTCACATCAGAAAAATCATACAGACTTTTTTCTTCTCAGAAAGAAAAAGCATTCTCTCTTAAAGATTGTCCAGACTGTAGGAATGGGCATACATTTCATCAGTCAGGCAAAGCTTCTTTAGATCACGGCTGCCTGAAAGACAGCCCTAAGAAAACCTGCCATTGTCCTGAAGGTGGTGTGGCAATGGTGATTGCCACTGTGCAGACAAGGACCTTGCTAATTTCTTTTGTGTTATCCTCAGATATGGTACAGCCAAGGTGTCCCCTTGTGAATGGAACGGGAGAAAGTAGCAGCAGGTGGCACTCACTGTGCTGCTAAGGGTGGACAAGGCTTAGGATTCTGTGGGTCTCCAAGCTGAGGTCTGCAGGGACTGTAGAGAATGTCTGGTTTCAGTGGCCTCTTTCTCTACCAACAGTACATTCTCTTTGAAGACAAATGAGCAGATGGGGGCTGTAAATAACCACAGAGGGAGAGGGTGATATCAGTGAATACCCAACCGCATAAACCAGCCTTATGTAAGTCTGGTGTAACTCTAAACCAGTGTATGTAAGTCTCAACCATTAGGATTGCACAAGAATCACATTGTTTGACATTTTATTAGCCAGGTTTTTAGCATTAAGGGAGAGGCATTGGAGAGAGTAGTACTTGAGCAAGAATCCAAAAGATTTTCAGTTGGAGTGGTTCTTTTAAAAATGGACTGGAAAATACAAGTCTGTGACTTGTTGCATGAGAAAATGAAGCAAGAAGGGAAGCAATTTGTCAAACAGTATTATTTGTGGACAGTCTTAAATAACAAGAATCACGGGGTCTCAAATCCCGTACAGTGACCTTGTGCAATCAGAGTACATCATCTACTAGGAGGTTATGAATTTATGCATGTGCTGTACTCAGAATTGAAAAAGATGTTTTCCAAAGTTAGAATCTGTTGTGTTGGCATAACATTGCATTTAAAGTAAAAAGCGTTGAACGCACTGGGAATTGTTGAAGAATATTCTGCCAGCTCTCAAAATTATGATTTTACACTGCCATCAATAACAAAAAAGTTACTCTAATGAGAAGCCATTCTGGTTAAATGAAGAAATACAAGTCATGATAAAACATTTATTAATTTAATATCCAAAAAAGGGAAAATAGAAAAGGTAGAAGTGTTCCCCAGGTGTTTTTTGTGTTTGAAACTCTGGAAGAGGGGTGTCCATCCTGTGCAGTAATATGGAAAGAAGAGAAGGTTTGCCGCTTGTAGCAAAGGAGAATCTGAGAGGAAAGAGTGGTTGAAATTAAAGATTTTCACATCCTACTAACTTTTACATCCAGACATTTTAAGGAAGTTTAAAGGAAGTAGCCGAAAAACTCTGTTAAGTGGCTGGTAATTTATAATAAACCTTGGGAAATGTAAAATTCCAGAAAATTGGAGAGCTGCCAACTGTATTTCCGATATTTCAAAAAGATAAAAGGGACGTCCCGGGGAACCTGATGGATGGTTTAGCTTGACTTCAGTCCAGGGTGAAATAGTGGAACAGCTATTTCAGAATCTGTCAAGAGAGAACTTGGAGGTTAAAGGTATAGATAATTCCAGTAATAGTTGAAGAGAGAGCCTGTCAAAAAAGACCCGCTGGTTTTCTTTGCTCTGTCAGGATTGCAAGTCTGTGTGATAAAAGTAGCTGTTGATTTGCCTTTCGGAGGCCAGAGTAGGTGGTCCTTTCTGCCTTTCAGGTTTGTGAACTATCATACAAGGAATGCCCTGAGATTAAAACTCCCATGACAGAGTTTCAAACAGAAGTAATCAAGCCACTCTGTTTCCCTGGGATAAAGCGTGGCTTAGGTTTGGGTTTGGGGTGTTAATCTCCTATTTGATTTAATTTGATGGCTTTTGCAGCTTTAAGTGTGTTTGAGTACGTTGTAGTTCTGTGGGGTTAAAGAAAGAAAACAAACTTCAAAAAGCTTAATGAAAAGCTCAACAAATAATACAAGTATTCTCAAACAAAGATAAAATCCAAGTTCTTCTTATAGCAGTCTTTGTAGCTTTAATCCCTCGTTCTTTACTGTGGCAAAGAAGATTTCATAAGCTCCTCTGGATCTTACAGGAGAAGGAAAGCTTGTGTTTGCCTTCTGCTGTCTTTGCAGTCCTGTAAGAAACTACAGATGCAGATGCTACGTTGGCTGTACTTACCCTCAGAACCAGTACCCAAATCCATCCCAAGTCTTTCTCTCTGGGCTCCTTCAGACTGCAGTTGCACTGAGTCCGAGTGCCCGTTTCTGTCTCACATCCTCTCCTTACCTTGGCTGTAGTCTGGTAGGTGTTAGCAGCAGGAATTGCTTTCCGTGTGCCTTTCTCTGCAGGGTGATTTATTGTCAACAATAGGAAAGGCAGTCAAGTTCCAGAATAATGGCCAGTACATGGATAAAGGGACTTTAAACAGGCATCTAGGCATGTGTCAGACTCTTGAGAATAGTGGGAAGGCTTGCAGCTCCTGCTTAAACCTTATTCTCAGATCCTTGCAGGGTCAAAACCACAGTCAGAATCCCTTGGTGTAATCCAGATATTGCCTTGGCACTTGATCTGAGTTTCTAAATAATAATTTCAATGATCTTCTGATCACTTGATCATTAGAAAAACATGCAAAAATTGGGGTTTTTCATGTATTGATAGTACTTCCAAGATTCAGATGTGTAAATCTGTGGATCCTAATGCAGTAGTCACTAGAAGAATATATTTATTTATTTGTTTAGTTACTTAGTTATAGGTTAGTCAAGATCTATAACTATGGTCCTACCCATAAAGAAACATTTTTCCTTCAGTTTTCAAAGGACAGCATTAATGGTTGGTATCCCTTTTGTTGTGGAAAACGCTGCACAGACAGAGAAGATTGTGTTGCCAAGGAGAAGGCAACACCTGTATTCTTTCCCAAGAGCAGAAGGTGCAAAGTTATACCCTGCACAAGTCTGTCCCAAATTTAACCCAGTGACCTACTGCGTGCATCCCTGCTCTTCACACATTAATCACAACAGACATGTTCCAAAGGACATGCCAGTTTGTGTCCCAAGGAAAGATGAAGGATGTTTTGACCACCTGCTAATGTGCAGCAAAGATGAAAAGCTTGCATTTTAGGGGGTAAAACAAAGAGAGCAGATTTTTCCAATAACAGCCATGTGGTATGACAGGAGAGAATAGGATTGGGTTGCTTTCGCAACCTCTGCAATTTGTGTAGTCAAAAATGTTTGCAGTGGTTCTGGCCATAGCCTCTCAAGCAGATAGAACTGCTTCCACCAATTCTGCAGATAAACTGAAAAAGCAGTAATTAGTACAGCTTAATGAAAAAAAAGTACAGTTTTGAGAGAGAACTTTCCCTTTTGCTTTTTTTGTGGGTTTGGGGTTTTTTTGTTTTAAAAAGTGAACACAATGCTCATTTGATAGCAACCAAGATTTCAAGTACAGAGCTTCAGCACTGAATTCCACTGGAGCTTTAAAGTTGAGAATAAAACAAGGGAAATTAGTAACTTTTATTGAGATAACTTGTTAGCATAATCTTTGACATTCAAAGGCTCCTAAAAGGAGCTGCACAGTGCTGTTATTCATAATTTGTAGCTTCCAAACATTGGTGGCATTAGGGCAATATCAGCTGGGCCTTAGTTCTCATAGTTATGTTAACAAAAGAGATTTCAAGTACAGAGGCACCTTCTTTACTATCCCCAGATATTGTCATACTGGCAAGTGACCTGGATATTTGACAAACCTTTTGTACTTCAGCAATTCCTTCATTTCAGATGGCATTGCTGCAGTGCAAGTGATACATCTGTACATACATGTACACATAAGCCCACAGAGGTACACATATATTATTTAAAGGTTTAGGAAAAAGGGGGAGGCCATAACACCGTATCACTCCTCTAGCAAAACCCCCAAATACTCTTTTAAAGCAAGGAAAGCAGTGGGCCTTTACCAGTATTTCCAGCCTCTGTTGAGGTGCAGACCTTACGCTTTTTCAGAGAGCATACCAAGCTGGAAGGGAAAATAAAAACACATTTCTACTTAATTTTTCCCTCTCAGATTCTTTAATCTAGCAATCCAGCTCACCCAAGAGAAATCCAAAAGGTTGTGCCTTTTACCCAAAGTCCTGAAACCATTGACTACTTCAGAAAAACAATATTTTGTTTGTTGTGCCTGGTGGTTTCCTGGCAGTGTTTCAGTGTTGGGCATTCCCCATTCTGCTTTGAATAAGCTATTTTGAGTAGCAGACTTGGTTCTGGTCCCCTTCACCGTAGCCAGCTACTGTAAAGAGCAATGTAAAAGCTGTGAGAGATTTTATCAGGAAAGAGTTCGGTGTTTCTTATTTTCCATGTTCATATATGTCAGTTGAGTAGCTTCTGAGAAATAAGGATAGAGGACAGTTTTTCTGTTGTTTCTCCTGTTTTTCTACCTGGTTTATGTGGAAGGTGTCCCTGCCCATGGCAGGGGGGTTGGAACCAGATGATTTTTAAGGTCACTTCCAACCCAAACCATTCTATGAATCTGTCTTCTCCCATCCATCTACCATGCCTCTCTCCTGAGGGCATCCTCAGTTTATTTACAGAACATTGAAAATGCATGTTGAACTAAGCCTGACTCACTCAGTGTAGGAAAATTAGTAGTATAATTATATAATTTTTACTGAGTCATAAAAAGATGCATGTGTATACTTTGCCTAGTAGGCCCTTATAGAATGTGTATGTCAATGCATGTACTTTATGTAAACATTATTTGCATGTTAACTGAAGTCCCTAAAGAATGTGAGCTCTCATTACTGTGTTCATCTGGTTTACTCTCTCAAGGAACAATAACAACACAACTCTCTGAAGTCAAGAAATAGGTTTTATCTCCATGTGGACCATAAATCTGTTTGGACCCTTCAAAGCAACCTGCACTGGGAATCCGTGCCTCCTTATGGTACCAATCTCTGAACAACCTGAAGCACAATTTCTTCAGAGTAGACACCTGGGGTTTAAATAAACATTCATCACGGAGACTATGGGCATCCTGACAGTGCTTTAAAAAAAAAATTCATTGTAGAAATGAAGCTGTGGTGTATTTCTGCTTGTGTGTTCATTCTGCCAATAGCAAAATCATTGTGCAAAATCATATTCAGCAGTTCTGTTTAAAGGCCTGCAGGATCAGAGTCCCTCTTTTTCTTGCCTTTTTTTTTTTTTTTTTTTTTTTTTTTTTTTTTTGCCTAGTCTCTATCCAGTTGTGCTGCAGGGTCTAGGTCCAGTATAACAAAAGCAGTGAGTGATTTTGCAGTGGGACTCACTTCCAGCATCAAAGGCTCTGCACTGTGATGGCATATGAGTTCAAAAACAGCCATTCCACAATCTACAGGACGCTTCCCTGTTCCTGTCACTTTACCTAAGGAAGGAATTTCCACTATTCTCATCTCCATTTGGAAAGCACATGAAGCTTGCTGTACAGAAATGGGGCTCATGGCCCAGCCCTGCAGCCAGCCCAGGCACTGATGCTTCTGCTCACTGCCGGTGGTGTAGCTCATGGGGGAGCACTTTGTGGCCCTTGCACCACATGCAGCTGATCAGCAGTTATGGGGGTGCTCCCTGGGCTGTGGACACTCAATGTGTGAGAGCCATGCAGCCTCCTCAGCAACTGGAATTCTTGCCTTTAGGAGATGTTATTAAATGCCTGCTAGGCCCTGCTGTGTGCCCAGCCAGACCTGTCTGTCTGGAAGGCCCATGGTTAAATTCTCCCTTGGGTTCCTCTTATCTGTGCCCCTTCCCACTCGCAGTCCAGTGAAGGTCATGCTTCAAGGCAGTAGGGTCAGGAGCTCCAGCCAGGAATGCTCTGCAGTGCCTTTTCCACTTGTCCATGTACCTTCTGCTTTACAGCAGAAGCTACTTGATCAATGTGAAGAGCTCATTTCTTAAACAATCTTGCTAATGGCCCTGGCACCCACAGTATGTTTGGCAGTAGGAAAGTCAGTGTAGCCTGGCGGCCTGTGAGTCTATTTTCAATTATCTGGGGTGCTCAGAGAAGAAGACATTAATATTGCTGAGGATGACATAGCAAATTACTGCTGCTCCCTAACCTTTTTAAATTGCTAACACTGTTGTAATCTGTAATTACAGAAATCAGTGTGAGAATTGTGGCACAGTATAATTATCTTTCCTGATACTTTATTGCTGTATGAATTATTAATCAAAATCAGTCTTGTATAGTATTTGCGGCAACTAAGAAGAATAATCTACAATTAAATTTCGTTGTTTCTATTTTTGTGCTGGTGTTTTATGATGTTGTAATTGATAATTAATTGGTTAAAAATTCACACGATTCTTAGGAGTTTCATATGACTATGACTGCTCAGTATTCAGCATTTATTAATTGAATAATGGGCTCACTGAAGAGACCTTTGTATATAGTCTGCTGTCATTACAATGAGCTCTCAAAAATGGTGAATTAATCATTAGGCCTTTCAATAGTTTCTTTTTAAAGGAAAGCGGTGACAATATAATCATATCCTTTGTTGTTATAACTGTAATTGAGAGATCGTAATAACCAATTATAAGCATGGTCATTTTAGGAGCTCTGAAGTGTCAGTTATTGATAACTTTCTTTAAAAACAAAGTGTTGATTACACAGAACAAGTCTTTTCATAGAAAAAATATTAGGAGATGGGGAAGGAAGCCTGGAAAATTATTTTCCTCCCACTTGCCACTTAAAAACAGTGCATGTTTATCCCTGAAAACTGTCAAGTCTGATGTGCTTCTGCTGCCATTTGTCAGAAGTACAAGTTGCTCTCAACTTTTTTTTTTTATCATCATTCTCCCATTTTTTTCTGAGTGCCTTTTGCTAAATTGTTAAGAGGGAAAAAAAATTGAAAATGTCAGAACAAAAGAGCATTTTTTCACATCCTCTGCTTGAATCCTGTTGAACAGAAATACTGTGAGACGTTTACGTGCAAATCTACGATGCAGACTCCAGGTACTGCTGACCAAACAAGCCGTAGATGCATTCAAACTGGCCGCTTCAAACTGTTCCTAAGATGCTTTCTTTTACTGTTAGTGAAGCTGATTGAGAGAATGTGAACTGGAGCTAAAAATACTTCCAGTTCAGCACTGATCCTCTCTGAACACAGTAAGAAGAAAGTTGGGAGTCACCTTGCATAGCAGGATATAAAATGTAATCTCCAGTGTATGCTTCCATGCAAAACCCGTGGTTCATTTTACACCAGGTCAGGTACTGCAGTCCCTAAATGAGGAATCACAGTGTTATCTGTTGGCTTCTGTATTAAAATGTAGCATTACAGGTGTAATGAGGAGATACTGATAAACCTTTTTAGTCTTTCACAGTGAAGTTGTTGGGAGTGCTCTGTGCACTGTTGTGGATGTGATGTCCTGTTTACATCTCCTCAGGTACAAAGGGGGGGGATGAGATGATGCCCTTCAGTCCTTCTTTTCTCCCATCCTTGCTGGTGGTTTGCCATGGACAGACTACAGAGATGCTTCTGCTGCAGTTTATGCACCTTTTATGAGTTGAATTTAGCGTTGTATGGTTTCTCATGTCCTAAACCAGCTGCTCTCTTGGAGCCAGTGGGATCAGGAGTCCTCTTGTCAGTGACACCCACCACATGTTATCTTTGGACAGATGTTTTCTACTGCTTGCCTTCAACAGCTTTGTCCCACACAATTTCAGTTCCTGTTCAAGAGAGGGGAGCACCGGGCAGCAGGTCAATTGCTGTCTCCTGCAGCTGGGACACAAGTGGTGAGGAGGTCTAAGAAGCAATAGATTTGGGGTTTCATCTATGTTGGTACCCATCAAATTGTTTCTGAGGCAGTGGTTAGTAAGTCAGGAAAGATGGATAATACAGGCACATTTGTTGTTGGACAGTATGCTGCAGCATGTAAATATTCATCCCATGTAAACTTGTACTCTCAGTAATGTGGCTCTGAATATTTTTATTAGGAGTAACTAATCCTTTCACATATGTGGTGAGTTCTTTGCCCAGTGACATGGAGCAGTGGTCAGTTGTATATATGGTTTATTGCAATGACTGTGAAATCTCTCAAGGAAAACTAAACAACCATCCTGCTATGAGGACGGGGTACAATTTTGGTTCTTTTCAATGGACAGGAATCACAGCCTCTCCAGGCAACCTGTTCCTCAGCTTTTCCTTATGTTCTGTCTAAACTCTGTTGTTTCAAATTGTTCCCAGTGTCTGGCTCGATCTTGCCAATGACCTTGCAGGAGGAGTGGCAGGCTGCTGTGAGGACCCTGTGTGTACATCCAGGCAGTCTGCCATACAAGAAGTGTGCCCAACCTTGATGTAGCTTCAGAGATCAGAGGAGCTCAAGCATGTTGAACAGCATGACCACAGGCAGATATAAGCCAGTTTCTGTAAAAATTTCACTGTTAACCTGCTGAAAATTGCCCCTGCATTCCTCCTCTGTTGAATACAGTTTATCCTAAGTGATTTCCAGCCTGATGCAACTTCTCAGCTTGTGACAACTGAGTTTCTCTAACAGCCATTTCTAAAGGTTTTGTTAAAGGATTTCTGAAAGTCAACACTAATTACATGTACAAGTGTTCCTCATTGCTAATTTGACACACTTCAGGAATTCTAATAGAGCCCATCAGAGACATGACTTCCCCTTGAAGAAGCCATGCTGCTTTGTCATGATGATAATTTGCCTGGTTAAGTGCTCTGTAGCTCTGCCATGATTTACCTTTTCACATAATTAGCCCAGTTCTGATGCAGGACTTTCTGCTCTGTCTTGATAAGATTTTCTCTTCCCTCATGTTTCCCTTTAAAAACAGACACCACGTTGCCTGTGCTCCAGTCTCGTGAGGCAAGAGCTGTTTTTTTGTGATAGGTAATGTATTTTTGGTAGCAGCTTAGTCAATGTGTTTATGAGTTCCTGGAGAGTTTTGGATGAGCGCCAGCCAGTACAGACAATGTGCTGCAAACCAGAGTGATTTGGATGTTCCATGAGAAACATTTTTAGTCTCCTGAGGTTTTCTATGCTTCCTTCGTGCTGCGCATGCAGAAGGGTTTGGGATCTTCCACCCATCACCATGGAAGGAACGTGTAAGCAGCCTTTCAGTTCACTGCAGTTGCTGGCCTTTACCAGCAACTTTTTTTGGCTAGGTTTCAATGGTGCTTTCCTTGCCCATAATAGTTCGTGCCAGTTTCTGGAAACTTTTGTTTCATAGAGGCTTTTTCTGGCAGCATGGTGACCTATATGCAAACAAATGCACAGCATGTTCTTTTGAGCCAGAGAAAGGCTTGCTAAGACATTCTTCAGTTTGAAGAAATACCAAGTGTGTAGCAATGATTTCCATGAATAAGGTTCTGCAAACTCAGCATAATACTGAATTCAGCAAAAAATGATGCAGTTTGAATTAACACTGTGTAAAAGGCTTGCAGCCCAGCTTGTCTCAGAGTTCAGAGATAATACCAGCTCCCCGGGTCTTTTTCTTCCAAGAAGAGGGAAAAAAAGAGTTGAATTCTGCTAATTTTCATGCTACTACATGCCAAAGTCCTACAGTGACCTTTTCTCTTTGCCCTCTAAACCCTTTCCCTGTGAAAATGAACAATATACTTCCCAGTGAAGGGTTTCACCATCTTGCGCCTTTCCTGCAGGATAAAGCCCTCTTGGAGAGGAAACACCTCATGTCTGGAGGTCATTTGGTCGATGGCAGATCGTGGAAAAGGAAAGACTGTAAATCACTTGTGTTGAAACATTAAAAGCTGATAAATAGGTGGTCCTGAGCTGGAGCCCAGTCCCGGTTTCCCTGTGCGCAATGCAGGGCTTGGGGTGCTTCCTACAGTGGCCAGGGCCATGGTCAGCGGGAAGTCTGTGGAAGACTGAGATTGCAGCTGCTGGACAGGGCATCCACATGGCTTCTCAGTGGCTGTGGGACGGGGAATGGCATAGATCCACCTTCAGGAAGCTCATGGAGTCACAACAGTAGCCTTGGGAAAGTAGGATGATATAAGCAGCTGGGTGGAGGTCCTTCCTGGGAGCACAGGTAGGAATCCGCTGGAGCAGATGGTGCAGTTTACAGCCCCAGCACCTCAGGACTGCACCAGTCAGGTTTCCTAGCAGAGAAGGCAGGCTTGCTCACCAGCGGGGAAATACACCATGGTATTTTCAGCACTTCACAGGGCATGCAGCAACTTTTTTTTAAAAAATACACTTGATGAGAGCTGTAGTTAAAAAGTGGGAAATTACTAATTAGTAACCCAGTAATTCTGGGTTTGATTCACACAAATTGCACTATTACTATAAGAGTGGATTGCAATTTCAGGCTAGCTGGGTTTTGGTGGGTTTTTTCTAAGGCACTGAAATATAATTGATGTTCTGTTCATTATCTGCCAGGTTTCAGGTTTCTTGTCCTTTTTCCGTCATCTAAGATATTGCAGGCGTAAGACATGCCTGGAAAATAAAGGGAAAAAAAGCTTACTACTTTCCCTGGTGCATTGTCATTTGCAACTCTCAGGTTTTCCCACTAGATTGTTCTTGTAAACTCTTTCATTTCATAGCACGCAAGAGTGACCACTTAGAACATCATTATAGTGCTATCGTTAGCATCAGAGTTTAGTTATACAGAAAGCTGTGAGCGAGATAAGTGTCATTTTCTCTTTTACCTTACTGGAGTGCTAATAACATGATTGCTGTCAATTCTTCTCATTAGTCTCAGTTTCTACAGAGAAGAAAATTATTTCTTTCTTCTGGTTAAGAAATCCAGTTGGTATAACCCACCCCCCAAAGTGTCTCCCTCCCCTACCTGTATGCAGATCAATTAGCAGCTATGTGTCTTTTTCTAGATGTTAAGTTTTTGAAGGGTAATTTGTACTGGTTGGTTGTGGGGTTTTTTCTGTTTGTGTAAGCATTTCAGCTGAGTACTCAAAAGTGTAGCATGAGTCAGCATAAAGTTTGAAAATACCAGTAAAACAGAATCTGTAAGCATTCCATTAAGACTTCCAGTAATATTACAGTTTTGCACCATTGGCAAAAATACCTATTTTATACAAAGAGTCACTGTAGCCACTGGCTTAAAAATACTCCTGTAAAGGTGGGAGGATGGAGTTACCACTGAGAAGTCTAGTAAATGTAAGTAACAAGTGGTGTCCTCTTAAGTCCATTCTTGTCTAGATGATTAGTGTCTTTCAAATGACACTGTAGGAGAATGGTAAACTAGTTTGAACTCACAGCAAGAGAAATAATTTGAAGTCATGTTGTGTCTAGTCATGTGCCTGTATACTGCACTAGCAAAGGAAAACGCTGCAATGATCCGCATTAAAAAGTAGCAGAGGAGGAATTTTGCTTTTACTTGATACGAAAATCAGATACTTACAATGCTCAGTACTATGCCAAAATACCATCATGTTACCTTTAGCCCTTGATGCCTCTGAATTTTACCTCTCAGAAGGCTGTTGTTGTTCTCAATAAGGAAAAATAATTCCTTAAAAATACTGCAGGTTTGTGCATTTGCACAACTTTCCCTTCAACAGCAAATAGAGTAATACATACAAATAATCCTTTTCCCCATGTAAGCCTGAAAATGAGCGGATTTGATTTGGGATACATGGTGTGTTCAGTCACAGCACAGGTTTTTTCACCTTCCTACTCAGAGAAGTTGAAATGGGAAAATAATACAAAGAGGATTCAGTCTAATGCTGGGGAAGAAGTTTTGGGTAAATGACTTACTTCAATGTGTTCAAGTGCAAAGGGGGCTCATGCAGTGTGGAGTAACTGGGGGAGCTGTTTCCTTCCACCACGACCACCACAAATGCAGTCACCATGTTTAGAGGCTTTGCCAGTTTTACCTGTGTCAGAAATTGCAGAACATCAGGCAGAGAATTTCTCTGACTCAGACAGTTGTAATGGGGGCGTAATGGGTGTCTTACATCATTCCGACCTCTGCTCTGCTGTCAGAAAGGGGACACCTGCAGGCAGGAGTAGCCCCAGCACCCATATGCTGCCTGAGGCCAGACATCCATAAAGGTCAAGGGATTTTCCTGGGTTTGTGGGTCTGGAATTCAGAAACACGTACTCTTCTGTAAATAGCATTAAGCCACTGGTGAAGGCATGTTGCTTTAGCCGTACATGGAAACAGATTTATTCTGGAGCCACTACATATCTTTCTCTCCCCCTTAAGGCTTGAAATTCTGATTGAGAAATTAAGTTGCTATAGTAAGTGGCTTGTCTTCGTCAGGTACAGATCCACCTTGCCTTTTGCTTGAGCCAAGGTCTTCAGTGTGAATGTGTAGTGCTGCCTATCCACAGGAGAACAGACTGGGTGTTTGAGGGGTTTTTCCTTTTGATCTGAAAATATCAGAAGCAAGTGCAAAACTTTTTTTCACCATTAGAAAACCCAACAGTCACTCTTGCCTTTTATTCTAAAATCATCTAGAATTTCCAATGTCCCCATGTTATTGCCTTTACTAAACTGGAAATTGGAGATGCATAGTAGGTGGTTGAAGGAAAGCACCTTGCTGTCCATCTGAACCCTATTTTGGTTTTGAGGGGGGAAGTTGGTGGGGGAAGTAGGTAATCCAGGCATGATGGTGAAATCTGGTGATTTCAAACCAGTATCAATCACAATATCTTTCTCTAGCAACTTTCCTGGATTTAAGCATTAATGGGCTGCTTGGCCATGGTCTCAAGGTATCCAGATATTGGGTAGCATTTCACCATACCACATTCACCCAGGGACCATGCTGCTCCTCACCACCTTGTTTGTGTTTTCTTCTCCCTTGTCCCCTGCAGGGTGTGAACGGCATGTCTGTGGATGAGAAGACTGACTCCCCCATGTATGTGTATGAGTCAACGGTGCACTGTACCAATATTCTCCTCTGCTTAAATGACCAGCGGAAGCAGGACATTCTCTGTGACGTGACACTGATCGTGGAAGGGAAGGAGTTCCGCGCCCACCGGGCTGTGCTGGCTGCCTGCAGCGAGTACTTCTTGCAGGCCTTGGTAGGGCAGACGGAAAATGACCTGGTGGTCAGCCTGCCGGAAGAGGTACAGTATGTCACCATGCCCCCATCATAACAACACGCCCCTCCTTCCCATGTGGTGAGGAAAACCTCTGCAGTCTGCTGGGGTGGCCAAAGGGAACGTGGCACAGGTGTCAGTGGCTGCCCCAGCACAGCTCAGCTTGTGTTTTTTGTGTTTGGGTTGCAAATCACTCAAGGATGGACATGCTCACACCATGCCAGCTTTATGGAGGCAAAGCTTTAAGATGCTTCAGTTTGCCTTTGTCACTGCCGCTGAAGGAGTTGTCCCAAATGTTTAATTACCATAGCCTAGTTCAGGGCGTTATTAGGACCCTGATATTCCTTTGCTCTTCTAAACAGGAAATTTGAAAGGAGTGAGGTGTCAGCTACACGACAGGTTATTGTTGGAAAATCATTTGAACTGTCATGTTGTTGGGAGTTTCATTGCTGTCCACCCCTCTCTGGCAGCTCATATCTTTATACCACTTCTTTCCCTCTCCTGCACCTCATTCAGCCTTGCTTCTTTTCACCTCCCCTCATACAGAGTTTGGGATATAACTGTGTTTTCCACCAAGAAACCATGAACGCAATCTGTCAGAAAGCAGAGGTTTTGTCATGCAGCGTGGATTCCACAGCAGGAAGCCAAGGGACGTAGAAAACACATACCTCACTGGAAAGTTTACTTTATTTTATCACAAAATCTCACTGGCTGACTTCCACCCCCACTGTAATTTCCTCACAGCCGTACAGCTGTGACAGCACAGCTACCGTAGGGCATGATGGTGGCTTTGCTGCCCACAGAGGGGAGGTGCGTGCCTGATGGCCAGGGCTACCATCACCTGCTGCCTCGGCAATGCCTGCCCTCTTTGTCCAGCTGGAAAGGGTGGCATAGGAAGGGTGGCAGTGTACACAGGGCACAGCACAGCAGTCGCTCAGTGGGAAGGTACTCTGGGATACAGAAGGGTTTTTTTTCACCATCATTTGCTTAATGCCTGTGAAGAGGCATGGTGTGTTTTTAAATGATGACAGGTCCCAAAGTGTCACACATCACTTTTCCCCCTCTGGTTTAGTTCTTCAGAGACTTCAGAGCGTTGTGATGTTGTCACAGCACAAGTTGGAGAACATTAGAAGTAGGTCACTGACTGTGACTTCGTGAGTCCTGACACTGAGTATTACTCATGAAGACATTTCAACCCAGACATTTTGCATAGGAGTTTAGAGATACTGCAGAGGATGCGGTAGGATGCACTCTTTGATTCTGCAGTGTCCACTAATAATTTCCAGTGGAAGAATCAAGTCTCAGTCAGTGTCAGATGGCTTTCTCACCACAAAGCAAGGGTAGGAGCAGAGAGGTGACAAAACATGCGCAAGGGTGCACAGGTATGAAATGGCAGGAGACTATCAGTGCTCTTCTACGAAGCCTTAGTGAAACCTCTGTGTATAATTGAGGTCCTGTTACAAAAAAAAAAGGTATTGAAATTTAAATAGGCATGTAGAAGAGTGACTGAGATGTTCAGAAGAATGAGCCTGGCCTAAAGGAAAAGAAAGGACCATGGCAGGTTCATACTGCTGGTGTGACAACTGAGATGTGCTGCAACTCTAGTTAAGCAGAGAAGCTGAAACAGCTGAGAGGAGAAGTTTCTCTTTAATACTAAAAGACACTGTTAACTCAAGTACTTTTTGGTTTCAACTGGCTTTTAGTAAAAGTAGATTGGAAATCAGCAGATATCTAATTCCAGCAGGTGAGGTGCTGCTGAACCACAGGCCAGTGGAAGGAGCAGAGTGGTGGAGGGGTCATGATGTGTCTGTACCTGGTCACACAGTCATATGACACTGAAGATTTAAAATACAAAGGTTTGTCTTTCTATGTGTTTTATATGAGATGCTGTGTAAGGAAAAAACCCTCCAGTTAACCATGAATTATTTCAATTTAAGTGAATCTCCTTTAAATAAATGAAGTATTGGAGTTTTACATTTTAGAATGTATCTCAATGAAACATCAAAAAGTTTTAGTGACTTAGGGTTACACCAGCTGCTGTCACGACTCCAATGAAGTTTATGGAGTTGCAGAAGCAGTGAATCTAGTTCCTAAGGTTTTTCCAAGAACTCTGAAATTGTTGTGCCTCACCTAAGACCATGACCACTACTTTGCCATGTGCTCTATTAGTTGCAGAGCACCAGGGCTTTAACTTTTGCATCCTGGAAAAGAACTCTCTTAGCCCATTAAAAAAGATAACGGCAGTTACCAATGCTTACTTGTACAGATATTTTCCACATATAAATGAATGGTGGCTAAACGCATGGAATCTTAGTTTGCTTGGTGGCTACTTTACTTGACTAGCTTTCTGTGAGGTGGTCAGCTAAATAATTTCCTCACAAATGCTAGTCATTTGGGATGAGGAGAGCTGCCTGATGCACCTCATTATTTCTCAGTTACTCCTTGGTTAAGATAAATGTCTCTGCTTCTAGTGTTGCTCAGCTTCAGAGTGCTGGGCGCTTTGGTAGGTGCCTGTGCAGAGATACGGGAAGTGCCTCCAACAGTGTCAGAGCTCCCTGCAGGAGGAACTGAAACACTCCTGGTTTTTAAGAGCTGATAAAGCAGAGGAAACACCATCTTAGTTATGTTACATTTAAAGAAGTTAGCAGGGTCATCTTTGGTTCACAAGCTAAGGACGCTTCCCGAGGCTACTGTTTTCAATCTGCGGTCTGCAGAACTCTGGCAGCAGTGAGTTATTTCTTAAGGTATCTCTGAAGACTGACTTACCCTGTCATGTAGGAGGTTATTCCTCCAGTGGAAAAATTTCAAACCAAGTTGAGTGTCCTGAATAAATACTGTTTTTGTGCTTAGAGACAATTTATGTTGGTGTATAATACTATAGAAAAACAGAGATTGAAAATAATTTTTAAATAGTCTTCACTGTTCAAAACTTTTCCAAAGGTGACAAATGCTCGTGAATTCACAGAGCTATTTTTAAGTCAACTGCACAAGCACGATATTTTAAATTCCAGCATGGTTTGAAAACTGCTGAAGTACATTGTGGATAAAGGACACTGTGTTGTTATTATTATTTCTCAAAGGTTTGATGTTGGAGCTGGATAAATCTTTATATATAAAGCTTTTACATTCATGTTATGTTGGTGTGAGGAAGCTTAACATCAAAACAAAATAACTTATTTCTGATTATTCAAAGCAGTAAATCTGCCTCTGAAGTCTAAACTGCAGACTTTTTTTACTTCATAGCATATTTGGGTCTTTTTGTTAGTCTGGCATCCAGACATTGTTAACTGTTGTCTAGCTAAACAGGGAACAGATGTTTTTTGCGTTGTTTCTTGTTTATATCCAGTTACAAGTGAGAGCAGTCTTTATGATACACTGGTCATTCCGGTAGGGAGACATTGTGCACACACAGAATTGGGGCTAGTTGGATTTAGAGGGTTTTAAACTTCTGCAAAACTTTGTGTTAGACTTTTCCTTAATCAACTTAAACAAAGTCAGTATGGAGCTAATTCTGCACTGATTGAAGAGTTTCCATAAACCCTTTTGTGCTGGCCTTGGTAATTTGATTTCGTACCATACCTTTTGTGAAAGCAGCATATTTCAGTGTGTAGAAAAGCTGCACAGAACAGGTGCCTAATAGCAAGGGCTCAGATGTGGCTGTGGTGTGTGAACTATCAGCCCTCAGAGCAAGTTAGAGGAATGGAGTGTTTCAGCTGCCTACAGCTAATAAAAGTGGGGCTGTTAGCTCTTAACTTCTGTGCTTTTTTCTTCATTTGCAGTTTTGCCAGACAACTAGAACCTTGCTTGCTTTTCACCCCGGGGTATTTTTCAGCAATTATGCAGTTTTCCTCTAGCAGGTGCTGTTAAACACAACCCAGAATTAGTACTTCCAAAGAACTGAGTTTGAAGCTGTAAAGTTGGTTATTCACTCCATACCCCTAACTGTTGTTTTGTTTTATTTAATCACAAAAACTGGTCTTCCTTCCTCTAACAAGGCACTTAATTAAGTTTTTAATTTATGATAAGAAGTTAAATGGCACTTAGGAGGCTTTTTTAATGGTTTCCATTTCCCATCCAGATTACAAAAAAAGGTGTGATGGAGAGAGACACGGCTGTCAGCCAGGGGTATTGTAGGTCATGCCAATATTAGCTGGCAGCAGGCCGTTATCCAATTAACATTGCTTCATTGCTGCAAGTAATAGCTCTCGAGTAGATGATTGAGTCATTCATGCTGTAGTGGTACTCAACTTTACTTGAGAAGGAGCCAGTGCTTCGTCGAATAAGCTTTTTATTTGCTGTTATTACCTGCCTAACCCTGCTAATGGAAGTGCATGGAGAGTCTGCATGGGCAAGCTGAAAGCTGGGCACTGGGCAGGGGAGCATCACGTGTGCAAACACCTTATTCACTTGGTCTTTTGAAAGCCGAGGGTGCAGTTAAATGGTGAAAAGACAGAAAAAGAAACAGCCATAAGTAAAACTCCTCAGTGGCATTAGATTCCTACAGGTTAGAAAGGAGCTTCTCAACCTTGCTTGCATTTTTTTTGATTTGGGGGTCATATTTGAAAAAAACCTTCACCATCCATGAGAGTACCACATGCCTTTCTCTTAGGTGAAATTAAGCAAAGGTCTTCTGAAGAAGCAGACCAAGCTTTCTTTAGCACTGGTCTTGATAGCAGCCTTGCTGTTCTTTTAGAGACTTGCTTCTCCAGTAGGTTGGTTAGTTTTACGTGTAGCAGTCAAATTTCTTGAATCTGTTTCAGAGTGGAGATCTCTTTTAGTGCAGTGAACTGTCTGCTGGGAATGTTGCCTTCAAAGGATTAAACTGAGCTATCTGTGGAGTCCAAATCTTCCAAGGGGAAAAGGGAAGCAGCATCTCTTTTAGGATGAGGTTGTGGGATTTATCCACACAACTCTTTGCTTTTGCTATTAAGAGAATGATGTTCAAAGTAGATGTAAGCACACACCAAAGGCTGAATTCCTCCACGTTCTCACTCCTTTACTGCTGTGAAACATTCCTTTTCCCCACAGGGTCTAGTCCTGTGAAATTTGTCATCTGCTTCCTCCGTTGGCATGGGTTAACTCCCTCACACAGCTGGTTAAGCTGTGCACGGAGAAAGGCAGGACAGGACATCAGATTTGGGATTCAAGGCTGGCAAAAGCTGAGTATGTTGGAAAGCGAAGGCATGCAGCAGCACCCTGGGTGGGACTGAGCCAGGCATCTAACATTAGCATGGCTCATAGCTGACAGGGAGTAGAAATACTGGCAGCTGCTAACCATCCATGCCAACCTGCCAGCCTGGGGGAAAAATGCTGGGAATTAGCCAAACAGAGATGATTGTGATGAGGGGAAAATCAAAGGCAGGATGCAGGAGGTCAACTATTATATACCCTGCTGGCTAAAGACACTTACTGCTCCTTTTTATCTCTCTAGAAATAAACAGTGTTCTCTTACTTTCTCTTTTTCCTTTCTTTGTATTCTCTCTGTGTATAAATATAATATCTTTGAAGAATGTAGGGACTGAGCTGGGAGTGCTCTGCAGAGGAGCATAGAGTGAAAGAGGTGATAAATGTGGGAAAGAGCAGCAAGAGGGCAAGAAGTTTCTTTCCTGGCTGGAGGGATGTTTAACACAGTAGGGAACAACAAAAGACCCTTTTTCATTGGCGCCCCGGAGATATGTATTAGGAGTAGCTAAGGTTAGCTCTTAGAGAATGGAAAGCAGTAATGTGGTTTTCTCTTTACATGACTGTATTGGGCATTGATGTTCCTCACAGATTGCAGCACTGGCCAGAATTACTTCTGCTTTGGCTCAGGAGGTGGCAAGTACCTGGAAGCCATTATTACCTTCATCTGCAGAGCTTTTTGTAGTGGCAAAGGGTTATATCCATCAGGCTTCTAATAAAGTTGGGCTTCAAGCTTACTTACGCTTCAACCTTACCTCAGTAATGCCACTTCAATGAGTCCACGTGGATTGAACGTTGGGTCTTTGGTTTTCTGAATTCCTCCCAGGGAATGTATTCTTTTTCATGCTGCCTCATAGTGCCAACACTGACCACACAGCAGGATGACTGGAGGCTGCAGCTCTGTAGTGAGAGTAAAACTGAGCATTTGGGTACTCTTTGAAGTCTGACATGACAGGACACTAATTCAGGAGAAACCATGAGACAGAATTGGATGTTGTTTTATGTCTGTTGCTTATGTAGCACAGTACAAGGTGCAAACGATGTAGTTTGTTTCTAGCAGGTGAGCAATAAAACAGAAATGAGATCTTCAGGATGTGATACAAAATTCCGTCCATGTATCACTATAAAGGCTTCCAGCACTGCCTGATTTTTCATGCCTCAAATGTGATGAAGAAACTAGCCACATACTTTCCGTTCTGCATAGTGTAACTTCCATTATTTTCTGATGAGGGCTGTCTTGCTATTCATAACATTCTCTGATCTTTTCAGGTGGAGAAAAGCAAAATACATCTATCTTGTGATGAGAGCTAGACTTCAAAAAGCAAAACAAAAGTCATGCATACATGCATGTTAAGGAAAGAAAATCTTGCAATAGCTCCTTTCCCTCCCTTCGGCAGTGGCTGTACAATTTATTTATTTATTCGAGTAGGCATATAAAAATGTACTGTCAAAGGGGATAGGGAGATGAATGCACAGAATAAAATTCACCACTGCAATAAGTGGACTCAATTTCATTGTATTTGTTAGACTCCTGCCTGCCACTACTGTTCAGCTGGGCTGAGTGACTGTGATTGCACTCGCTAGTGAAAAGGCAGTTTGCAGTGTGGAAACTTCCTTGGTCAAATATAACAAACATAATCTAAAATGTAAAAGATATCTCAAATAGTAAGTCATATGTTAGGGGCATGAGAAGAAGCAATAAGGATGTGTAACAGGAGGTGGGTTGGTTTTGTTTCTTGTGTTTGGGGGTTTCTAATTTATTTTTACTTCTACTACACTCTAATATGAATGAAAATGAAATGGCTGAGCCATGACTGTGCCTCAGCTCTCTGAGCACTCTGACCCTGCAGACTGAAAGATCTCTCCCTCTCCAGCCCCTCCACCTACGATTCTCTTGCCTTTGCTTTATCTCTCCCTAAAAATCCCTTTGAATTTCCTTAATTACTTCAAACTCAATATCTACTCTTTTAAGGGTCCAGAAATACAGACTGAGCTAACAGACAGGTAAGGCCCCGTGAAGACACCTATCAGCTTCACAATATTAGACACCACAACCTGTGAGGTACTTTCTGAATCCAGTACCAAGTTTTGTTCCCAGGACCCAAAGCTAATAAGATTTTAATCTTCCCACAGCACTTTCTGACAAGGATTCCCTGGTGAATAATGTCAGACTGACTATTTTTCTCAGCTACTAGTGAAATTGAGCATGTTATGGGGTGGAATGTGCTACGTATTCAAATGATGCATTGCAGCAGTCAACAAACATTAAGCCTAGGAAGTATGATTCAATTTGGAAGTGAAATATGGTTTTAGGTGAGCAGAAGGCAATTGTACTAGGATTTAGGAATGAGATGCTCTTTGTGAGTTTTACAGGGTTCGGGTTTTTTTTAGAGGAAGTATACATACACATTCTGTTAAATTTTTTGCAAACTCTGAAGAGTAAAATGGCTGGTTTATTCCAGGATTTTTGTGCTGTGATGAATTTTCATCTGTCCCACTTTGATGAGAGACAACCAGCAAGCACCTCTGAGTCCAGTGCAGTCTAACACTGCTAAAAGCTTTGTCCTTGGGCACTTTATTTACTTCAATAAAATAGATAAATAGAAGCAGCTGTAGTTGGTCAAACTGCAGATCTGTCTAGCCCAGGCTTGGTTTGTTTTAAAAAACGAGTTTTAATTTTTCTGAAGGAGCTTGAGAGGAGGTCTGTGTGGTTGTTTAAAGACTTAAATGAAAGTATCAGGCATACCTCTAGGAAGCATGTTGTAATTTACTGGGGGAACATATCAAGAGAGCCACTGGCAGTTGTTTTGCCAGGTTAAAATCAACTGAAAAATTTGGCATGTGTTTTTAGCAACAAACTGTTCAGTGATACATGTATGACTGCGCATTGTTTAATAACTGTAAGGCAAATGGTCTTTGAGAGGGACAAAATTTAGATATTTGGTGCTCTGAATTGTTGTAGTTCAATGGAATTTAATATCCTAAAAGAAGATAGATCAGATTTGTTAATGAACCTTTCTGTCTCTCACTTTATTTAATCTAACCTTCTAAGAGCTGAAGGTATCAAAGTATGCAGTTGAGTGTAACTGTTTCTCGCACACAGAAGTAGCTGAAATATTTTGGGGTTTTTTTATTTAGATGCCTTTAAAAGATGTTGTGGAGAAAGTTGATTCGTAATTGGAATGGCACCCTGCTGCTTGCTGGGGGTCCACAGTCAAAGTAACCATAGGTGAACTGAGAATGGGGAAAACTGCAATACTAAAACTTCCAGTAAAACCAGTACATAAGCAAGGTGTCACCAAACAGCTGGAATTGAGAGGTATCAGCTCTGAAGTTAAATAATGGTAACATAAAACCTTCAGCAGTAGATTTCTGAGGTCTCTTGTGACAAATAAAATACTGTCATTACCTCTCTGCATATGCTGGAGTGGAAGTTGATGCATCAGATGGGAATTACAGCACAGGTCTGTGCATCAGGTCAGTGATGATTAAATCACCTTGTGTGAACCACTCAGCAATGTTTACCTCTCTCTAAATGCTCTGGTTCACATTACCTCACATGGAGGTGAACAGACTGACCCACAGCTGGCACAGCTGCTGGTCCCAGACCAGCCCACATACCTGACCCAGAGCTCCCAACTTATCAGTCCTCAGTCAGTGTTTCAGTCTCATTTTCTTCCCTCTGTCTGAGGCATTGAGGAGCTTGTTGGACTCGCTGCAGCATTTCTCAGGATGATGGGGATAGGATGGAGCCGCTCCCTGCCTTACCTGGGTGACTGGTCTTGGGTGACGGATGGGCTCTGTTCTGTGTCCTCTGCCTGTTCTTCCCACATGACTCCTGCGGTCCTGTGCACTGCAACTGCTAACACTACCACATCCAAGAGGAAAGCAGACTTGGAGGCATGGAGCAGATCAGAAAGAGCCTGTGAATTGCTACAGGTTTCCTGTCCCTCACCAGGAGACTGGGGCACTTTGAGGATGTTTAATTAGGAAATTTTGCTTAAGTGATAGCAGTTACAGACCATCCCATGCATCCCAAACAATAATCAAGCAAGTTCCTAGCAAGACTTAATCTCTTCCAAAGAGAGCTAATCATTCTTAGCAAGTGGGAACTGTAGGTTTTCAGGACATCAAAAACGGGGCATCTTTCTTTTAGTGTTGAAGGAACCATATTTAGCTGAGTATATATTGCACCTGGTCCGCATCATTCCCTGCAGCAGCTGCTCATCATTTCAGAGCAACGCTTCAGAGAAATGGAAGTGTACAGACTTACCGTAAGGATAGCAGAGAGATTTGGCAAGTGTGAGCCAGGATGGATTCATGGGTGCTGTTGTGTTGTCAGTGCTTCCTTCTGTTCCTGCAGTATCAGATGTACTTCCCAAAGCCAGGGTTGAGGTGAGTTTATGGGGGTAGTAAAAGAGAAAGGAGACCATCCAAATAAATAAATTGGCCCAGAAAGAGACCTGAACAGAGCTAATAGATAGAAGATGTGTGGGCATCCAGAGTATTGTACTTCAAACACATGGTAATACTCTGCTTGAAATTTGCTTGCTTTGAATTGTGATAGGACCAAATTCCCTTATCTCTGTGTATACCTCTCACTTTATGTTCCCAGAATGGATGGGAATGCAGTCTGTGGTAATGTTTCAAGATTTAGAAAATAGATCAAAAGAAAAAAGGATTGTCCATGCAAACTTTACCAGTATAGTTCTTAGTTTCTGGAAAAACATACTTTTGATCGTGTGGTCCTGGATTTTTGTGAGACTGTCATCTAAGAGGCTGAGACTACATTTCTGGCTGTGTAAAGAAAACATTTGCTTCTGAGAAATGTCTTGGGTTTTCACTTACCTTTGAAATTCAGACCAGTGGTTCTCTGCTTCAAGGGCCTACAGCTAATAAGAAACAAGTCTTAGACAACTCTCAAAGCAAAATATGTTTCCATCTCTGACCACACAGCAGTAGTGCAACATACCTAGCCACCTCTCTCCTCAGATACACAGGCAGCCTACAGAGAAGATTTGCATGTCAGAGGATTCCTGGTCAAGTAAAAACAGAATAAGCTCAAGTTGTTTCCCTTTTCCTTCAAGGGACGATGTTGGAGCCAGTAACCTTTCAAGACAGGAAAAAGCTGTGGAGAGACAAAACCTGACAACTTCCCTTCTGATCTCCATAGAGGACTAATGCTCATTTCTATTTCTGAAAGGGGAAGCTGGACTTGAGGTGGATGGGTCTGCAGCCATTCCATCTGCCTGTTGAATTCAACTATTTTTTAACCTTATTTTTGTCTGACTGCAGATTTTCATGTTGTACCATGGATGGCTTTCTGCATATGGCACTTTTGTTTGGACATAAAGCCAAATCAAGCGGTTTCTGTCTATTCCTAGAATTTGCTAGTTTTCAGGAGACTGAACGCATCAAACCATGTTTTAATGGGTACATTTTAAATGTTGGAATTAATTTGTCAAATGCAAGGCACGAAAAATGGAGAGTTGTCTGTCTTTTATAAGAGCCCTCTATCCTTGTCATTTTTTGCCCAGTTTATATAAGCAGTAGCCATTGAGGTCACGTAATACCTATATCATTGTCCAAGGAAGTGAAGAATGAAGAGATGTCCCTGACATGTATAAGCGTTGGGGCATTCTACAAAGAAACTTGTTCGTATTTACAAAGTCATCATAACATTCAAAGAGCAGAAAGAATTGCTTTCAGTAGTGGCAGAAGCCTTTAAATCACTTAACTTTTTTTACTTCTTTCCTTGTCTTCAATGTATCTTGCAGTTGGAGGGCTGAGAACACCCAGTAAGGGCTTCCTCAGGCTTTGTTTAGTTTTGCTTCTTTTTCAAAGATGAGCCTAATCCTTCTCTTACAGGTTTTATTTCACTGTTACGTATGAGCTCTCCAACTGGAAAACCTTTGAAAAAAGTTGAGAAGGCATATACAGTTAGATTTTTAAAGACAAGCATTTGATCATGTTTCTGGCCTTTGTGTTCAGCTGGTGGAACTGAGCCATGGTGATCCTAACAGGAGCTGTGTGGGACCTCTGCAAGCAGCTCTGTCGGCCAGACAGGCACTGCGCACATAAACTGCTCTTCAGGGGGTTTCAAGTCAATCCCAGCCTCCAAGAACCAGACTGTTTGCATCATCTGCTCATGCACTCACATCATAGTTCTCAGATACGGTTTCAATCTAAATTATTTGACCAAGTTACAGTTTGGTTTTATGGCTGTTTTTCCACAGAGGAATCACTTTGCTAAAAGACTGTGAGAGTTCATAGTCCTTTCTTGTCACTGTGCTTTCTACCTCATGGTTGAATAATAAGGTGATAGTAAAGACCTCTCTCTAAATATTGTCTTCCAGGAATGGATGTTTTACTCATATCTAGACTTTTCTTTTCCCAAACTGCTCTGATTGCAGGTAAAGGAAAAGGTCAGGTGTCATATGTGTTCTCAAGAGACTTCAAAGGTGTCTTTGCTATTGTAAAGAGGAGGAGAAATCAGAATGGTTATAACTATTTGACCCAATTGTTTTCCTCCCAATACTGCAGTTTTCTTAAAGCCAAGGTTGTCATGAGACCTTTCCATAATTAGTTGTCTGTGCTATCATTTTTTTTTAAATTTAAGGGAGAAAGTAATTCCATTTGCAGATTGCAACTCTTCTTCATTTGTCAGATGGGTGTGTATTTACAAGATGAATGCCTGTTTCTGATTTCTCCTATTAGAACAAAGGTTACTCTGTCATTGTCCTCAGAAAACTTTTGGACTAGCTTCCTTTGGTGGGTGCATGCCCTTTTTTTTGGTACCATGCTGAGTACCCTGTCGAGACTCTAGAAGTGATCAAAGGAACAGGAGTTTTGGGGTAAACCCTGTTCACATGGCTAAAATGCAGTAAAACCACCACACTGATCTGCTGGAGAGTAATGGAGAGCTGGGCTGTGTATTGTGTGCTACCCATGCCCATCTCTGATGGGGTGAACCAGCTGCTGCCCTGCCACCTCTGAACATGGGGTCTTCCAGCACCAAATGTGGGAGGGATTTGGGAAAGCATCGACCCCTGCGCAGGCTGGCATTTCCACACCCTCTTTATGCACATAGTACTGGCACGTAAATGCTCTTGCTCAATCCTATCAGCTGCATATCATTCTATTCTGGGGAAGGTGAAAGCAGTGCTGGAAATGACTCAGCTCCAAAAGGTATCAGCTTTACTCGTGGGTTAACCCCCAGAATTGTTCCTTGCTTTAGGTTTGTGTGGTAGCAACCATACAAGCAGGAAACATCACTTTTTTAGAAAAGAGTGATGAGAAATGCCATGACTGCCCACCAAGTGAATGCATTTGTTCTTTGGAGGTTATGTGGCTGATAGCTCTCTGTACTTCAGTAGTGCTCTTTTTTGCCAGGGGTTTTTAAAGATCCCTGGGAAGCCTCTATAGCAAGCGAAGGAACCTTGGCAAGATCCTGCATTACACCATGCCCTGCCCAGCATTCCTGTAGTTCCTGCCATTTCCTGCCTCTTACAACATGGCTGTGGCTTTGGACAGCACATTCTGTATTTCCCAGACTAATGATGTTTAAATGTCTTTATCTGTGGGGGTTATACTGTGTGCAGTGTATTTGCATAGGGGCAGGGGAATTTTTTTGTTTCTATGATTATGTGCTGTTTTGTGACTCTATTTTATTTTGTCTTACATCCACCTTCCCTGCCTCTTGTACCTGAAACATTAAATGAAATCTAACATAGTGATACTTTTAGACAGAGGCGACACTTGACTGTGCCAGTTCCCCAGTGGCTTTGAACTGCTGGCTGCAACACTGCAAACAATTTCAGACCCTGGCTTGGCCAGCAGTTCCCCCCAGCTATCTGCATGTTTGCTCTCCAGGCTTTATTTTACCTACACTATTGGAGACTCTGGAGTCACAGCCTATGTCTCATTGTTATGCATGGATGGGAAATATTCCTGTACTTATTTGCATTCATTAGCTGTTGGGAGCTCCTCTGTTGAGGTCTCTAGCCTTGTTTTTACAGTGCTTTTGGCAGTGTTTCTGCACTTGGTGTGCGAATTTTTATGATCTGTTGCATGTTATTCATGCAATTTCCTGCCCTGTAATGGTATCAGTTTTCCAGACACAGAGGAATACAAACGAAAACCCAGGAGCCTGCATTAGCATAAAATGTCCCAGTTCTGTCAGTTTGATTAATTTGTCTCTTTGTCTCCACTCTATATGATAAGTGCTATTAATGGTTGCAACACTTCATATGTCAAAGCCTTTCTTCCTAATGACTTGAAAATGTGGTTTATTTCCCCCTTTTTTGTATTATTTTTCTCATTTAGCATTCCACTCAAGTATAGATTTATGCCATGCTCTTTCATTATCTTACTGGTTGCAGCACTGGAGTGATTACATATGGTGTAGGGTATGAGCAAAGATGCGATCCCAGGGGCAGCAGCTGCTGATGCAAGCTGAAAATAGATCCAGCGTATGCTCAGCACTTTTCCCAGAGGTCTTTTATTTATTAGGAGCAGTCTTGGTACAGGACAGCTCAGACCCTCATTTAGCAAGATGACTTTTTGCCTTTCAAGAACAATGCAGTGACTTTGCTCTATTTACTGACTGCTGTGTAATTTTTTTCACCATCTCCTGTGGAAGCAGAGACTTTACCTAACATAAATTGTAATATAATCCTGATTTATAATGAAGTCAAGAAATGACAGGCTCCATTTGAAGTAATGGAACTTGACAGATCTAAGGTTTAAATTAAATAATCCTATTTGTAAGACAGCATTTGTACATGGTACACTGATTTAAAATGAACTTCAGTTCTTCTTCAGCGAATCCTTTACCATTCTCTGTGTTTTACCTTCCACAGAGGCTTTTTGGGGGACAAAGTTCATTTGAAAAGAACATTTTTGTCTTTGCAAACATGTATTGAACAATACATTGTTTTCTTTCCCACAGAAAGAAAACAATTTATTCTTATAAATTGTTTAACAGAAGACTACTTTAATTACAGAGGAGAAATTAATGTAGGTCACTTATTCAGGGCAAGCCACATCTAACCTGCTTCAGTGGCCAGAAGAGGCCAATTGCTGAGAATGAAGAGAGGGAGGATGCTGGAGGGGAAATAGTGAGGAAGGCTGTGGCTTGACTCTTCCCCTCCCAGTAGCAGAGGTTCATTCTCACAGTGATTTCTATGAAGGGAGAAGGTCACCTCCTCCTTGCTGTCCTTCCCTCACAGCTGGCAGAGGAAGACACTCAAACATGATGTTTCTTTGTGCCTCTGCACCCCACTTTTCTTTGTCCGTCACTGTCGTACCAATGCATCAAGGAGAGCCCTGGGCTGTGCAAAGGGAAAGGTGATCCCACTGCAGCTGCTGGAAGCCAGCAGTGAGTGCTGGAGTGGGGGTTGGTGGAACAAAAGGCTGGCAGAGGAGAAAAAGAGACCAGGCAGGGAGAGTGAGATGCTGCAGAAATGATCAAAAAGGGCAGTGGGATAAAGACACTAAAGAAACAGTACATTATTTTTTTGGCTTAGATTGAGGGAAGCTGTTTTAGAAAATGCCCCCTTCCGTTTTCTCTCACTCAGCATTGTGGTTTTGCCTTCCTTTCTAGCTGTATTTAGTTGCAGCTGCCCTCTCCATCATCTTTCTAATTCCAACTTCATACTTGGTGGAGATGTGGCCCTTTCCTCAGGAGTCTGACAGATGCTTTCACCCTGGGCCAGCCTCACATGCTCAGGCAGAAAGGTCCCAGCGTGTGTCTTCAGCTCGGAAACGTGCCTGTTCTTCCTCTGTCACCCTGCCACCATCGTCCTTCTTTCCTGGGAAGGCATGGAAGGTGTTGGAGAGCAGGGTGGTCACTGACCCACAGAGCCCCACTCAGGGGAGAACAGCCTTTCCTGCACTGGGGCCATGAGAACCATGTGCCTGGGCTGGAGCTTCAGCACCATGTCTGCCCCACAGTGAGGGGTTTCAGGACCAAGTAGCTTCTTTCCCCTCTTTGTAGTAGCTCCAACAAAGCACAGACAGTGAAGAAGATGAGATGACTGCTAAGGAGGGTGTTGATGGGGCTGGAGCCCAGCCTGGGGACATGGGGCGAGAGACTCCTGCTCCTGTGTCCTGCTCTCTATGCAATTAAGAACTTTTTCCCCCAGTGCTTGCAGGGAATTAATAATTTCTGTTAATTAGAAACCAAGCCAAATCTCCCCAGTGCACTCAAGAAAGGACAGAACTTGAGAGTATCACTGGAATGGGAGGGAAAAACAAGCTCACAAAGCCAAAGTGGTGCAGGCCAGTGGAAGATATGAAGGCAAGGAGAATCCATGCAGCAAACATGGCATTGACATCGCGTGGGCCCTTGCTTCTCATCTAGGGAAAAAAACAGTGAGGCCCAAGAGTAAAAATCCATCAAGAGGTGTTAGAGCTGCTGCTGGTAGCTTGCACACTGCCCATCTCCCTCCTCCAACAGGCATGTGCATGGCTACAGGCGTGGCTTTCTGTTCACTTGGAATTAATGGGATTATGTACAGTGGGAAAGGAGGCGGGGTACACTGAATTCTGCGAACACAGCTTCAGCCTGTGCTGCTTGATCTTTAGAAAAATATAAGTAAAATTAAAATAAAAGAGCAAGAACCAATTCCCGAGTGCTTCAGTATGCACATAAACCAGTTCTCATTGCTCACAGAACACATAAATACACACTGGTGACTGAGGCAGCAGAGTAACACTTTGCTGTTCATTATTTTATCAGACAGTGATAATTGTAGTTAATATTTTCTTAGTAGTGTCTCTGAGAGTTTATTTATACCGTTAATAATCTGAGCAGCTGTAATGATGCTGGCTGCCAGAGCTGTAGCCTTTTAGAATCCCTCCAGTGTGTCAATGATACAATGGTAATAGAAATCCAAGGAAAAAATTCTCTTTTCAGAGCAGATGGGGCTAATTCAATCCCTTTCACACACATTCACGTTATCTAGTCTCTTTCTCACACTAGCATGCGTGGGTGCACGTGAACATATGTAGTCACACACACACACACACATGTAGCTGTAAAGTCCCACCTTCCACCCTCTGAGGAAGTCAAGCTGGAAATGCCATAATTTTTCTATGTGAAGAGTCTTTTTGGAGCTTCCAGGGTAGACGGCATTTTCTACCCCTCCGTTTCTGGGCAGATCTAAAAAATATCCTGTATGAAGCAGAAAGGGGAAACTCATTCCCTTGGGGACAGCCCAGAGCTGGGCACAAGGTTGTGGCTGCACTGGGATGATGTTGGCCAACCTTCCTATCTTTCACTGCCTCTGACCTTTTTACTATGGGTCACTCCTGCTAAGCCTGCACTCCTTTAGGGACTAAAAGAGCCATTTACCTTTTGCTCATAGCAGACATGAAATCTCAGCAAGAAGGCAAATGCCTACAATTTTTTCTGGTGGGATTTACAGAGCCTAGTTAACCTTTTGGGCCACTGAGAGAACAGTTAACTGCTCCTTGTGGAGGATGGGAGAGGACCAACTTTTCCAGCTCAGCAGTGGCTGGTTCTCCTTGCAAACCTGCATTGCTGAACTGAGCAGATGTCACTGATGAAATGTGAACACCAAGCAGTGGATCAAAAACCATTGTAATCCTCAGATCTGTTAGTAGCCATGCAAGAACAAAAACAAGGTGATGGCAGAAAAATTGCATGTCCAAATACCAGAAATTAAATGGCAAGGCAGGGGAGGAGAAGGAAAACTGGAACAAATGCAGCGTATGGCAGGTTTTGTTTTTAAAATAAAATGCTCGTAGGAAGCTGGGTCACTTTATAGGGTTTCAGCCTACCAGTTAATAGTTGTAATTGCTTGGTTACCTCATGAAGTGTGATAGTAAAGACTTTTACATTCAGTTCCATCCACAGCCCAGCAAGAGCATCTCTGGATTTGAAATGCTGCGGTATTTTCTGGGCTGCACTGTCTGCTGCCCCAGTGTAATGATGCCAGTGATTTTATCTGCTGTGCCATGCCAGCACATGGTAACAGCCAGTGCCAGAAGCACGGGTGTCATCAGCCCCGTTGAAACCATAGCAGAGCATCCATGAGCTGCACTGGATGTTACCCAGCATCATCTCCTGAGCCTGCTTCTCCTCCAGCTCCTTTGTCTTCTGATTTAGTGTTCTTCCTCAGAGTGCAACTTTGTATCTTTTTTGATATCTGCTTCTTTCTCTCCTACACTGCATGGAGTATAATAGCAGGGCTTGTAGGGAGGTGGCTTGCTGTGAAGTATTCTTGTTTTCATAAAGCAATTACAGTGTATTTAATGCACTGTGTATTTAATACACTTTTACATGGTTAGTGTGCATAAATACATTCTGCTGTGCCTGGGAAAGAGGAGTGTTGGTGAATTTACAAGTCGTGGTAATTTTTTCAGTGTTGTTGTGTTTACTTGTATATTAATTACCACTTCGGAAATTCTGAACCACCCCTCTAAGTGCCCTCTGAATTAGCAAATTTCACATGCATCTTCGTTTTCTGCCTGTTTTGATATTTCCTCATGTAATTTGGAGGCTTCTAGACATTCTTTCTTCATTCTAAAAGTTCTTAAACTGTTTTTGTTTTCTCTTTTTCTACCCACTTTGGCTCTTGATAGGCGCCTAAACAGATCTTTCGCAGACTCCTCTCTCACAATTTATATTCTGTGAAAGCTTTCCCACTCCTTCCTCACCCCTCCTTACTGCTAACACTTTCTCATTTTTTTTTCTTTCTTTTTTAATCTTGGGGTCAGTTTAATTTTCTTTTTGCAAAAATGTGGGACTAATTTTAATTTTAAATTACAGTTGCACTTTAATTCTGATGATGCTTTTCAGTTAAAATCTGTTCATTTCTTCTTGTTTCTTCCCCACTGTTTTCATCATGGCTTGCATAGGCACCTAGGGAGAGAAGGCAGCATTTCTGCTGAGCCACCTTCTTGTGTCATCCTTTGTTAATGTGTTCCGGGTTTCTTAAGGTGCACATTGTCACTGGAAAAAACAAAAGTATTTGAAACAGCCAGATATCGCAGCCGTGTTTCCCTTTGCTTTATCTTCCAGTTCATGCCTGAGTGTTTAAACTGCTAATTAGTTCCACTGTCTTTTACATGCACTTTTGATTGAGTAATGTTGTGGCCATGTTGTCCCTTTAGAAAAACAGTTGTTTGAAACATCTTCATCTCTAACTTTCTTTTTGACACCTTCACCAAGAGTCTCACCTCAGCAGCCTCAAAGTTCTCCTCCCAAAGCCTTTTCACCTAGACTTGCCTGCGGGTACTCTCTTGGCCATAATTTGGAATTTTCTATGTTCTTGTTATGCCCTGGACAACCTCTGACATCAACAACATACCCCAAGCCACAGAATTAGTTAGGAAAAGATAACAAAATGGTATTTGACTTCAAAGCACATTACTGAGTGAGATTTTAAAATAAGGGCTCTGACAGGTATGCAGGTTTGCTTGCAGGAGTTTAAGAAGTTTCCCCCTCCAGTCCAAGAGCTGTTTTGCTGAAGGTGTTGTGCTGCTGTGACGTGGAGAGGGAGGTGCAGCACAGACCTGCCTCTCTTGGCTGCTCAGCTTCTCATGACAGAGCTTCTCTGTGGCCCAGAGGAGCAGTCATGCAGGCAAATGTCCCCTTCTGCTCAGAAAACTGCTGTGAATGGTAAAACCTAGGGCTGCCCAGTGGATACATCTGGCAGTGACCAATGTTTAGAGTAGACACAATGCTGGCAGTGCATCCCTGCTATGGAAGAGCACTGCATCTTCCTGTCCAAGAGTCTTTCAGTTTTCCAAGTGTATTCATTGATGTTTGGTAAGATGTCTGCTGTTTCCTGCAATGAGATGTGTCTGCAGCAAAGTATTGAGGCTTGTGCCTGATATTTCTACCTTCCTTCTCAATAAATAGAGTATTTTCTGAAAGGTGTGGCAAATTCAACAAGTTGCTTTCCCCTCAGAATTTTCAGAGATGCTGCAAATGTGCAGGGATACTGTCAGGATTTCCAAAAGTAAATTCTTTGCTTTGATTTGAAACCAGTCTCACTTTTGAAAGGTTGAAAGCATTTCAAATTGGCTTCAGTAACTCTGAGAGGAAATAAAACTAGAAGTTGTGGATTAAAATAAGCATTGCAGTTGGATCAGAGATTATTTTTACTTCTACTACACTCTAGTTTATTTTTTTAATTTCTTAGATATCTTCTGATTCTCTCTTCCCCTTTCGTTGTTCTGACATTATTGGCCCCAGAGTTGGGGCCCAGGGCTCTTGAGAATATTTCAAAGCTGGGTCCATTGCCACAGTGAATTTGATTCAGACAAACCCAAGTGTGTGGGTGCCTCAACTCCTGCACTCCACCCGTGAGTCATATGCGGTCGAGCACTGACATAACCAATAACATGGTCATCGATCCAGCGGCTGTTTACGCCATCCTTGTGCTTGGTGATCAATTCCAAGCCACTTGCCTCACCGTCAGCACTGACGCACTTCTCACGGAGTGATGGACACAGTTTGCAATTATTGCTTCCCATCCTCGAGGCAAGTCTAGCGTGAATGACTTCTCCTTCCTCCCTGTGTCACCTCCTGCAGTCAGACCTGCCACATAGGAATGCTCTGCAGGTACTGAGGGATATTCGTCTCTCCTTCCCTTTCAGGTGCTGAGGGAGGAGGCTCTTTGAAGTGCTTGTGCTGTCCCTGGATGTGTTCATTATGCCAGGGAGAGGAAAATGAGAAGTCACTTAGTTTCCCTCTACTCTCACACAGGCAGTCAGGGCTTCTAGTGTAAATTTGTTGTCTGGCCAACAGCTGGGATTTCGGGGGGAAAGGCTGAGGGGGACACTTGTAGGATTTTTTCTTTCGAAAGCACAAAATTGGAAGTTGGACAAGTGCTTCCAATGTGGCATCTTTTGTAAAAGTACTACTAAAGGCAGTTAAGCATCTTTTTGAAGCTCTTAGTCTGACAGCCTCAAGAGGCTGTTGTGGAGGATGCACTGGAAAGATATCAGGACACCCCTTAGACTGCTCATGGTGTGGCTTTGCAGATGGCAGTTTTTCCAGGGAGACTTTTGAAATTAATAATTAGGTGATGGGCCTCCTAGAGAAAGGAGCTGTGTGTCCAGTTTCTCTGTTCCCCTGCTGTACGTTCATGCCCAGGGAATGCCAGGGAATGGGGCACCCCTGCAATGTGATGTTATGTGGGAGAGGCCACACTGTCACTTTGACTTCAGGTTACTCTCCTGCACAAAATTTGTGTGCACAACCAGAAGAGGCAGAATGTTAAACTGGGGCTGGCAGGGTATCTGCTTAATTTTAAAAATGTTTTTAGAGTGAAAACAAGGTCCTCTCTTTCTTGGTCTTCTCCATCAGCAACTTGTACATTCCTTTGTTGTTTAGAAGCTCACATAATACAAATACCAGCATCTGATGCTTCTCACCCAAATGGAATTTTAAAGAGTGATTACTCATTTTAGGAGCTCCACAGCCTTATGAGCAGATAAGGGAAATAAGTCTGTAAGGTTCTGGTGAGAGAACGTTTAAATGCTGTTAAATTAAAGAGGGGAAATGCAGTAAAATACTGGTGTGGCATTGGCTTACAAAAGTACTCTGTTGTTTATCATCTCTTCTGATTTTTAACTGCCTCCTGCATGTTCCCACTTTATGTAAAAGGATCATGGTTTCAGAACAATTCCTGCCTGTGTGCATGTATAGGAACAAACCGTGATGTCTTAACACCGTTGGTTTTGCGCATGTGACTGACATGTTTGAACCTAGTAATACACTTAAATCTTTCAGAGAGTTTTCCAAAACCAAATAAGATCAAGCTAGGAAAAAGCCAGGCTTCATCATCCCAAGTAAAAATAACCAAGTAAATAACCAGGAAGTCTCTTAATTCTTAATGGAATAACAGCTTTGGTGACTGATTTTGGTTATCAGATTACACTCTGAAAATAACTTCTGTGCTATACTTGCAGTTGGCTGTAGAATAAAAAGAATATACTGTGTGCTAATTTTAGCAAATAAGATTAGAGTTAATATTTAATCCCAGAGACCTTCTTCAGGCTGTGGGAAAAAATAGCAGCAGTTAACTGTCACTAATCTTATCTCCTATTTTTCTAGCATGTGTTTGATTATATAACTTGTGGTGCTAGGAACGTGCTGGCTGAGTGAGAAGTTGGTAGTTTGTTGGCTACATGCTTGGGCATATTAGACAACTCCAGGGCTGAGATGGGTTAAAAAGCTCTACACGTGCCTTTAGACTGTGGTAGTAACACTGAAAGGTCAGCAAAACAGGTGCCACAATAGACCTGCCATGAAACAGTATGTGAATAACTCATTCATTTGGAGTTCTTCAAGCAACAGTTACATTTCTGCTGTGTTTCTACCCAATTGTTTTAAATAATACTTAGTTTGAGACTTGATATTCAGCATGTGAGGTTTGATTCAATTTTCCTTTCTTCCTTCTCCACAAAATGGCTTAATAATTGAATTGATGTTTGGAAATTGGAGATGAGGGGTTTCTAACTGTTTTTAGGTGCCCAATGATGAATTTAAATTGAAAATCAAAATACTAAAAATATGAACCTTAAACCTACGAACAGCTTACATGCTTCACAACAAACCTATCGGTGCTCCTATTGAGTTTTAACAAGTCTACTCAAATGTGTAAAAACGAATAACTTGCACCTGCACTGCTCTGTCAGGACTTCTGCATTCTCAGTGTGTCTGAAGGTCTCACCACCTAAATTACCCCCAATTCAGTAGGATTTAGCAACTTAGTGCTCTGCAGATTTCATTGTATCCCTGGAGGGGAGGAGAGGGCTCTGCCCTCTCACACCACCACCAATGAGCTTGTTCCTTGCATGTGCCCCAGGTATGCTTTATTTGAAAAGGAACAATTGCATGTGCATTTGCTGTTGAACTTTATTGCTCTTTTCTAGCAGATCATTGGCACTGTGCCCTCATTAACACCGAAATTAGCCCTGGAAAAGTCTACTAAATGAAAGCCCAGCTCTCCAGAACAAGGTTGTGCTCTGTTAGTTTTCCTTTGCAGTACTCAGACATGAAGTATCCATCATCTTCCCTGGAAAGCCTTCCAAGATCACTCTGAGTTGACTGTTAGGTTAAGAGTCAGGAAGAAAATCCCTACATTTTAATTTCTTCTTGCTGCAAAAGCTAATAGTACCCCATAGCAAACTAGACAGTTCTTCTCTGTTTTTGATGTTAGTTTGCATCAGATTACTGTAAACATTCCCTTGTTCCATTTTAGATATTGTCTTGCCAAGTTTTACATTCCTACATGTTTACAGTGATCTTTTCTTGCCCTTAATCACTTTTCCCCTCTTTAAATTGAAGTCAGACTTCACTGGCATTTTGCAGGGGTTGACCTTCCCCGCTCCAGATGCAGCTTTTTATGCAGATATCATTCCGAGCGGGGTTACCAGACGTCCATGTTTCCCTTGGAAATAACCTTGCCTCCCACCCCCTATAAGAAGTACTGTCTGTGCAGAATTGGAGGATTTTGTCTATTTGTCTGGGATTTTGAGACATCTGGAAGTCTGGACAGCTCGCTAATGAGCATGCACTGATGAACTCTGCAACACACAGGGAATCCAGCCCATCCGCAGAAATGTCAGCCCTGTGCGTGTGCTCCGAGGCCACATCCCGTGTGTTCAGAACAGCACGGAGGGCTCCGTGGCATGCCTGATCAGCCCTCATGGAGAACAAGAATACAATGGGGAGCCAGAGGGAGTTCACCCACCGTGCTGTGTCTCCCACGCTGCTTATGTGTGTACAGCTACATTTAAAATAGAATTTCTGACCTAGAAGTCCCTTACAGAAAGACAGTGTTCCCAATGTGGAAGCAAGCTAACCCTCCTCCTAATTTTAGAATAGTACAGGCCCAGAACTAGAAGAATGTATTGCTAAAAATGCTGTATTTGCATCTGTAATGCTGCCTCTTTTACTAGTATTTCTCATTGCTGACTGTCTTATCAACTTCTTATTCTCCCATCCAACAGTGATCAATATTCTTTTCCTTGAATTAGCCAGTTTTTCATTAATGACCAACCAAAAAGGAAGGGCAGAGAGTAACAGCAATACAACTGTTTCTCCAAAAGGAAAAAGCATTACCCAGAATGCATCAAAGAAATAAAATGAGAGATGATGGAGAAAAATAAGGGAAATATTTCCTCACAAGGAGGTTTTAAGTAGAGTCTGGCAACGATCTCCCAAAGGAAGTAGTGGAAGTCTGGTCACTTAAATCAATTAGGACTAACCAGAGCATCACATTCTACAGGACTCTGTAAGGAGAAAAGCAATGTCAGACTGAACTAAAATAGACTTTGCGTGCTTATTTTCTGCAGGGCTGCTGTCTGTGTTTTGCTGGTAAATTCAATATGGCTAATGCTGGTTAACATCTCTTGATGGTGATCATGTCATTGCATTGTTTCTAGCCTGTTCCTCAATATCACAAACTCACAAGGGCATGGCCATACAAAACACATCCCCCAGCTCAGCTAGCTCAGTCTGAAAGACAAGACGCAGATAAAGGGCAGGAGCAGCTGTTTTCTTTCACCTTAGCAGTGGTCAGGCTTGTTATTGCCACAACGCTGAATTGATACAGACCTCCCTACTGCCCACTGAGCACAGGGTACCTGTCACAGCATAGCAGGGGCAGGAGCTGCACGTGGACTGGGTTTCTTGGATTGCATTAGAGCAAGGAGGTGTGCCAGGTGCTTTTGGTGGGGCTGCAGTACCCATGTCCTTTGTGCACTAGACGGGTTTTAATGCATACAAGATCAGCTGGGGACAGCAGCAAAACAAATAAAGTGCTTTATCCATAGTCTTGATGGGCTGTTTGGCGTGCTGCAAGTACACAGCAGAAGTCCTCTCCTACCCGGCCTTGAAACATGAGGGAAAGAAATCAAGCCTCCAATAAGCTGGGAGCTTTCCTTTGCTTTTCTCTCTGTGTGGGCATTGCTGTTTTATATGGGTGTTTTATCTTTTCTGTGCCTGTTTTCTAGTAGACAGACAATTCCATTTAAACAATAGAAATGGGTAGAAATTGGAATAAGGCAAAGGATTGAAAGGCAGGAAAAGAGTGACTTGGCATATGAGCTTGGACAGGGTGCCCAGTAGAGGTTTCCACAAACTGACCTGCCTGCTTAAACATTAATTTACACAGAGAATAAGATTTAAAAGAAAACAGTGCTTGGACATCTTATTTTCAATAGGGGAGAAAAAAACCTTGGGATTGCTGCTGGCATGGGTTTTACCCATCCAACAAAGGTCTCTCTCACGTGTAAATGAAGACTGTTATATCAGAGAAATTAATCTCTTTTCTTCTGCAAACGTAGATCAACTTGTTTTCACTAACTTTTTTCACTGGGGTGCATCAGTCAGATCAAATAATTTTAAAAGACTGTCCTTATCTCTTCTCAGAGAAACGCCTGTGTGATGGTAGTACATGCAGCTTCAAAGCCTTTTCTTTCCCAGTGTGCGGTGTTCATAGTCACGCTCCAGTGGCTTGATTCCAGCCTTCCTGCCAGAATGCATCAGATGCAAGCAGTCCCAAAACTGGTGGGGCCGAGGCAGGGAACCTGCCATGGGAGCCGAATCAATATTTAGACAGCTTCAGGCGGCAGAGCTTGTGCTGGCTTTCACACTTGGCAGCAAGCTTTGCACCCGTTTGTTTCCAAAGTTATTGTTTGTGCAGTTTCAAGAATTGGCACTTGAGAGATTTTTGCCTGAGGGCAATGACAAGCACTGGGTGCTTGAAAAGAAACTTTCCCCCTTCGGATCTGAAGATTGTGAGAGCGGAGGTTGTGCCACTGGGTAATACCTCCTAAGGAAGTCAAGGCACGCGTTTGCTTGGAGTTTTCATCATCCTTCACATGAGGCATCTGCTGGGCATCGCGGGGAGCCCACGGCACGGTCTCTGTCTCTGCTTCTGATACATCCAGCACAGAGCAGCCCTAACAGCTGCCTCACTGCTGTTTGTTATCGTGGTGATTACTCGGAGCAAAAGCCTTTGTCAGCGTGGGAAACAGCCTTGCTGTGGGGTTGTATGAGTCAGCCCGAGGCTGTGCAGAGTGCCTGTGCTGGGGCGGCAGGCAGTCAGGTGAAACCCTGGCCCAGCACAGAAAATTGTTTTAATTTGCTTTCCAGCCATTCCACCTAGTGGCCAAGTGACACCACTGCCAGGAGAGCTGGGTTTGTGCTCCAGAGTCCCTGCAGACCTACGCTGCTTCAGAGCTTACAAGATATGCAGGAATATGTAAGCCCCCACACTGAAGATCTTACCATCAGCCTGCGAGTAGCTCATTAAGTTCCCGAGCAATTTTGTTAATCATGCTGCATAGATAAAATGCAGATAGGCCTTTAGTGAGCTGATAATCTAACAAATAGGCAGAAAGTATAACACTGATAAAGCAGAGATTGGTTTAATAGCCAGCTGTAAATCTTAGCAATTCTGTACCAGAGGCGCATTGTAAAACAGGAATGTGCAAGTGTGTAAGTATGTGCATGACAATGCACTGCTTCTTAAAATAGCAGATAGAGCAGTAATATTATGGATGGAATAGCTATTGGGAGCAATTTTAGAGGTGTTTTAAAATACTTTTCTCCCCGTCAAAATCTGCACCACTTGGTGTCTTCATAATCCACCATCATAAGTACAGATCTATGAATAACAAAGGCTTTTTTCTGGAAGTCTGGATTTTCTATAAAAATCTGTGAACTCTGCCACTGGTCCTCAGGCAGTATAGGGATTTTATAGGCTTTTCATTGAGATGAATGAAATTATTCACTCAGATACACACTTCATGAATTAGACCATCTCAAATCATGGCCTGATGGCTCACCAGCCTCTTGAGCAGCTTCTTTGCTCGGTGGCATTAATTAAATTGGAAGAATAGTAAAAAGCAACTCACCTTCAGGGTATCCCATCCCATCCCATCCCATCCCATCCCAAATTTACCCTTCTGAGGAGCTGGGAAGTGGGAGTTTCAATCCCCACAGCCTGGGGAAGGGACCTGGTCTCCTACTTTCTAGGTTCCCCTTCTGTCTTTAGGCCATTTTGCAAAAAAAGGAGACATCAGTGCTTCCTCTTTTTGTTTGTTTTAAAAGAAGAAACTGAGCTGGTCATGCCTACCAGAGACATCTGCATCCAGAAGGAGGTTGCAGGCCATGCATCCCAACCTCACACAGGCATGCAGGTGTTGGCTGTGCTGAATCTTGTCCAGAGGCCTTTCCCTGGTGTACAAAGCACAGGAAACTCAGATAAATGAGTGCTACTTGCAAGAAAGGCAAGAAGATGTCATGGTGAATGGAGACTCAAGTGACTTACGAGGGTCATTTAGTGGGTGGTTGGTGCCATGGGAAACTGAGTTGTGATCTTCCAAATCTCAAGCTTGTGGCCAAAACACTGAATTTTCTTGCGCAGAAACCTTAATCCTTGATGGTGAGTTACGTTTTGAAGCAGGCTCTTGCTGCTTTATGAAGAATAGAGTTTTTCCAATACCTTTTTTTCATGCCCATTGGAAGAAAAAATTTAATAGAAGTTAGCAGCAGTGCATTTTTGTCAAAAATAGACAATATCTGTAGTTCACCATGTGGCTTAGCAACTTATTTGATAGCTGTATGTAAAGATACCTCTGTAAAAAAGTGGGTGGGGGGAAAAATGTGTGTTTTTTAATATATGGTATATTAATGTAAAACATAGATGGGGATGATAAGAAAACAGGATGAGTAGTGGTACGTAACTAAGACCTGGAACAGCTGATTGGAGATCACTCTCCTGGAACAGTCTTTACACTTTCTACAAAGAAGATGGTGGAAAATTAAGTACTGAGGTGGGACTCAGCATAATTTGTATCATTTGAACTACAAATACGAATTTCTTTCCTGTTAGCTGAACCTCAGGCTCACTAAAATCAGGAACAGTATGAGGAGAGTAATCTCCATGGGATGGAAGAAAGCTATGCAGTCAGTACTTACCTATTATGTATTCAGCAATGGCTTGCAAAAAAATTTGAGAAAGAAAAAGAAAATCATTTGTTTTTGAAAGAGGCAGAAAGATGCTTTCTGTTGCCTTTTGTTGTAATGCTAAGTGTTTCCTTCCCAAATCACTTTTTGCATTTAAGTGGTATCTTAAGCTTGAAATCACTGTTCATTGGACCTTCCATCAGGGCAGAGGAATCAAAATTGAATTGGTGCTTTCATGGTAAGGTGCTGTAGCACAGTTCAAATGAGATCCATCTAAGACTTAGCAGTGTCCACACCAGGCTGGTTTTGTCAGACTTTTATTAGGGCAGAGATTTAGTTCATAGGTCTTCAAGATACTTGTTAAAAAATAGTGCTCAGTTCAACATGTACAGGAGCAACATGAAGGGAGCAGTGCTGGTTCCTGGATGTAGCATCATTGCTGGTGTGATGGAAAAATAGCTGGTGCTGAGCAGTGTTTATTTCTGAATGCCAGATCTGTTAGGTTATCTAACCACATGATGAAGGACTTGGGATGATAGCAAGAGCTGATAGTAACACTGGCAATTTCCCTCTCTCTTTTTGCAGGTCACTGTCAGGGGATTTGGTCCATTGTTACAGTTTGCCTACACTGCTAAACTGTTACTCAGCAGAGAAAACATCCAGGAGGTCATCCACTGCGCAGAATTCCTGCGCATGCACAACCTGGAGGACTCCTGCTTCAGCTTCCTTCAGACACAACTGCTGAACAATGAAGATGGCCTGTTCCTGTGCAAAAAAGATACCACCTGTCAGCGCATGCACGATGAGAACTCCGATGGAGATGAAGAGGAGACGATGGAATCGGAGACATCAAAAATATCTTGCCCAAGGGAGAGGATGCACCAAGAGCCCTTCAATTTTGAAACCACTGTTGCCGGAGCAGATAAAGGTGAAGGGATGCTGCCTGACTCCGACATGCTGAGAGACAGTAAGGACAATTTGGATAAAGATGCAGTAACACGGTACCCCAGATACAAGAAATACCAGCTTGCTTGTACCAAGAATGTCTACAACACATCACACATCAGTACCTCAGGTTTTGCAAGCACATTCAGCGAAGAGAGCTCTGGAAATGGCCTCAAATCGGGACTTGCTATGGGGCAGATAAAAAGTGAACCTCAGAATGAAGAGAACGATGAAGAAAGCATCACACTTTGCCTGTCTGGAGATGAACCTGACATCAGGGATAAAGAGGGGGATGTTGAAATGGACAGGAAACAGCCAAGCCCCACTTGTGTTGACAGACCAAAAAGTGGGTCTTCTCCTTCTTGCTTGCGGTCTTTCTTCAACAGAACAAAAAGCATAGATTTGGTTGGCTTCCCCAGCACTTCCCAACAGCACTTTGGCAGGAGTCCAGCATGCCCTTTTGAAAAAGGGACAACTCAGGGTGACCACAAAACTGATTATGTCCCTTTCACAGGGAACTATGGACAGTCCCATGCCATGCAGAAGGATGCTTCCAACTTCACAGTGGGATCGCCACTCAGGGGGCCCGGCTTTGAAACTCTCTGTAAGCAAGAAGGGGAACTGGACAGGAGGAGTGTTATATTCTCTTCAAATGCTTGTGACCAAGTAAACACTTCGGTGCATTCATATTCTGGTGTGAGCAGCTTGGACAAAGACCTCACTGAGACTGTGCCAAAGGGTCTGTGGGCTGGCGGTAGCCAGTCTCTCCCCAGCTCTCAGACCTATTCGCACAGCGGACTGACAGCTGATCACTTGCCGGGAAGGATGCGGCCAAACACCAGCTGTCCGGTGCCAATTAAAGTTTGCCCTCGCTCTCCTCCTCTGGAAACCAGAACCAGAACCTCCAGCTCGTGCTCTTCCTACTCGTACGCAGAGGACGGCAGCGGCGGCTCTCCCTGCAGTCTGCGTCTTTGCGAGCTCTCCTCTTCCCCTTGCTCCCAAGGCCCCCGATTCCTGGCGCCTGAGCACCAGGAGCCCAGTGTGGTGGGGGATGGATTGTACAACCCGGTCCGAGCCCAGATTAAATGTGAGCCATCCTATGGAACAAACTCCAGCGATGAGTCTGGGTCATTTTCAGAAGCAGACAGTGAATCATGTCCTGTGCAAGACAGAGGGCATGAGGTAGGGATTTAAGATAAGTACATATATCACAGTTGTTGTGATCCAATTAATCGCTCCTTGATTCTCTCAAATGACTTTGCATTTCCCCAGCACTTTCTTTGTTTATAGAGTCAAAGAATAACTTCTGGTTACTGCCTCATCAGATGAGTGCACATGGTTGACTTCGCATAAATAGGTCTGCTTGACCTCTGAGGTGTTCAGTCCTTCTAAAAGTCTGGCCATGGGAAAATAGCAAACTGCTGAATGATGAGAGTGAATTGATGTGCTTAGGAGTCTACAAGCAGTGTCCTGTCTTCCTCCCCCCCTCACCCACTTTGTGGCACAAAGCACTGTGCTTTATTCTTGATTTGTTGAGGTGGTTCCAGCTCCACTTATTATTGCTGTCAGTGTGTTTGAGCAACCCCAAGCTGTGCCTTTGCTGACACTGAGGGTCACGCAGCCCACTCAAAGAGCCAGTGCTGCGTGTTGCCAGCAGCCAGAGTAGACAAGGGAGATCAGGTGGGAGGAGAAAGAGGTGTGAAATTCCTTAAACAATTGCTTAGCTGGCCACTCTGTGCTGTGAGAACGGCATTCAGGTCATCCTCCCCTGTGTGTGTGTATGTGTGTGTGTGTGTGTGTGTGTGTGTGTGTGTGTGTGGGGTATGTCTGTGTCTTGCATGTTCAGGTAGTGAGTTTTGGCTCCCCTGTGTGACAACTTGAGATCATATTCCCTGCCTGTGACATTTTGTTTGGTGGTGACCTCTAGCAGCCATGGTACAAATGGTTTCAGAGAGAAGTTGTCCTTTAATTTCCAGGACTTGTAAGGAAGGACAAGAGAATGATCTAGGGCTGAAGAGCAAGCTGTCGAGTTCCATATAGTTCTCCCAGGAGAGGGAGAAAGAGGGACACTCTCTAAAATTAGAGATGGGTCAGCTGAAGATGCTGCAGTGATAACTGGCTAACCATGACCAAGTGAACTGCTTGTGTGAAGTCACTAGTTTGAGGGCAGACTTAAATCAGGGAGACGTATTGTGGAGCCCACAAAGTGGAAATGACTGCTTGCTTATTCATAAAGTTTCATTAGGAAACTGCATGATCTAGAGAACATCTGGGTGAAATCACATATCAGGTGCCTCTACTAATGCTGAAAAGGTCCACTGAGAAAAAGTACTTCAGTGTGGGGAGAAACAAGTGCAGCTTTGGGGGCTTCATGTGCAGAGAGCACCCAGTTCAGAACCATGTGGGCTTAGTTATGGAGTAGGGATGAAAAGAGTGGGCTTTATTCTATACCTCAGTCTTTATTCCAGCTACATCCCAGGCTCTATTTTTCAGACAGAAGTGAGTGCTTCCTTTAGTTGGCTGCTTAGCTTTAAGAAGGGCTGAAGAGCCTGGGGAGCCTCTAGTATCCTAATCCCTGGTCACACTGGACCAGTGATTCTGAGAGGACAGTTCTTCTTCATCCCCATGTTGTAAGCAGGGGACAATGCAGAAGGGAAAGGAGTCTCTTTGGGAGGCTGCCTGGGATACTGTGCAGGAGATCTCATTTGGGAAGCCCTACAGTGGCTTTGTTTGGCCATAGCTGGGTTACTCAGTGAAGTCCTGCCATTACAAGGGGCAGAGGGCAGCAGGGTCCAGGGGATGTATCCATCTCCACCCATGAGTGCTGCTTGCTCAGCATGAGGCAGCGCAGAGGGAGGAGGTTAGCCTTTTGAGGTTTGATAATTAATTAGTTGTCGTAATTAGCTAATTGTGTGGAGATACGCTGCAGCAGAAATGAGCCTGGAAGAGTGAAATTAAAAGGTTATAGGGCACTGGTGGTGGTTTCCCAAAAAAAAAAAGGTGCAGGAGGCCATGGATGAGAGGAGGGACACACAAGGAGCGCACAGGCAGCTATAGGAGGCTGTCTTGGTGTGCTGCTGGCAGCAGCTCTGAGAAAGTGCTAGGAAAGGTTTGCTCCACTCCTGGTGTTGCTGCTGGTTTCCTCTGGGGAAGATTTTCTGAACTGTGCTGAGCAAGTTTTCTCCCTGGGACTGCTGATAATGCTCTTTTTTTTTTCTTCTTTTCTTTTTTTTTTAATTTTTTCTTTTTTTTTTTCCTGCTAGGCATTAAAAATGTAGTGAGGAAATTAATGCTCTGTGAGGTTGCACTGCACTATCCTGACCAAGCCAAGGATAAACAGATCACACCAGTGCTTTGGTAGAGATTTTGTCTAAAAAATTATCTTTTGAAGGTTGTTACCAATACAACAACAGACTTTGGAGCCTCATTAAACAATACTGTATTTATACAGTGACTTGGGGTGTGTATCCTGCAATCCTGCAAGATCTGCTGCTGTGGAAACCTCAGTAAAGGATATCTGAAACCAGGCAGTAGAAAATATGTAACAGCAGCAGGAAGTTCTTGTATAAGTTGCTCTACCTACTTGTAGCAGTTGGGCTGTGATTAAAACAGCAGGAGAGACCCACAATAGTCTGAAATGAGCAACTTTCTGTTCGTCACCTCCCTGCAAGCTGTGTGGGAATCTTTCTCCATTCCTGAAATTGTCGCTTTGCCCTTCCTGTCCTGATGACTTCGCAGATGGGTCCCTTTCCCCCTCCATATCAGAACACACAGTGTTTTCTGGGCTTCTATTCAAAAAGCACCTGATAAGATATCTGGGGGTGACACACTTGCCCTTCTGGAGAGTGGCCATGCAGGTTCTTCTGCCACAGGTCAGCTTTCATTGGGGTGGGATGGCCTGATGGGAATAAGCTTGGTGGACTCTGACCGTCAGTTATCTCACAGAGCTGCTCAGTTCCCCTGGAATTTGTACCTGATTCGTCTTAATTTGGATCCCAGTGTGCTGTCACTGCCAGAATTAATGTCACAAAACATCATTTGCTGGTGTATTGGTTGTGTGAGAAGTATGTGAAAGGCTTCTGTCTGCTTTTTTCAGGCATTCTGCTTTCCCACCGACAGATGCTGTTCAGGAGCACATGGCCAAAGTTCTTTGGTGCCAGAAGTGGGGTGCTAGGGCTCAGCACAAGTGCCATGTGGGTGAAGGTGACCCCACCTTTTGACAAACCTCCTTGTCTTACTGGGGGTGCAGATGGCAGTCACAAGGGTCAGAGGAGGTGGCAGTCCTTGTAAACACCCCTGCTACATCTTCTCTAGGATGTCCTTGCCTATTGCTTTCCTTCCTGGAGCCACCAAGACTCTTCTGCCATCTCCCTTTGTTAAGGCTTCATGATAGAATCAGGAGGTGCAATGTGGGGTGTACCCATGGTACAGAGTTGCAGGAACAGGGCTGTTACTTGAGTTATTGGGACTTCACAGAAATATTTAACAGTTTGTGTTACTCTTTTCACTCAGCTTTCTCAGGCCTCCACAGGTTGTGAAAAATCAATTACTGAGATATAATACTAGAGGGAAGACTTAAAGCTCGGTGCTTACAGGCGGGTTCTGACAATCCTGCTTAAAATAGCAGCAACAAAACAATAAGCCCTGAAATAATGAATTGTTGAGAAGGAAGTAGACTGTCAATCTGTTAACCTACTTAGGAACAGAAACTTCTGCAGTACCTACTTTTCTTGGTATTCCTTTTCTTCAGGAAGTACTTGAGAGGGTTTTTTTCTGCAAGAAAATTCATTAAAAATACTGTACTACTAAACCAGTTTAAAAAAATCTCAGTCTGATTTGATAAGTGAGTTTTCTGAGGAAAAAAACAAACAAGGGTAAGAGGAGGTAAGAGGTGGAGTTTTCCAAGAACTATTACTATCTAGAGAATTGCATTCAATGTCTTTTCATCCATATTTCAAAAGAATTTCCCGCCTGGGTTAGTGACTCACTTTTCAAAGGAAATTTTCATAAAGGCAAAGCTAATACAATTAGACTTTTGAGGATATTGTAGGTAAATAACCTTCAGCAAGAGTCAAAACCCTTCCATGTTAAGTGACAGGCAGCCACCCGTTCCCTGTTCATCTTCTGATGCTTAGCAAAGTAGTGCAAGTCAGAGCCCCCAAAAAGAGGAGTAAACCAAAATTACTCTACCAGAAATCTACTGGAACTGTGCTGAGTTACCTAATCTGAGTCTGCTTCACTGCTTAATATTTCTACTTAATGAAGAATGTTACTTAGAAAGAAGGGCAACCAGGAAAAATACATGCAAAGGTTTTAACCTGCTGTGGTATGTGATACCTACCCAGAATTTGATGATCAGTCACCCCAGCTTTCCTGATTTTACTAGGTTTGCAAATTTGAAATGAGAAAAATTAGTCTCCGGATTGTTTTCTGGTAGATCCTCTCCTGACTAGGATGGCATCAGCAGACCACTGGAAATTGTTTCTCAATGTCTGCTTAAATGGGGTATTGTCAAGTATCAGTCTTGTAAGATAAACTTCATAGGAGTATTATTTTCTTTTCTCTCTTCCATAGGAATGGTCTCCATACTGATAGCAAAGAATTGCTGGATTACAACAACACTGAGAGTCTGAAATTTCAAGAGGGTCATTTTAAAAACTGTATTATTTCGTGGAGACCTACAACCAATTCTGTTATGCACTGCCAAAGACCTTGCATGAGCTCTTGAAAGACTCCAGTTCTTGAATTTTTTTTGCAAAAGCAGCTCTTTCAGAGAAATACTGCACTTTATCCCCTCTCATTTCACTGCCTGATCTTCAACTCTTAAATGCGTCTGTGGCTTCTGTCTGTTTCTGTGCTATCCCTGTCTCAGAAAAGCCTGTTAAAGGGCAGGAGTATCCTGTTGTTGTGCCCTTTGAAGGGCTGGAAGCTGGGAACACATCAAGCAGTGAATGGGAAGAGCTTAGCCCAGCATTCTAAGCACCAGCATTGTGTGATCTGAATATATGGCCGAGCCGTGGCCTAAAGGATGAGAACCCCATCCACATGTCCTGATTGCCGGGTTAAAGCTCTCAGCCGTGGGACTAGCCCGGTCCCACATTTCTGTGAGGCAGTTGTCAAATCAAAACCTTACCCAGGCTGCCTCCACTAGGTCCATAGCAGTGCCCTCTCAGGCAGCATTTACTGACCCAAACACCTCCCATGGCCCCCCAAGGTGAGGCTGGAGTTGACCCCATGCCACTATGGGGCCATCAGTTGTCTTTTATCAGATAGAACACAATGTCTGCAGTGGGACCTGCTGATCTGAAATGGGACCATTTAGACCCTGGTTTGTTGATACAATGGTAGATCTTCACTGCCTGAGCTCACCATTCTCCTTTTGCCGTCCTCTGCCACGTTGGTGTGGTTGACACCTGGAAAAAGGAGGTGTTTTAAAGGCTTTACCTATGCCAGTAGACAGCAGGATGAGAAAATGAGTGAGTGCATCCTGGCTATCCTCTCTCTTACACAAAGTTTGGCCCATTGCCTTTGTGCTTCTTAGATAGCCTCTGTCCAAGTGAAATCAGGACAGGAATAGGTCCCTATTCTGTAGGGCCACAAGTGGTGCCTGAAATACTTTGTAGGCAATTGAGCCCTAGCACAGGTGGACACACCTCAGCTCCTGTCCTGGGATGAATTTCTTCTTGAGTGTTTGTGGAAGAGAAACTTGCGTGCTACGGAAGATACTTGAAAAAACAGCATTAATGTTGTGCACACTTTAGTATGAAGCAAAGTACCCACTTCTGTATTTAAAAAAAAAAAAAAAAAAAAAAGGCATTGGTATGATTGATTGCTTGCATGGATCCTGAGGGCCTTCCAAGGACTTGGCAATTTTATGTGTCAGAGACTTTCAGTAACTGGCTTTCAATTTCAGGGCACTAAGGCAGCAGGTTTTTTTCTTATGACTGGGGCAACTGACCAAATTTTGAACCATTTATAAAGGTCAAACTGGCATAATGAATTCAACCATCCTATGCCCACTACATAATGGTTGTTTTTTCTTCTGGATAATATATTAGTCCCTTTAGTTACTGGGAACCTAAAAGTGAGACTTGGGAAGTTCATTGCCTTTACTAGCACTTGGCAGCTCAGGGAAGATAATGTCTTAATTTAGATATAAAGAAAGAATGAAAAGCTAAGGTTACGCATAGGATAAAGAAATTCCCAACAGTTTACATTTATATTTTAATGTGAGTGAATACAGGTCCTTGGTCCTTTCCTTTATTCCACATAAAAAAGAGAGGGGAGAGAGCAGCAGCAGGAGTAACTAGTACAGTAGATGAGCAGAGCAGCAGTCACTGGCATATGATCCAAGCTGGTACTAACTAGTGAAGCTTGAAGGAATTAATTGGTTATATATGGGCCTTGCATGTGCTAAGTCACTGTCCCTGTCTGTCTACATCACTGCTCTGACTTAGCCACTCAAAGCATTGACATTTACACTGGCATCCTAATGCTAATATGGGGTGCAAAATGCCAAAAAATCCTAACCAGGTTTCCTTTCTCACCAGGGTGGATTGGCTGTCCTTAACCAGAGTTGGGCAATAGAGTCTGCAGCGGTGGTAAAAGGTGCCAGTTTATTTGTTGTGTGGTGGAAAATGAGCTTGTGCTGCTGGTGTAAAAATGCAGGGAAAGAGTAATGGTGCTGAAAGGGAAGATTTTGGAGCTCTGTAAGGTTAGCTCTAGCTGGAGTAACTCCTGGAAGGAGCAGGGATTCCACTTACACTTTTAATTTGAAGTAGTTTGAACAAAAAAGTCATAGTTATTAGAAAGAAAACTTTATGAGAAAGCATACTCGCTGGGTTTTTCTTTTACATCTTAGAAAAGATTGACTGTCAGACACCTCAGGTAAGGTTTCTCTCACCTCCCATAGATACAGTAAGATGCAGAATCTTATCTGAGTCTTAAGTCCACTCCTTCTGCAGCTACAAGGAGGGAGAAGCCTTGTGGGATGCATTGCCACCTGAATGGACCCGGACACTAGGGAGTCCCAGCCCATCATTTCAGGCAGCTTTGCATGAGTCAGATGAATCCCACCCACTGCACAGTTGCAGGCTCTTGCAAAATGAGTCACCACTCTGTTATGATAAATACCAGCTGAGAGTCTTGCCCTGTGCAGATGTAAAACACTTTAGCCTCTCACTGCAGCAACACCCCGGTGCAGTTATTCACTGTGTCCGTGCCAAAGGCTTGGTGGGTTGGTATTTTTTTCAGTTGGCAGCTGATTTCGAAGAGGGAGACAGGCAGTAAAAATGCTGTGAATGGTGAAGGAAATGAGTCTGACTCACTTCCACTTTCCCTTTCACATTTTTAATCCTGTGCAGTGCTGCCTATGACAGGAGCAGGATTATGCTGGGATTACTGATAGCAGTCTCTGGTCTGCTGTGTAGATGGTTTTATTTTCAATCCCTTTTTTTTTAATGAATCTGTTTCTATTTATTTTCCCATTTCCCTTCTGCAGCTTCTGCCTGACAGATGTAACTTGCTTCTCTTTCATTCCCGTTCCAGCTGCAAGCACATTTACTCCTTGCAAGTAAATATGTTTTGAAAGGGAGAGGTAGGGAGAAATAAAGTTAACATTGCTTTCCGTTTTGGTCTTAAGAAAATAAGAAAAAACTGTGAACATGAAAGGGCTTGTTTTTGCAGTGAAACTGTGATGTCTTTCAGAGGAAAGCACTGGCTGTTTTCATTTTCAGACCCTGGTTGAAGCTTGAGAGAAAAGCAGGTGACACTGAGTTTATATTGACTATCCAAAGGCTCGGGAAGGGAAATCAAACAGGCTTCATGTCATTAGTTAGCGGTCTGTAAACAAGGTAATCCACATCACTGTGCCTAAGGTCAGCCTTTGTGTGTGAAGCAAGAATTTGGGAGGGTTAGGGCAGTGTTTGGCATTTCTTGCTGGTTTAAATTGACCTGTCAAGTGGCGTGTTGTGAAGCAGTGCCTGGGAGAGGGGCATGAATGAGTGTTCAGGGCATGAAGCCATCTGAAAGAATGTGGTAGGTGTTTGCATGGAACTTCCTGTACCCCAGGCTTGGAGATGCACAGAACAATGATAGAAGGGTACAAGGAAACACCCAAGAATGCTCATAAACCGCATGAGGAGCTGGTTGCTGGCAGGCTCAGGTGCCTGGTGAGGGTCCATGACTGTCAATGCCAGAGGCCACCACTGTGTGTTGGTGTACGTGTACCCTCAGTAAACTGTTCTGCTTGAACAACTCAGCTCCCTGATGAAGATAACTTATTTATAATCCATGTTGTTACTTCCTTTGTCTCAAAATAATTAAAGTGCAGAATTTGAAGACGATACATGTTTTAAAAATCAGAGAAACGTTTTCAACCCATATCTTTTGTTTGGCTGGAGCAACTTCCCTTCTTTGATAGCCTGTGTGCAGAACAGTCTCCTTGTTCCAGAGGTTCAATTGTGGCAAACTGGGACAGAAACATAAATATTTACTGCCATCTTTTGGGCAGTGTGGGTATGACTCAAAAAAAGAAGAGGTCAATCAAGTTACTCTGCATCTCCTTCAGCTTTGTCTGCTGACTCTTATTTGACCACCAAATACAACAGTCTGCCAAGGAACATCAGTTTTTTGATAGTTATCAGTCTGAGGCTCTAAGTGAAGCAAGGTTTCTAAGAAGTGCTTACTTTGATTTGAGCAAGCTGATAGGTTTTGGGCAAAAAAGCTAAAGGGCTGTGAGCACATCAACTATTCTGCAGCTTTTGAGACAGTGTGTGTTCATTGCTTCAGGCTGCTGAGAGCTTTGTGTTTTGCTCTGCTTTAATGCATAATTGGTAGAATTCCTGAAGTCAGACCCTGACTTTTTCAAGAAATACAACTTCAGTGCTCTTTGATCTACAAGAATACTAGAGTGTCAAAATATGTTGATTTAGTTTTAAATGTGTATATTTTAGCAGGGTAAGATATGCTGCATCACACTCCTCTTCTTACCTTTTAAGACCCTTTCTTCTTACACAGTGTACTGCTCAGTTGAAATGCTGATTAGGTGACCTTTCCTAATTGCAATACAGTATTTTTCATCCACTTGAGGTGTCAGTTTGCATTTTTAAGCTTACACTTAATCAAACTTTCAGTCCTGCAGTCCAAGCAGAGACACATGTCCTGCTGTGGTAATAGCCCCTTCGTTGAAACTTGTTTGAATTTAATAGCAGCAAGGTACTTCATTCTTTCCAAAAGACCATGTCTCCTTGTGGACAGAACCTTCTTTTAATGCAATGAGATCAGTTATTAGGGCTTTGTAGAAAGATGAAATTTTTATCTGGGATTCATCTGTGTTGCTGATTCAAGTACAATTACCATCTTATCCTTACCGTCTGGACCTCCACAATGTGCCACAAGAGAGTGTTAAGAACTTGCTCAATGTAAAACTTGGTTTGTTGTTTGTTGAGGGGGTGGCAGGAAAGATAATCATCCTTCCACTCACTGCTGTTCAGCTTGCATTGAGCAAGCAAAATATGACTCTTTGCTCTTGTCTTGTGTTTGTTTGTTTTAGGTGAAACTTCCTTTTCCTGTTGATCAAATCACAGATCTTCCAAGGAATGATTTCCAGATGATGATAAAGATGCACAAGCTAACCTCAGAGCAGCTCGAGTTCATCCATGATGTCCGCCGGCGCAGCAAGAACCGGATTGCAGCTCAGCGCTGCCGCAAGAGGAAACTGGACTGTATTCAGAACCTCGAATGTGAAATCCGCAAGTTGGTGAGTTCCCTGCTCTCGCTGCAGCCAGCTCACCCTCGCATTGCAGCCTGCAGGGCACCCACAGCAGTTCCAGTCCAGACTTCTGTGGGTTCAGCTAGTTTGTACATTCATAAGCAGAATGGGCAGTAGACAGTGCTGCCATGTTTTACTCTGAAGGAGTGAGGTGGCTGGAGCGAGGCCAAGGCTGCTCAGAAAATTCCTCTCTCTTTCAGTCATAGTATGGACACCTCAGGTGTGGTTTGTTGTGCTTTGCTGTGCTTCATTCTCTGCACAAGCTGTAGCAAACAGTGTGAAAGAGGCAGGGCTCTATTGGAAGAAGCTGAGTTACCATCACCTCACAAATGGCAGAAAGCCACTTGACTTAGGGTTACTTACTTGCTGCCTGAGCCTGTCTGCTTCCCATCTGTAACAGGGAGGTGACACTGACCTCACAAGCTGGTTGGGAGTCTTAAATCATCAAGGCTTGTGAAGCCTTCAGATGCTGTGCTGCTGAAGCCCTGGGGGGAAAAAGAAAAATCAAAACATTGTTCAGTGTAGTGCTCCACTGATGCAAAACAAACAACACAACAAAGATAAACAAAATAGTGAGCAACTTCTTCCTGCACTGATTAAAATGCACAGTGTGTACAGGGTGAGTCAGAGGTTCTGCACAGTGAAAGAATGGATGGATCCTCATCAGGTCCAGTCTTGGCTGCACATGCCTGTCCCTCTACACTGAGCTGATGATGGGGAGGAATTCCTCCCACTCACTCACCAGAGACCCAGGAGCAGCACTCTGAGGGCTGGACTAGCAGCAAAGGGTGGTTTAGCCTGATACCTGTAGCCTTCACTTGAAAATTAATTTGGGTTCAATGATTTTATGCAATCCTGTGACATTGCTGTTACTGTCTGAATCAACTGTGGAATAGACAAAATAAAAATTTAAAGTCCCCTTCTCTCCCAGCACAAACATGCATCTCAGGGGAATGAATGAAAGGCATATAAGTGACCTCGTGGGCTTGATTCCTGCTCAGTTTGAGGAATCAAAAACCCTTTGAGGTGCAGGATTCTTCCCAATAAAAAGCTGACATTTCTATTTAGCAGAAGGGACTTGAGTGTGTGGCCATATGCAGTGAGTGATCCAAGTAGGGAAGGCACCCCTCTGGACCTGTTTGCAAACAGTGAGGGGGCTGGTGGGTGAAGTGGTGGCTGGAAGCCGCCTTGGGCACAGTGATTACAAAATGATGGAGTTTTTGCTTCTTGTTGAGCTGAGGAGGAGGGTCAGCAGAACTGCCACCTTGGACTTCCAGAATGCAGACTTTGGTCTGTTTAGGAGACTGGTTGGGAGAACCCCTTAGGAGGCAGTACTAAAGGGCAGAGAAGTCCAGGAGGGCTGCACATTCTTCAAGAAGTAAGTCTTACAGGCACAGGAGCAGGCTTGACCACATGTGCCAAAAGATGAGCCACTGGGGGAAATCAGCCAGGCTGAACAGAGAGTTTTGGCTGGAACTCAAGGAAAAAAAATGAGTTTATTGTCTTTGGAAGAAGATGCAGCAACTCAGGAGGACTACAAGGATGTCATAAAATTATGCAGGGAGAAAATTAGAGGGATAGAAGTCCAACTAGAACTTAATCTGGCAAGTGCTGTAAAAGACAATAAAAATGTTTCCATAAACAGACCAGCAACAAAAGGCCAAGGAGAATCTCCATCCTTTATTGAATGCAGGAAAAAACATAGTGACAAAGGAGAAGGAAAAGGTGGAGGTACTTAGTGCCTTCTTTGCCTCAGTCTTAGTGGTAAAACCAGTTGTTCTCTGGGTACTCAGCCCCCTGAGCTGGAAGACAGGGACAGGGAGAAGAATAAACACACAGCACGTGATCACTGGAAATTCCTTTGTTGTCTTCTGTCCACTTTCTGATCAGCAATTTCCGGTCTCATGAATTACATAATGGTGCTCTGATATAAGAGTTTTTCACTTGGCTGGGTCTTTTTTTGTGAAAAGACCCCTTTTCCCCCTGTAGTTACTTACTGTAAGTCACCCATCTTCTTGACACAGATGGTTTAACAGCAGACAGTGAGTGAAATGGTTGTATCCTCAGAGTTTGAGAGGTAATTTTTTTTGCCTGCTTTCTCTCACTCATTCGTCTACCCACTCACATTCCCTTTTTTCCCTGCAAACTCACAGCATATTCTCTTCCATAATTCATCATCTCAAGATGTACTTGAGCATGTTTATTTTTTTATTATTTTTATGCTTTCTTGATAGATTTATCAATATTTTAGCAGTTAGTTCTTTTCATATCCACTGCTCTCTTTTGCATTCACACAGCTGTATGCTTCCAGTGTGGGCTTTGGGCCCAGGACAATACTATCAGCTGTCAACAGCCACCCGTAGTTGGATTATCTGAGCTGTGGAGCTTTCATACCTCAGATGCCAAGACATCTTGGGTTTAGCAGTGTTACTAGGTGAGATACGTGGCTGCGCTGCTTTTGGGGCCAGCTCAGCTCTGGAAATAGTTCTGGTACTCTGCAAAATCTCATCTACTCTCTCGAGCTGTAAGCTCACCTGCCTGAGACAGAAGGAGATGCAGCAGAACCATCCCAGTCACTCTACACTGAGTCAACACCAGTTTTTAGAGGTGAAACCCTAGGCTTGTTTCATAAAAATACCTGTATTAGATCAAGCTGAAATCACTAAGCACCAGGCCATAAGAAAATGAGCCGTGGTGCAGGCCACAGAGCACGCCAAGATCCTCTCTTCTGAATAAACTCAGCTCTCTCAGTGCTAACAGGGCTCCAGCGGGTGCACCCAGCCTAAGAGGCCAACCCAACAGTTCAAGGGTGAACAGAACATTGGCAGCTTATCCTTACTTCAGGAATTGACCCCTGTTTTCTTGCTGATTAGATAGGAAATGGCTCTCCTCCATCAAAATGTTTTGTTCAGAGTTCTTTTGTATCTTCTATCAGGCAGCCTTAGTTTATAAAGGAAACAGTTCTGTGGGAATAATTTGTGATTCTATCCTCTTCCAGTTCAAATGTTTTTCTCCAGATGTTTCCTAAACTACAGTCCACGCGGACCTCGTGGTGGTCAAACACTTGATGTCTTTGTGACTTTTGGTCTGGCCATATGAAAATAACTGTGACATGTTGGTGTTCTTGGGTACTGATGCATATGTGCCCAGAGCAAGCAGGTGGTGGATGGCCCTTCCTCAGCCTAAGATGCCTTCTTTCTTTTTCAGGTGTGTGAGAAAGAGAAATTGCTCTCAGAAAGGAACCAGCTGAAAGCAAGCATGGGAGAATTGTTAGACAACTTTTCGTGTCTTTCCCAAGAAGTGTGTAGAGACATGCAGAGCCCGGAACAGATCCAAGCTCTCCACCGATACTGCCCCGTTCTCCGACCCATGGATTTACAGCCAGTCACCACCATCAGCCCCGCCCCAGCTGGTGTGGAGCAGAGCCTGGTGACCTCCCAGTGCATTGGGGAGAGCATGCAGTGCTGCTCGGAGCAAGGCTCAGTGCAGCTGGGAGCACCCTGGCTGCCCAACAACATCTCGGAAAATTGTTCGGCCAGTGGGGGGTTGGATGGAGCCGACGCAGGTACTTACCCCGAGAGAGAGCTTCCACCAGAGCAGAGCAGCCAAACGGTCACGGTAGACTTCTGTCAGGAAATGACTGATAAATGTACAACAGATGAACAACCTAGGAAAGATTACACCTAGTGACTTGTAACCTTAACGTTACACCTGGTCAGGTGTTCTTCAGTCAGCCAGTGGCAGTGTTCATTTGTTGTCTAGAAGAACGTATTTGGTGCACACTACAGTGGTCTTAGCAGCAATACTGTTTTTAAGTATTCCCTCCTCTCTACAAGCAGGAGTTCTCTTCACAATGGTGCTATCCCTTGCTCAGGCAGGGAACGAAGCAGTGGCAACACTGTCTGTTTTTGTATGTTGATTTCAATCTTAACAGGGATGGACGTAACACCTCTGAGGACCCAACCGCAGCTTTTTTCTCAGTGGCCCATGTCACAAAACCCTAACTCAGGAATTTCCTCTGAATGTTCAATTTTTCATTGAAGACAGCTTCTTTACACATCAAAGTTTTATAGCTAAACTGTACATATTATATATAATATATATAAAATATATATATCCATATGCAAGAGTCCCTGCATGCCTCAATTTTTCTCATCCTACAAACTGGAAGCTTTCATTTCTATTGTATAAACAAGTTCCAACATTCCTTTTTGTCTTTGATGCTAGAAGTAGTTTGGTAACTTGTTACACGATAATATTTTTCCTCAGTTCGCAGTTCAGCAATAGCATTCGATTTGTACTTATTTATAAAATTTTAATGTTGGAAACTTATTTGAGATTTTATTATAGACAATTTTTTTGGCACAGCCATCTCGTGCCACTTGAGCAATGTGGAATTATTTTATTTTCTTGCAGATACTGTACAGTAATGGTCAACTTTGCCACTTGCACTGAGTTTCTGGTCAAACCTCTTTTCATAAATGAAGTCACGACTTCAGAATAACTTGAGTATATGGTTTTCTTTGCTTTATGGCTTAAAGGAAATAGGAAATTTTTAGCTAATAGGCAAACACTCAGGAGCTCATTATGTAGTAAAAACGGTCTTGCCAAATACTGAATTCACTATACAATTTGTAAAGAGAATCTGCTTGAATTATTTTTATATTTAGACTTCTTTCTGTTTCACAAACCAAGTTTAAGTGCTGTTAATGATGCTTTTGGAGTCTTATAGGGGAAAGTATATTTCACTCTTTAGAGAAAAGTGTATTTGACAACTGGATCAATTCATCATATGTTCCACGAAGTAAAGCAAACAGAGATCACATCAATATACTTGGGGGCTTTTTCTCCAGCCCCACTCTGCATCCTTTACTCATGGAAGCAACTGCTGCTCCGGCTAGTCCCCAGAGCCTGACCTCAGCTGTCGTCAGACATTACCTGTTCTCCCCACCAGACCCACGTTGCAGAGGTGGGTCTGGTGAAGTCAGCGACCCTGCCTAGATAGGCAGAGTTGCAGGATCAGACCCCTAGTTGTTGACTTTGCCTTCCTTATGGAAGTCCATAGCACTGTATCCTCTAAGAGCAAAACATCCATTTGCCAATATCCAATTTGGTCACTTACCCATCAAATTCTTGTGTTCCAGGATCCTCTCATCCTGCAGCTTTGCCCTCAGCACAAACTGCAGCTAAAAGAGCGCTGTCTCAAAGGAGACTACTCAGTGAATTGGCTTAGTTGTAACTGTATTGGACTTGTATCTTAATGTTGACTCATGTTATGACTGTGTGAGACGGCAGCTTTCCAAGCATAACATCTGTATGTACAGTGTAGACAGAAAAACAACCTCCTAATGCTTTTTTAATAATTATTACTATTCTAAGTGTACTGAGTTTTTATTTTGTGGTTCTTTGCCCTACGTGTGCCAGGTTGTGTGGCTTTATCGACGACAACTGTCATGTGCTTTATTGGCTGATATTGTTTGTCCTCGCTAAAAAAAAAATGACCAGCTGTTCACACCTGTTTTAAAAAAAAAAAAAAGTGTGGGGAAGCAGCTTCTCAGAAGCACTAGGTGATAATGTGGTCTTCTGTGCTAACGTTTACACTAGAGGTGTGCGCTGGTGGTTTTTCGAGGCACTCAAGTAGATCAGCATCTTGAACCCTGGAGGAGGAATCAGCTCCCTCTCTCCGCTTTCTTTCATCTTCAGACTGTGCTCATGGACTGTTGCCCACTCGCCACAAAGTCTTGCTTTTATCCTCTTCATCCAAACTATTGTAGCCAAGCTACTGAGGAGGAAATGCATATAGCATGTGCCATGTTTGTTGAAAATACTTTTTTCCCCCGCATGTACAAAGAAAAACTAGTATATAATGTAGGAGAATATTTATGTTTAAGTATTAATCATTACTGTACAAAATCCTTACCTTTAAATGTTCAAAAATATACAAATGCCATAAACTCCTAGTTCACACGGTTGAAAAAGGGGGAGGAGTGGTCCTTTCTTTTTAAAAGAGCGTAACCTAAAAATATCTGAACCCCCTCCCAGCCATCCTTTGCAGGTAACTTCACTGAGAAGCTCTTTGGTGGGGGGTGGGATTTGATTTTCCTTTGAATTTGTTGACGTTGCAAAGCAGTTCTGTGCTTCGCAGAGAAGTTTTGTTTCTATGAGACCATGGTGAAAGCTAGAATTTAAAACTAAATGTGAATCACATTATAGAGTCATAGCTACTTGGGGGGGTTGGGGGCAGGTGGGAGGGAAGGGTCAACTGACACAGTATTTTAAAGATGTTTTTCTGTTGCCTTTTTTATTTTTAAGTGACCTCCTATATATATGAATAGATAGAATGTTTTATGAGTATAAAACAAGTTTTAACTTGCTTCCTGACATGAAGATTTACTCTACTAACAACTCATGTGCAACTGGTACTCTTGACCTCATTCCAACGGTTTAAAAAACCCACCCTCACAACCCACTGCGCTGCAGCTCTTAGGTTTGACCTGGCCTCATACTGGTGCTGGGTCTCTTGATTTCCTCTACCTTGGGAACTGGTATTTAAAACCACTGCTCAAATAAGTGTCTCTTCCTCAACCTTTCTCTCGTCTCTCTCTTTATCTCCCCTGCAAGCTTTTCTGGGTGTTTGATTTCATTCTTTCCCATTAGAAGTGGCTGATTTTGTGTCATTGCTTCCTATATTTACATGTATCATGGTTTTTCAGTGGGGTTTTTTTAGTGGTGGTGGTTGTTTTTTGTTTCTATTTTGTTTTGAGGTTTTTTGCTATTTTGAACCATGTGGCTTTCAAAGCAGTTACTGGGCTAACATTAAAGGAAGATACTGGGAGAATTAGTTTCAGACCTGGACGCCAGTTTACATACCCAACCGTTCTCGTCTCACGAGGTCAAACCAAATGACCACAAAATATCATTCGAAAGAGGGGGAAAAAAAAATCTGACTGCAGAATTTTAGGGGTTTGGCCAGTGGTCACTGTGATCTTAAGAATCTCTTTGCCTTTGTCAAAGAGGATACATTCAGCATCTGTCCTGCCGGGCATTGCTTGGGAATGGCATGGTGAGACCCCATCTTCCCGCTGAGCACTGCACTCCCTTGGGCGTGTGAGTCCTTGGAGCTCTGTCCAGTCTGTATCTAGTCCTCCTTTTCCTCTGCCATTGCTATACTTGTATTGCCAGGAAACCTCATTTCATTTAGGCTTGTTATGCTTTGTCAGGTGAGTATTACACTATATAATGTGTTTGTTTCTCTGCGTTCTCTGGGGGTGCCTTGAACACATTTAAAGCTCATTGCAAGCTGATTCTGGAACAAAAAGGTAGTGAAAAAATAAATTTTAAGAAAAAAAGAGGGAAAACAAAATGGAAAACAAGCAAAACAAAAGCAAAAATGTTAGCTGTGTTATTAGGAGATCCCAGTATTTATATCACTGACTTCCTAACGTGATGACTCAGGCGTCAAGAGTTTGATGCTGCAGTATAAAACTATTATTTTATATATTGTACAAGTAATTTATTAAATGTCTTTCTAAGGGTATATGCTGCTTTTAAGATGCACTATATTTTTGGATCTAATCCCTGTATTATTTTTTTTCCCAAGGAAGTAAAATGTGCTGCAAAAGCAAGCCACAGTGATTAGTATGCTAACTGCTACTTCTCTTTAAAAAGGAGAGTGGGAACAAGATACATAACTTTGCTAAGTGGATTAACTCCTGCCAGATAAATGATTAATGCTGATAGTGTGGTTGTTAATCTGGAGTGCGACATTTCGTCAAGTCTGTATCCTAAAGAGAACTTAAATAGAAGTTAAAATGCCTAGATATATACTTAATTTTTTTAATATGTGACTTCATGATTGCCTAGTAAATAAATCTGCATGCTGGAATCACTATAATCCTGTAATAAAATGAAAACTGATCCACTAGGAGAAAGCATGGTGAAGTGTTGCAATTCCAGAATCAACACCACATCCTCACCTGTGTCTTGTAATCCACTGCTGTGGTGGTGAAGCGAGTGCAAGGGGTACGTTTGCAGAATAGAAGACCAATGGTGAATTTTGCAGTGAGACAAAGTCAACATCTGCCAGCTTTCCACGGGCTCACATTTTGCTCCACTTTGCATCCTCTACTATTGCAACAAGGAGTGCTGTTTCCACCTTTTTTTCCTGATCTGAGATGCTTTTGAAGGTGCCTCCGGGTGAATGTTGTAGCCCATGGCTACAGCATTTTAAAAGTCTCTATTTTAGGGCTGCCTTGAGAAGTTTTAGCTCAGCATGAGCAGCGGCTTTGCATAAGGAGGGGATCTGCTAAGTATGGAGCAGTTTTATTTTTATCAGAAGTGAGGTGAAACTAAAACTATTAACATAAAGAATTTCTGCTCTCTTTCCTGTTAAAAACTTTCTCAAGAGATTTTGACTTCATTTCAGTTTTGTCTCTGCCAACACAGTCCAAGTTAGTTTTGCATCCATATATAAAACGTGTATGTATGTATACATACAGCTATAATTCTAGTCAGAGTGTATGTTTGTGTATTTTCCTGTTTATAATACATATATGTATATTTATAATATTCCCTGGAGTATTTTATGACTCAGGCATCAGGTCTGATGCTGTAGAATACAATATATGTGTATATGCATATGTTCAAATACTGTGTGTATATTTAAAAGATCTATTGTTGGTGGCCTGTAGCATAATTATTCCCTTTACTCTCAAAATTTTAATGGCATTACTTGCAAAGACTAAGTGTACAGTATTTTCCTACACTCCACCAAGATAGGCATTATTTATATTGAAGTCAGTTATTGATATGCATTTTAAGGTATTACATGGATAATATTGCCAATTTTGCAAACAAAATCACTTTTTGGCAGGAAGGAATGGTAAAAATATCTTTTTATAAGCTCATCACCCCAAACAAACAACTGCTAAAAAGCCAGTTAGATGATTCCTGTTCTTTTACAAACTTAAGTGACTGTGGGCAGAGCCCTTGCTGTAAGTGAAAGTCACCATGTGGTTCATGCAGTGCCACTGTTGTCCCTTTTGGCTAATTAAGGGCATGCAGAAAGAAACTAGCATCCCAAAATAGAAATGGCAACTGACAGTGTTTGATTTTATTGATTGCTTAGAAGCAGAGACAGTCCCAGGCTACAAATCCAAACGATACCCCCTGTTTTGGGGGGAGCCAAGCAGGGGCTGCAGTCAGCAGTGGGCTCATCCCTGCAGCCAGAGGAGCCCACACTCTGGGATGTGGGCAGAGGAGGGAGCAGCTGCCCCGTTCTGGGGGTTGTGGCTGGTGCCCCGTGCCCAGGCCGGTGGTAACCCTGCATCTGTGATGTACCCAAGAGAAATGTGCATGGTTTCAGTCCTGTTCTCACCTACTGCGTTTGCTCTGCCTGAAGCTCTCTGGATCCCTCAGACCAGCAGGAATGATACTAAACACTTTGGAGATATTCAGTGCATGGTTGTTTACTCAAAGTTCCGAGCATCACCTTTGATTTCAAGGGTGGGGATGCCCTAAGAGTTTGTTCCAGAACCAGTTGGTTACAAGTGCACCTCTTATATATGCCTTACAAACTTCAGAGGCCATATTCAAAACAGGGTTTTATCAGTGTATGCAAGGGGGTGCAACCCCTCTTCTCTTCCTCCCCAGGTCAAACAGTATGGACAGTTTTCACACATATCTACCTGTATAACCCTCTGTACCTCTCATAACTGGTCAATGACTGTAACAGGTTACATCAGGTGTTTTTTCTACATACTTTTTACACAAATTCTATGCGATTAATGTAACTTAATTCAATGCATCATTTTATTGTACTAGTTCTTAAGCTTGTCTTTATTTTTTTTTCTAGGTGACTGTGGTTTCTTGTGATTTTTATTGTATAAATAAATGAGGTGGCTGTTGATGCTTACTCTCTGTTACTAAGAATTTTTACCTTTTTGGAAGAAAGCATTGCTATGAACTAATGAATTTAAAATGTCATTTACTCATTGTAAATACAGTATTGTGCAAAAATGAAAAAATGAAAAAAAACCACCCAACCCTTTTCATTCATTTGAATTGCTAGTGTTAACTGAATTTTGTCTAGACACCATTTCTGTTGATGAAATAAAGACATATCATTATGTATTGTAAATCGTCTCATCTTGACTCTGAAATTGATGTTGCAGGGCTTGGTTAACATGCAGGTTGTAGGTGAGATCCAGGAGGGTAGGTTGGATGTGGTTGTTACTGCCAGATGAATCTCTGGACTGATGAAGAGACCTCCTCACATTTTCCCGTTGCTAATGCACTAGTAGCCATTGATCCAGGGATCCAGTTACCTTTGATCTGCAGGAACAGCCCAGGGTGTTTCATTGCAAACATGAAATAAGGTTTTTTTGGAAGATCAAATAAGCCGTATCTATATCCATTCCCCTAGTGCATGACTTAAGGCAGTTCTGCTCAGTCTTTGTTTTAGTCTTCTAAAGCACCAGGGTACTTGTTGGAAGGTAAGGGAAGAGGCTGAGGCTTGTTTCCCCTTTAAGGAAGACCTGAGAGAAACTGAGAAAGGTTTCTGTGGAAACAAACAGCTGAAAAATCTGTCATGTTCCTTTCTGAAAGAGGAAACTTGTGCCATGGACCATTAGTGGGAAAGCCAGAAAGGGAAGAAGTTACAACAGCTTTAGATACTATTACCACAAGCAGGGCGTGAGGTCTAGTGGGGGGTGTTCGTGCTGTGGGACTCCCACATCCACCACCTCTCTCCTTGTGTCGGACACAAGCTGGGAGCCTGCTCAACAGCTTGGCAGGAGGAGACCCAGGGAAGGGGGAATGGCATGACCAGTTGTGCTCCCCAGCCCACACACTTGCTGGGATGATCCTCTGTGGAGTGGGGAGGAGGGCAAGCTGCTAGAGGGAGGTCCCCAGGCTTTTTTATCCCAGACAGGAGACCCTGGATCGCCTTTCCTCTGCCACCAACCTTAGAGATGCAAGCTGCATTCTCCTCCATCTGCAGTAGTGAAAGTTGCCCATGTTTCAGTCTTAAAATTCTCATGGAAGAAAATCAAACATTACTTCCCAGTTATATTACTCGGTTTTTTGAATCTTCTGATGAGGATATATGAAGAAGGCTTCCCACCCCATCAAATCTGTCAGAAGATGTTGCATCCATTGCATCTACACAGCCTGGCAGTAGACAAAGTACTTTAGCAAAGCTGTTTCTCCATCCCTCAGTTGTTGCTGGCATTTAATGGCCACCATTTCAAGTATTTCTTTTTTTGGTCTTGAAATACTAAACAAATGCACAGGTAAATTGTCAATGAGTTTTTAGTGAGGCAGAATAGGAATGTAAATCACGTGCACTAGAAAAAAAACCTAAAACACTGCAATCTTTATGCCTGACATTTTCCTGCAGTCCTGCTTTCTCTGCTAGCCTTGCCTTAAAGTTGTCAAGTCATGGGGGATTTTTATGCTCAGGGAAAGCTGCATAGCAAACGAACTTGTTCCAAGCATCACTCCCCCCTGATGTGATAGCAAATGTGAACCGTGATAAGCTTGACAAATAAAAGCAGCTTAAAGTATGTGGCCAAAACCAGGATCAGAGGCAGTCAGAAGAAGGTGCTTTATTTTCCAGGTACACTCATGGAAGAGCTGCTTTCTTGGGCTGCTTGCTTGGGCTGCTTGCTTGGGCTGCATACAACCGTCCAGAGCTAGGCCATCCTAGCAAACTGAAATGGGCTCTTTCTGGCTTTGCTTGTCTTTTGGTTCTTCTGTATGAATTAATGACACTGTGAAGCAAAATTTTTCGTGACTGTATTATGATCCTCTCAAACAGCAAACTGAAAAGTATAGATGTTTTGCACTTAAAGTAAATTGTCTGATATCACTTTGTTTCAGTTTTGAATCCAAAAGCATTAGCTATGAGGAGGCTGCATTAGCATGGGAAGGTTCTATCAGAGTTTGAGGATTGCATTACTACAGGCAGACGAGCAGCAGATATTCTTCAGCTGTTTTTTTCTCTCTCTTTAGTTTTCTGTCCTTTCAGATTCCATGAGTGTTTCCTCTGGCTTTTTATTCATTGTCTGTGGAAGTCTGGAGAGATAGAGGCCACGTAGCCTTCCAGGTTACTTTCAAATCAAACTATTCCTTTCTTTCAGGTGTCTTGGGTCTTACACTACCTTGAAGGTCTGTGGATCAGGCTGGTTTCTGATATGAACACCATCAGCATGCACAAGTTGTGCATCCCAAAACATTCCCCCAAAGACACAAGGCTGTTTCTGCAGTGGCAGCACACACTGACAAGATCCAGCTCAGCCTACGTGAGAGAAATCTTGAGTCGTGGAGCGAACTACCCATTAACACCAGCAGTCAGAGTACAGTACAGCTGGGATTGGCATGAAATGGAGGAATAAAATGTTTGCTTTTTTAAACTGTATTATCAATTTAGCATTATAGCAGTGGGAGAAGGGAACATAGCAACAGAAAATCTGTTTTTTATCTCTCTGCTGAAGGCAGTTTGTGCTCAATCCCTTAGTTTATTTCTTCTCCTTAGAATGTCCTTACTTTTTCATGATGGATGATAGTTCTAGGAGCATGCTCTGAAAGGTAACAAGAGAAAGAAAGCATGAAACTGAATTGGCTTAAAGGAGAAAAAAAAAATGTTCTCTCAGTAATTAACCCTAACACATACATAGTTAAGGGAATCTGGTGTTTAGCTGACAACATACTTACCTTGTAGGGCTTTGTTCAATGCTAATAGGAGGGTGGGAAGAGGGCAAACACCTTGCCTTTAAACCAAAATAAATGCATGAATGCATTGGTGTGACCAGCAGGTTGAGGGAGATGATTGTCCCTCTCTACGCGGCTCCTGTGAGACCTCACCTAGAGTGTTGCATCCAGCTCTGGGACTCCAATGTAAGAATGTCATGGACCTGCAGGATCAAGTCCAGAGAAGGGCCAGGAAGATGATCAGAGGGACTGGGACACCTATCCTATGAAAACAGGCTGAGCTGGGGTTGCTCAGCCTGGAGAAGAGAAGTCTCCAGGGAGACCTTATATCACCTTCCAGTACCTAAAGAGGGCTTGCAACAAAGCTGTAGAGGGACCGTTAGCAAGGGCACATAGTGATAGGACAAAGGGTAATCAAAGGCTTTAAACTGAAAGAAAGTAGGTTTAGATTAGGTATTAGGAGGAAATTCTTTACTGTCAGGGTGATGAGGCAGTGGAACAGGTTGCTCTGAGCAGTTGCAGATGCGCCATTCCTGGAAGCGTTCCAGGCCAGGTTGGATGGGGCTTTGAGCAACGTGATCTAGTGGAAGGTGCCCCTGCCCATGGGGGTGGGGGTTGGAATGAGATGGTCTTTAAGGTCCTTTACAACCCAAACCATTCTGATTCTATAATTCTGTGTTTTAGTTATTTGTTTGAAATCTGTGAATCCACCCTAGAGCTCTTCCTTTACCTATTAAGGAGGTTTGTACATTTTTTAATTCTTTAAAACCTTACAAAGATGGGCCGAATTAAGCAAGTTCCACCCTGCAATACCCAGCTTATTTGTTTGTTGCTGCACAAATCCTTAGAGGGGTCTATTAGTATTCAACTGCTGCTGGCCCCCAAAGTTTATCTGTGTTTGTGAAAGTGGTGAACAGTTACCTTTGGGTGGCCAAGTGGCTTTTTCAGGATAATTGGTACGCTTGCTGTCATCACCACAAGCTTTTTCTGAGTGCTCCAGGGCAGAATAAAATACATGTACTGTGGAATTTATTTATTTTTTTAAAGAGGTGTTTACACTAAAAAAATTGTACAAAACCAGCAGTAGTTACCAGCAGGTGTAAATCTGAATACCTCTAAGGTTTTGCCAGTCCCTTACCCCTTCTGTAGAATTTCCTGGTGGAGCTCAGCTGTATAAATAACTTCTCCATGGTTATCAGGTTTGTTATTTCAACGTACCTTCACTCTTATCAAGCTGTTCCAGCCCCAGAAGCAAGAGCAGGTGAGCAGCTAGTTAAATGAGTGGATATTTATTACTTATGTGTTGTTGAAAAGTTGAGTAAACATGCCCTGTTCTGAAGAAGATGGCAAGCATTCATGCTGAACAGCAGCTTTCTCTTCCCTATCCTGCTCACTATGGAGTGTTTTCCCAGTGGATAAGAGGCTCAAAGCTGAATGGAGAATTGAGAAGCAGGGAAAAAATTGAACAACATAGAGGGATGAAAGAGCAATGCAACGAGGGAAACCGAACCTAGTGAATTGTAAAATTTTCCCAACTTTGACAGAGCCAGGATTTCAGCCCTGGAGGCTTTCTTTTCTGCAAATGAATAGAGCCCTATCTCAGACCGATTCTGCAATCTGAGAGTATCAGTGTCCTCTGCTTCATTATCAATTTTATCCCCTTCATTCACTGTGAGAAGGGGGCCTTGCTTTTAAAGATGCATTGATTACTTTGTAGCCAAAAACACAGAAAAAAGACTCTGAAAGCACAGGGCTCTCTGAAGAAGAGGGTGGGGAAGATGCAGCACTTCTTGAAAAACAAAAATCTGGAGTGCCTAAAATGCCTAATTCTTTATGAAAGTCTTGATCTAGTAATTTCAGTTGCTGAGAACATTATGCATCTTCTAATGATCTCCAGTTTTGTTTTGTGATTTAGGAATTTATCATGGCTTCGTAAAGAAACAAAACCATTAGAAGATGTCAAGCCTCCCCATCTTCTTGAAATACGCTTGGGTAGTCTAGCAAGAGCACGAGCACAGTAGTTCTCTTAACAGGTTTAGGCATGGGTTGCAAATGTGACAATTAGTTCCAAGCCCTCTGAACGTTGCTGCCTTACTGAAGAGAGCTGCCAACCTAGTGTAAATATTCCCAATCCGAGTTAACCAAATTAAAACTCCTAGGTTTTGGAGCACACCATAGAATTCTTTAGAAAACTATCATAGAGGCTAAAAAGAACTGATGCTGGACATGCTCAGGGGGCACACAACTGGAATACTCTGCTTTAGAAAGGCAGGAAACACAGCTAGAAAAGACTCTGAATGCAGCTAGCAATGAAATACCAGACAGCCTCTGACTTTTGTAGAAATGCTTGCATTCAGCTGTTGAGTTGGGATGACACTGTGACACTCTGAAGATGGAACATCAGGCTGTGGTCGTCTCAGCTGAGCTGTCTGATGTTCTGCAATCATTCCCTGGTTTGCAGAAGATGGGTGAGGAGGAAGACTGCTTGATTCTAGCAAAGGATGATTTTGGAAGTAAAGCTGCTGTCTTCTCTAATTGTTCATTTGGAGTGCTCAGATCTGTTTTTCATGCCCCCAGAGATAAAAAGAGTTATTAGATGGTCCTAATGGCTTCACACAATCTTGCATGCAGAGGCTGTGAGACAATACCCCTCAGGGCAATGCTCCAAGAGCCAGGTGCCTATTCTGGGCCATAACTCCTGGCCCTGCCTATTTTTAAGAGAGCACAGATTGTATCTGTACTCATTATATACTGACCTTTGACTGCATCAGTCTATTAATCTTATCAGGCTTAAGCATGTATTATCCACTAGTCAAGACCCTGACTAGTACAAGTTATGAGGGCTTTTTTCTCGCAGTATCATTCATGTGCAGAGTCCTATTGACAGCAGTGTAATTCCTACACACCTTTGTGGATCCAGCTCCTGGCTCTCAGTTATGATTGTGGATACACTAAATTCAGTGAAGCTCTTTTCACTCAGTTGGGTATGAAAAGCTGCCATTTAAGGCCTGCTTTGCCTAAGGGAGCCTAGAACCATGCTGAAGATGCTCTTTTGCTCCATAGCTGTACCTCCCCTTAAATAAAAGTTAAAATGTGGTGGGACATGCAAACCTTAGGGCAGAACTATGTGTGTACCCACAATATATCTTAGAAGAAAAGATACTGTATATTCTCTGAGATGTATCCTCTAAGGGAGCCTTGGAAATTAATATCTTGGAGACAGTTTTCACTGAAAAAATGTTTTCTGTCACTTCAAAGCATGCTGACTGTGGTCCTCAGGATCAAGGTTTTGGAGACTTGCAGATAATCTGATTTTGACTGTACACAGTTGCTGGATTCCTCTGCCAGTGCAGAGTTTTGTAACATCATATTGAGATTAGCTCATCCATATAGTCAGCAATGCTCTTGCCATTGTGGTTGGGTGGAATGAAATCAGTTGGAAATAACCCTCATGTCATGCATTGACTCTCCACCTTTGCTTTGCTGTGTGCTCAAAGGTCCAGTTTTGGTGGTCTGTCCTCAGAATCTGATAAACCTAAATCTTGACCAGCATTGGCTCAAAAAAAGGGCTTTTCGGGGTTTTTTTTTTTTGCAATGGATCTTTAGCCAAATAAGATTTTTAGGTTTTCTGCCCCTTTCACTTTGGCTTCCTGGTCTGAATAATTATTAACTTTGGACAATGCAGTGTGAAAGAAACTGAATAGAACATGAAGAGTGAGTCATTTGGGTGTAAAACTAAACAGCTGGAATGTAAATTTTTTTCAGGGTTTTATGCTGCAGTTGGATGTGAAATCATGGAATGGCTCTTCATCTCTACCTCTTCCAGATGAGGAAGTTTAAAATAGCCTTCTAGTTTGCATTGTGGTCAAACACAGTTGGTCTGTATAAATCCTACCAACAGGAAGGGCATTTCTTCTTTTATATATATAGAGCTGGTCTGGTTTGAACTGAAGTCTGAAAAAGTTGAGGAATCCTGATAGCCATACATGCATTTTGTATTCAATATCCTACTGTGCTGTTTCATAAGGGTTTTCAGTGAAGAATTAAATACATTCTCTCTTAAGGGTCCAAAGAAACTTCTCCTCTGAAGAGGAAGTCCTAAGAGGAATTTCTTGTTCTCTTTGAGAGATGCAGTTTTGTACTTATGACAAAATCCCGTGATATGTCTTGGCCAATTACTATCCACCGCCTGGTCTTCATAGTTTGATCCAGAGGGTGCAATACATTATGAGAGGTGACTTTTAAAACATTTATTTGTCCCTAATAATTATTATTTAGTTGTTAAAGATTCAGTTTTGGTGTGGAAATGGCATTCGTAATAGTCATCAGGAAAAAGCTCATCACTGGCTGAAGGTCAAGCATCCATAAACTGTGCCATTAGATTTGCTCGATGCTTTCAGTGCCACGACTCACAGAGTGCAGTTGAGTTGTCTGAAGACTCTTGCAGTATCAGATGGATTGATTTTGTGTAGCTTTGAGGTTTTCTTTCAGCTAAGAAGATAACTATGATGGTTGTAGGCAGCTGCAGTTGTCCTGCTGTCTTAGCACACTATGTGGGTATGCATTTGGTTGGAGGTTGCTAGAATGGTTATTGAGGTATAAAAAGTGATATTTGCAATGTTGAGTTGATGCTCCAAAGAATGCTACAGACAAATTCTGGCAGCATGGTGTGGATAAAGGGAAAAGGAAAAAAATTGAACCAGTATGGAACTAAAGATGATAGTTTGGGAAAGTTATCAAAGAAAATTGAAAAACAGTGTCAATTCTGCTGTTAGGCTACCCAGCTTAGATTAGTAAGATCCAGGTTAGAACAGACTGCATTTTGGCTGTTTAGAGTATGATTTTGCATGTGGATTTGCTGTTATAGTAGAAAGTGTCTGTGCTTTCTCTGCATTGCTGTTGTGAGTCACTGTTAATCAGGGATGGCAGTAGGTAGTGGTTTTGTATGCTTCATTTGGAAATTTTTAATACAATTACTTTTAAGTACTTATTTATTTTAAAGGTACTATCAATAGTTTTTGAATGCTCTTATCACACTGATAAATCTAATAATATGCATTTTTCTTTTATCTAAACATTACCTCTCCTGTGAGAAAAGGCTGAGGGAATTTGGGTTGTTCAGCCTGGAGAGAGAAGGCTCCAGGGTGACCTAATAATGGCCTTCCAGTAAGTAAAAGGGAGCCTACATGAGAGATGGAGAGGGACATTTGCTATAGTGATAGGACAAGGGAGAATGGCTTTAAAATGGAAGAGAGTAGCTTTAGTACGAAGAAATTCTTTACTGGGAGGGTGGTGAGGCACTGGAACAGGTTGCCCAGAGATGTTGTGAACGCCCCATCCCTGGAAATGTTCAAGACCAGGCTTGATGGGGCTTTAGGTAACCTGATCTAGTGGAAGGTGTCCTTTGACAGGGTGAGGGTTGGAACTAGATGATCTTTAAGATCCCTTCCAACCCAAGTCATTGTATGATTCTATCAATAATACATAATGATTGTCTTCTGGAAATCAAGTTAAAACAACTCAAACTAATGCTGAGTGCCTTTGACCAAATTAAATAATTAATATAGGAATTGGGGAATAAAGACTGGAAGAGTATTCAAGTTTTAATGCCCAGGTTCAACGTATTTATGATGCACCAGCATAATTGTTTATTGAAATCAGCATTCATAAAAGGCTGCAGCAGTGCCAGAGTAAAGTGCATTTGCCAAAATCTTGACTCAATTGCATTTAGAAGTACATGTACTTTTAAATATTGTGTGCTGTAAGCAGGAAGCACCAAGTAGCATACCTACATGAGTCACATTTTAAAATGCTAGCACAAGTCCTATACATGATCTCCAAAGACAGCATGCTGGAAGAGTGTTACTTTCAAGAGTAATGATATTGTTTTGCAAACTGACTGTATTTCTCTGCAGATCTCCCCTGGAAGATAGAGTCATTCTCATTACACAGGAAAAGCTGCCAAGCAACTTCGATGAGTTCTCAACAGGGTGCTACTGAAATTCACTCTTACTTGAATAACTTTCTGCACTTCACCTTTTATAAAGAGCTTTCTATCTGAGTATCAAAACCCAGCAAATCAACAGATTAGGCTCTAGGCCCTTTTCCTGTGTTAGAAATATTGAAGTGAAAAGTGGAAAGTGGCAATTTAACAGAGCTTATGTTGACTGGCTTATTGTGGGAACTGTAACCCCATGAAAACTGGAATCCACAAACAGTTTTTGGATGAGAAATGTGTAACAGTGTGTTGTGTTTCTTACCATGAAAGATTCAACGTTGGTTGGTTGGTTTTGTTTGCTTTGTATATAGGAAAAAGGGGGGGGCAAAGGAGGGTTAGGAAGAGTGAGGAAAAAAAATTGAACAGAATCTATGACTTTGAGCATTGTGTGAAGTAATCTTGTTTATTACATGCCCTATAAAAAGGTATTTATGGGCTTGCTACTGAAAGCAATTGTAAAGGAGCCTCTATGCTCTCAAAAGACAAAACCTGTGATCTGAGGCAATCAGAATTCAAATAACTTTTAAGAAAGCTTTGTTGATTCTTGAATGCGAGCACTGTATCTTGTCAACATTATGACTGTCAGCAAGCCTAGAGCATGTGGCCAAAGAAAAGGAAGAGCTGCTGAAAAAGCAATTCTGTAGTCGTTGGCTCTGGCATTGCAATTATTTGGTGGGGGGTTTTATATGTAAATCTTTTGATTTATTCATTGAACGACTATTCATCTTGGAGGTTGCCTCTGGGACAAACCTCCTGAAACTGAGAGAAGTTGTCTCATTGAACTCAATGCATTCAAGACTTCTCTTTCTTACAGTGGTTGGAGCTGAAGAAGTTTTCCCTGGGACAATCCTCTTCGAGTTGATTGGGATGATGGAATGAGTATAAAGTAGCTGGGATTCGGTGACTTAGAGCTCCTCGGGACTCAGTAATACCCTGATGCCGTTCCTGCTTTCACTGCAGAAGGAGGCCCAGCGTTTGGGAGCTTGGCTTTGTCCGGGAGGCCGCGAGGCGCTGGGGCTGTGTTGGAAGTCCTGCCCGCGCCTTCCTGCTCCCTGGATCGCCCCCTCCTCCCCAGGGCCGGCACAGGGTGCCGGCTGCCCCCGCCGCCCCCCTCCCGCAGGCAGCCCCGGGCGCTACTTGCCATGGACACGCGGCGTCCCGAGGCGGCGGCGGGCGGCGGGCTGAGCGCGCCCTCCGAGCGGCGCTTCCCCTCCGAGCCGGAGCCGGAGCC